>JARHVA010004872.1:775000-1152500 GCA_037957365.1 Torreya grandis
GAGACATGAGAGGAATGGATACACATGGAACAATGGAATAAATGTAGATATGAGGAATGGGCATGCAAGAAATGAGTATGCATGGAACTATGGAACAAATGAAGGATGTGAGAGGAATGAACATGGTTAGAATGGAAACAAAGATTCATATGGGTTCTCATGTAGAGATTCATTTACTCCATTGTCAAAAGACATTGTATGTTATAATTGTAGTAAGTATGGACATATAGAGAGTCAATATGGAAGTAATCCTATAGACTAGAACAAAAAAGAGGATGCTTGAACCAAACTCAAAAAAGAATTTGTGCAATTTTGGAAGCAGATGCAACAATTAGAAAATTAAAAGGAGTAATCTATGCTTGTGAAAAAGTTACAAGGAGTAATGGCAGGGAAGCCATGATGGATCTGTTAGGTTTTGGAGCTAAAAGCTTCACCAAGATGCAAACAGGAGAAGTAAAGGAGGATCCAGAGTTGCGGGGAGTTGCAGAATCGGTTGCAGGGAAACCGATGTCGGTCAGATCAACCGACGTCGGTCAGATGGCAAAGAGGTAGCAACTGACGTCGGTCACTAGTCGGCCGACATCGGTCATGAAGGTGCCGACGTCGGCAGCCTGTGGGAGAACAGGCAGTCTGCATGACGAATCCGGGAGAGTCTATTTTTGGACTGCTAGTTTGCATGTTGAAGGCTAATCTTAGTCTTGAGTTGCGAGTCTAATTATTGTAATTAGGTTGTCTAATTATTGTAAGCATGAGATCTATATATGGACTCATAGGCTGTATTGTAAGTGTGTGCTAGAAAGCCATAGAGCTTTTAGAGAGAGCTAGTGTAGCTCCTCCTAGTTCCAAAGGGGTGCTGAGAGTGTTTGACCAGGGAGAGTTGTAGGGTCTGCAAGGTCAAGGAGCTGATCCACCGGGGTACTGGTTGAAGAATCATAAGGACTTGGTGAGGTAAGGATAAGGGTTCTTCAGGTGTGTAGGAAGGCTTCTACATGGTGAGTATGATCTAGTTATTTGCAGGTAGCAGCAGAGAGCAGGGGATCTACTTGGAGTGCGTGGAGCACTGGATTACTGGTAGTGAAGGATACTGACTGGTTGGTAAGGTGAACATCAATTCTGTATTGGAATTGATTGTTGTGACCAAGAGAGAGAGGGAAGAAGGTCTTGAGGTGTGGCAAACCTCTGAGGTGGAAGAAGAAGTGCCATCTTCTTTATTATATATTCTTTCTGTATGTTATTAATATAAGATAGTGTATTGTCTCTCAATTCTTGTGTTGTTTCATATTTCTAGTTACTTGTTACTTCTGGTTAAATTCCGTGTTTAGTTGCTAATACAAGAAGTAATCATATGAGCTCTAATTGTGGTGGAGCAAGACCCTGACAAGTGGTATCAGAGCTTTTGGTCGGGTTGACTAACAGGTGGTTTCAGATCTGGTAGTGTTTTTGATTACACGTCACTCACAGGGGTTTCAGATTGAGTGGGAGTATAGCAACGACAGAAGATAGTAAGCTACGAATGGAGAAACTGAATAGCACGAATGGTCTAATTGATGGAAAGGAGCAAGTAAAAAGAGATCGTTGGTCGGTAGCAGATCAGCTGGTGGAAGCATATGTTGCAGGTAATATTGCATAGGATGTTCTGGATAAAGTGGAATCTTTGTTTACAGATTCTTTTGCCTCTTTCCATGCAGCCCGAAATAGAGCATCTTTTCACAGGTATGTCTTTGGAGACTTTGGAGAGATTTATTTAGGGGTTGGAGAGCCTTGTCAGATTATTGACGAAGGGGAAGTGAAGCTGAAATTGCAGACGGATGACACACAGTGGTTGAAGGAAGTCATGCAGGTACCAGTCTTGGAGATTAGTCTAATTTCTTCAAGAAATTTGGGTGATGAGAGATGCACTGTAACTCTCACAGCGGATGCACTTGAATTAGATGGTGGTAAGAAAGTAGGTATCCTTTATCTATCTACTTATATTACTGATTCACCTTCTGTTGTAGAGATGTGGCTTCATGGGCTTAGTCACATATGTAGAAGGAGAATGCAGGTTTCAAAGCGGAAGTCAGATGTCTTTGACAAGCTAAAGAACTGGAAAGCCTTGGTGTTCATGGAGGAGATGATGGACAGAGATTAGGTGAGAAGACTGATTTATTCTGAGCAGAGCAGGGTTTATTTGATTAGGATTTTGATCCATGGAGAGCTCACAGGTAAAAAGTTGTCACTCACAGATGAACACAGGTACCGGCGTCGGTCAGACAGTAACCGACGTCGATAGCAGGAAGACCGACGTCGGTCATAAGGACTGACATCGATAGGAGGGACACCGGTGTCAGCCAGGGAAATGATGTCAGCAGTCAGGTTCAGTACAGGGAGCCGACATCTATCGGAAACAGACTGGGAGATGACCAAGATTGGTCACTGGAACAGATAGTGGGCGAACAACAAGTCTCAAACGCTCATGTCGAGGTCAAGATTGGTAAGTGAACCTCATATTCATTGTTCACCTTCTTTATATTGCTTACTGATGGTCATGAACCAGGAAGATGGAAGAAGCAATGCAGGTAGAGTCCAGATACAGTGGGAGCTTGGCATGGATGAGGAGTGAGTCCTTGGAGAAGAACCAAACAGGGATTTGTTGGTAGAGTTGTCAGCTGGAAGTAAGAACTGAGAGATGGAATGGATTCTCGTTCTAAAGAAGAGAGTGGATGGATACAAGAGACAGAAGGCCAAGGCATATGGTCTTGAAGAAGCTGCAGGACAGTGGTACAACTTTTGACAGGGGGATGACTAAGCATGGCTTCAGTCAATGTCAGTGTAACTATTGTGGTTTTATCTTACCAAGTAGATGATGGTCACAACATCATCTTGTTACTGTATGTGGGTGATTTACTAGTAGGTTTGGACATACAGGGATTTGCTGAGCTAAAGGTAAGGTTAGTTCAGAGGCATGTCATGAAGAATTTGGAGCAGCAAAATTCTTTGGCATAAGAGACATGGAGATTTGATCTCCAGTGGGAGCTGATGTGAAGATGGTGTTGGCGGGGTTCATGATGTAGCATGCAGAATCAGAAAGCACACCAAGGGCTGGATAGTTCAAGCTTAGCTTGAAACAGGGTTTGAAATCACATGAGGTCTAGTGTAGACCTGAGTTTTCCCAATCAGTGGGGGTTGTCAGAAAGTATGGAGCCAATTCGGGGAAGGAGTACTGGAGGGTAGTTCAGTGGGACTAGAAGCAGGGTTTCTTGTTATGCAGGGTCAAGTTCTTCACTACATGGATATGTAGGTTCGGATATGGCAGGTTACTTGAATAACAGGTATAGCATCACAGGTTGTGTGGTGGTTGGTCTTCAAGGTTGATCTTGAAGAGGAATACAAGCTAGGGAATAATTTAGATGGTGTACAGGTACAGGTATAGGTGCAGCTGTTTATCTCCATGTGGGAGATTGTTACGTTATGGAGCTAAAAGCTTCACCAGGATGCAAACAGGAGAAGTAAAGGAGGATCCAGAGTTGCGGGGAGTTGCAGAATCGGTTGTAGGGAAATCGACGTCAGTCAGATCAACTGACGTCGGTCAGATGGAAAAGAGGTAGCAATCAAAATCAGTCACCAGTCGGCCAACATCAGTCATGAAGGTGCCGACGTCGGCAGCCTGTGGGAGAACAGACAGTCTACATGACGAATCCGGGCGAGTCTATTTTTGGACTGCTAGTTTGTATGTTGAAGGCTAATCTTAGTCTTGAGTTGTGAGTCTAATTATTGTAATTAGGTTGTCTAATTATTGTAAGCATGAGATCTATATATGGACTCATAGGCTGTATTGTAAGTGTGTGCTAGAAAGCCATAGAGCTTTTAGAGAGAGCTAGTGTAGCTCCTCCTAGTTCCAAAGGGGTGCTGAGAGTGTTTGATCAGGGAGAGTTGCAGGGTCTGCAAGGTCAAAGAGCTGATCCACCGGGGTACTGGTTGAAGAATCATAAGGACTTGGTGAGGCAAGGACAAGGGTTCTTCAGGTGTGTAGAAAGGCTTCTACATGGTGAGTATGATCTAGTTATTTGTAGGTAGCAACAGAGAGCAGGGGATCTACTTGGAGTGTGTGGAGCACTGGATTACTGGCAGTGAAGGATACTGACTGGTTGGTAAGGTGAACATCAATTCTGTATTGGAATTGATTGTTGTGACCAAGAGAGAGAGGGAAGAAGGTCTTGAGGTGTGGCAAACCTCTGAGGTGGAAGAAGAAGTGGCATCTTCTTTATTGTATATTCTTTCTGTATGTTATTAATACAAGATAGTGTATTGTCTCTCAATTCCTGTGTTATTTCATATTTCTAGTTACTTGTTACTTCTGGTTAAATTCCATGTTTAGTTGCTAATACAAGAAGTAATCATATGAGCTCTAATTGTGGTGGAGCAAGACCCTGACAGGATCATAAAGCCCAAGAAGAAATGGCATTGAATACCATGTTAAAGCAAGAGAGATATGATTTCCATAGTATTAAGTTGCAATGATGACAATAGAAGAAGATAATATCTTTTTCATCTAGTGACTATGAGAAGAAGCATCAACTTAAGGGAAATAGGGTATACAACCCTTTGCCATTACTGTCAAAGGGGAGAATTGAAGATAGGGGGAGTTCATATACTAATTAATGGGTATTTCCATCAATGATAAAGGGGGAGATTGTTGGAATAATTATTATTGATGTCAAAGGAATTGTAATAGTTATGAACAAAAATATTAAATAGAATTGTTACCAGAATTGAATGGAATTATTGTTATAAGTGAATGGAATTATTGTTATAAATGAATGGAATTATATTTAGAAGTGAAAAAAAATTATTATCAGAAGTGAATGGAAACTTTGATGGAAATGTTAAAGTAAATGTCGACATAAATGTCAACGGTTACATCTCTTAGTGAAGAGGTACCTCTTGAATGGGACACATCCTTTAAAGGCTATATAAGGGATAAGAGATGTGGAAGTATTTAATTTATTTGATTTGATTTAAGATAATATAAGTGTGATAAATAAGGAAGAGAAGAGTAGAAAATAAGTGTGAAGGATAGATTTATTTTAATGAAGAATATCATTTGAGAATTGTGAAAGAGAAGAGAGAAGAAAGTATATTAAAAAATTAGTGAGAGAGAAAGTGGAAGAGAATCAAAGCCATCATTCAATTGAAAAATCAATCATAGATGGTGGAATCAATTTAACTTGGGGTCGGTGCCTCATAGTCTAGGGGTTGGTGATCTTGTGGGTCAATGCTCACGAATTGGTTAGGTTGGTTCTTGGCAAAGGGGATCAGTGTCATTAGTGGGTGGGTTCTCATAATTGATCGAGTTGGTGTTTGGTTTGGGGATTGGTGTCTCTATTAGGTTGGTGCCTACAAACATTGTAAAAGAGTTATATATAAAAGCAATATTTTGTCATGATGATTACAATTGGAAAGCCCTAACTATGATGAAAACATAAAAGATCCATGACCATTTAGAAAATATGATTTTGGAATGGCCCATAGACCCCTCTATGTGCTTTTAATTTCTATTGGTTCATGAAGGGAACCATAAATTTTAGATATTAAACCAAATATCACCATACATTGACATATAAAACACCACATCAAATCCAACTAGGTACTTGCAAGGCTTAAAATTGACTAGGTTATTTTATTGGCTCCATTTGGGCATGTATCACTTTCTTATTAGTTTCAAGCCCTTTAAAAATTCCATCTTGGCTCATATCATTAGATTTGTTTGTTTGATAAAATGCATGCTATTGATATTAATCTAAAGGATCAAATGCCATTGGCTGTCTATAGGTCTTGTATTGAAATGGTGCCATTTGGCAGCTCTATGGGCTCTCTGCATCCTACTCTATTAATCTTGTTGGGCTAATGTGTTCTTGAATAAATAAATTCCTTAGATCAAATTGTGTACATTTGAATGCATAACATCATTCTTTTGGAACATGTTTAATCTTTATCCTGTGATATCAATTGACTTTTTAACTGTGCTCTCACACCGTTAGATCTTTTCATCTAATCAAACACACATCATTAGATTATAATCTATGAGATTGAGTGTGATTTATTCCTTTTAAACATGCCTTATGAGATTGATACTTGTCATTCCTATGCTTATCATAGGTTCCTTCAACTATCCATCTTTGATCATGCATCGTTGGATCATCCTACTCTACATTAATACACATAATTGGATATACCTCTATTTGAACTCAAATGGATACTTTATGGGGCCTAAATTTGATACTCATGTGACTATATTGGAAAATTTGAATGGAAATGACTATTTTCTATGACCTAAAGTTGATGTTTGCATACCTATCAATGACGTCTATGATCCTTTCACTTATGCAATTTGGAAATTTCATTCAGGACTTTTCTCATTAGGACTTTTATCTTAGGCAATCCTTTTTACATTCAACCTTTAGGTCCTTATGACTTTTATTCCATAACATTTATTTGGGACTTTTTTCCATTATAATTTTGTTTGCAGGCTCTTTGTGCCACAAGAATTGTTATGGGCCTTTTATTCTCAGTACTTCTGCTCCTAGGCCCTGTGTGTATGGCATTTTTATCTTTGTCAGGACAATTTTTATAGAAATTTTATCTAATACAATTTCCTTGAAGAATCAATCTTTATTGAGCTTTTTTTCTATTGATGGCTTAAAATTGCACTTGATCTTAGTTAGTCAACAATGAGAAGTTTCAAGCTGTGGGACAATGTGGCTTGAAACAACCTCCAAATTTTAGAGAAGATGGTCTCTTCTTTTGTATTAGTTGTTGGGGAAAAGGGACAGGGGATTAAACAAAAATGCAAATGCAGGAAATGAAACCTAACTATGGTGATGCGCCTGAGTGTAATACTAATCCTAACCTGAGCACAGTGAGACTATTATAGGATTCAATTACATTTAAGAGTAGACAAGTGCATGATCAATGTAAAAGATTGAAATAATAGAAACAGAGGCTCACAACAGGGGAGTATTTTGCTGAGATATAGGGAACGTCAACCAAGGCATAGTGTTCAATCTTCTTTATAGAATCTTCCAATCATATAAGAGGTGCAGAAGTCACATACAGTTATATAAACCTTCTGATTCAAGAAAATGAGACAAAAGCAAATGACATTCCTAATCACAACTCTAGAGAATCTACAGTATAGACTACTTTGGAAATGACACAAACAACACCAACCAAGGCATGGAGCTCAAATTTCCTTAATTCATTTAGCCACATAAAGGGCATAGAAACATGCACGGTTATATCAACTTTACAAGTCAAGAAAATTGAGACAAGAGCAAATGATATTACTGGTCAAAAACTTTAGAAAATCTAAACTATGAGAAAATCCCCCCCTTTTATTTGATTTTATAATCCCTCTTATATAGACTCGAATGTCTCTTTTCATCGCCCTCTTTCCCATGCAATTATACTCTGTGATTCACTCACAGGGGACAAAATAGACGACATCTTTAATGCTTCAGATGTATCTTGGTCTTATCAAGAAAGACCATACTGGAGTGGGATGGTTGTTCTAACTATAGCATAATGATTCATGTCTAGTACCTCCCTTAGCGCCTAAATTTCCTCATTCAATCACCTGCTTGGCTACTCAATTGTCTACTCTACCTCTGATGTTAGGGGACAAATAGATGGCATCTTCAATTATTGCAAGCCCCAGAAACCTACTCAGTGCACTATTATATCTACTTGAAATAACTCTCACTGAGATTTCCCTCCATCTTTGTCGTAACAGGTAGACGGGCACTCTGTTCTATTGAAATGGAAGAGGACACTTGGTCAATTCATGAAAATATTCCCTTTCATCTAGAAGGCACTAAAGAACGACACTTGGCCACTTTTGCTTTCTCTGTGTTCTACTCTGGAACGCTTTGCCTTCGACACTTGTTGTAATCTGCTTCCTCGATACTTTGTAGTTTTATCAAAATAAAACTTACTATGTTCCTTACTTGGGCAACTTTCTAGGAAGGGACGGATGCACATGGCAGTCTTTGTATGTTTACACTTGACGCTTCTTTAGTCCTTTTGAAATAATGTCTGGGACCCACTACAATCTTTATTCAGCAATAAGGATCGAAGATGGTTTCTCAAAAGTTGACACCTGGCGACCTTCGCTGCTCTTGGGAAGATATGTGGCATCTTCAATTTTCTATGAGGATGGGGTAGAAATGGACCCAAAGAGTGACACTTGGTAGCCTCCACAACACTTTAGCACTTAAGCAAAAATGAAATGATGCCTTTATGCATTGAATGAAAACATTGGACCTAGGCATTGAACCAAGGTCTCTCAGATGCTGACACATGGTGAGTTCCATAGTTTCTTCAAAAAGGTAGTTCAGGGCCTCCACAACTGCCACTTAACACTTTTTGCTCTGCTATTGCTTGGCTCGGTGAAAGTATTTATCAAAAAGGTAGAATGAAATATGGGTGCCTCTATGAGATGTAGATATCGACACATGGTGCATTTCGCTTAACTGCTACTGGATATGTGGCACATTTTGTGGCCTTTTCTGAAAGTTACAAAATGGGTCTCAGAGGATGCCAACTGGATGACTCTATGTTTCAAAAATTGACACTTGTTGACTTTTACTCGAATTTGATACTTAGGCCAAAAATTGAAATGAAAGAAATAGAAAAGGGGAAAAGGACCTGTGCTCAGAGGACGACACTTGATAGCTTCTGCTGCATTTTGACACTTAGGCAAAATGAACCCACCCTTTGCTCTAAAACTCCACTGTGACGTCAAAGGCATGCAGGAACCAAAATTGCAGTGCTCAAACCAAAAAATAAATTAAATACGATGTAGAGTAAAAATTACTCTACAGTTACTGGTGACCTTTAGGAATTTTGAGCCTGCTAAAAAAGAACCCGACTCTCGTCAGTCAAAATTTCAAAATTGTGAAAATTATAGCTTTAAAAGAGCTGTTTGGTAAATAAACCACTCATGGTCGGATAATCCTTGCTTGCTCTACAATTCAATGAAAGCTAGATCTAGGTTAATGAGATCCTTGTGCAAATAGGTGTGTAGGATCTGAACCATAGCTCTCAGTCTGAACTCCAGCCAGGAAATAGGAATCAAAATAGCTTCAACCTCTGAGGCTGAGGCATCATCCCGTAAGCTCTGGAAGATTGTTTGATTCCTTTGTTTGGCCAGCAACAATAGTTTAATTTGGTCCACCATCAGCACCATCTTTGCATCTAAAAATGGGGTAGGGAGGCCTAGTTATACCAGATCTTTAATATGATGCCTCATCTCATCGATGCCTTCTTTCATGACATCGAGGTAGTTCTTGCAACTGTTGGCTATGGCATTGCAACTAAGCACCTCATTGACCTATTTTACAGTAACCATTCTGTCTAAGATTCCTACAGATGCCAATGTTGCATCCATGGTGTTGTAGAGCTTCTCCAATAATGAATGGGAGCCTATGACTCTTCTGGAGACCATGGCTAGAGTGTTCTATACTAAATTCTCCACCCTCTCGCATAGTTATTGTGCATTGAGTAGGAAGGTGAGAAATGGCCTGAGCTAGATAATCTCTACAGAGATTCTCTCCCATGCTGACTCATAGATATCCTTCACTAGCTGCACTATTTCGACACCTCTTGGCCTATTAGCTAGCTTGATTGTTATTTGTGCCATTTTCTATTGCTCTGCTTGGAATTGGGCTTGGAAAGCCATAGCCTTATTCTTCTCCTCTAGCAGCCTTTACTATGATTGGGTAACCTACAGTTGAAGTCCTTTGAATCTTCCCTGCAATGTTACATTTTCTCACCTTAGGGACATTACTGCATCTTTTGCAAGTGTGAGCTCTGCCTTCAATGAATCATTCTAGGCTTGGACTGCCCATTGAGTCTGAAGAGAAATAATATCTTGCAACTGTTTCTATAGACTAGTTATTTCATTGTCTCTCCTTTTTATCTTTTCAGCCAAACTGTTATAGTTTGCCTTTTCTTGGGCCAAAATGACCTCCATCTTCTGTATTCTTCTTGATTTCTTCAAATAATATTCTATGACCATAGAAGTGGATTCGGTCAATAGCTCAACTCTATTTTGGGGCCTGAACAGGGACATGTCAATGGCCACTACGTTCATCGTGTAGTCTTTCGACTGCATTTGCTCACTCGACTTGGCAACGCTAGGTGACAAATGGGTCACTATTAGTTACTATTGAATAGGGTCAAATTGTGACCTCAAATGTGGAACAACTAGTGCTTTATTCTCCTTAATTCTCTTCTTCTCCAATCGGGTTTCTCTTGCCTTCCTAGCAGCATCGGCCTGCATCTGGAAGGTGGAAGGGGATGCAATATGTCCCCCTACGAAAGGAAATCCTTGTGGCAGGCCATATTAGAGAGCCATTGGTTGGCTAAGGGTAAGTTTTAGGGGCATATTTCTAGGAATAGAGGGGGAAAAATGGGGTAATGTTAGGGCCTGAGGCCCTGATGATGGGGTGGCTTGCGAGATGGGAATGGTAGCAGTGGCAAGAGGTGTCATCTAACTGGGTGGAGGCATCATGTCGACAGGGTGAGAAATAGGTTGAGATGGAGGAGGGGGAGAAATACTCACCTAAGGGGAAGTTGCAGTGCCCTGTGTTGGGTGTTGTGAAGTCTCCTCTTCCTCCTTTGAATCTATTTGGAACTACACCCTTCTTCTCTTTCTGGGTGTCTCTGCGTCTAGTTGCATTTGTCTCCCTTCTACTTCTACTATTATCGATGGTGCATATGGGGAACCAGGGACTTCAATCACTCCTAATGATGGGGAAGCTTGTGGTGGTGGTGACACCACACTTCTTTGTTGTTCTACGGCAATTGCAGCTTGCTCTGAAGTTTGTGACTACTGGCTTGGTCCTGTGGCAGCTTGCTGCTCTACTCCAAGTGTCTACATTTGGATTGTTTCTGGGCTAGATGTAAGGGAGGGATGGCACTCATCCCATATCTCTTCCCACCTTTCATCTGAGTCCATGCCTCTAAAAATATGGGTGGTTTGGGAAATTTCCTACCTATATTTCCAATAGGCCTCAATTTTCTTTGCATCCCAACCCTGGTTCCTTAACGTCCTTCTCAAACTAGAGGTCATCCTGACTTTGGGATCATAATCCCTATATTTGTCATAGAAGGTCTCCCAAGGCCTATTTTGTGGCATGGACAAATATATTAGTTTAACATAGAGACCAGGGATGTCTTTCATAGGATTTTTCTTGGTCTCCCAAAAGGGGCAGCTTTCATGCGCAATCCTGGCTCCAATTCTATTTGTCCTCACCATAGAGGCTATGTCATCAGCTAGGTCATAAACCCACTTTTCCTCGACAAATAAGAACCCAAGGAAGGCTAGCTTCCTTAGTATCATAGTCTCAGCTTCTCTGGCTTCCAGGCTTATGTTGCCTATCATCCACAGAAGATTATACATTTTCCTCTTCTTCTTCTCGAAACCATATTCATTATCAACCACCGACACCTACCTGGCAAATTCTAGGAATGATATCCAAAGAGTTAAGGTCTTTGGTAGTAGTAATGGTTCTCCATAAAATCCATGGACCCTTATGATCGTGTGACGGGACCCAAAATAGAAGTCACATGGGATTTGGCAACTGACTAGGAGGTTCGTGACACTTAGTAATAACCTATTTATGACAAGCTCAGGGTTGAGGCAATGGAGAATAGGGGTGACGAATAGCTCCCAAAAATCATATGGGTCACTGGTTCTTGATAAAACATGTGTCCATGTAGACACAAGGATGGTCCTTTGGGGGTCAAAAGTTGGGTCATACAGGTTCAGGTTCATAAACTATGTGAAGAGGTCAAGGTTCTGATGCAAAATTAGATGAAACAAAAAGGAGGAATACCTAAATATCCCCTTTGCCCTAAATTGGGTTAGCTGCTCCACCATTGAGAAGGTGATGTGTTCTGAGAAGTCAAGTCGATACTCATACATTTTATCTACCATCTTTAGTCTGAACAAGATGGCCATTTGCTTGGCATACACTGCCATGTCATCCTACATTCCAAAGATGAGAGCCATCATCGACAGTGCATCTTGGCTGGCAGGTGCAAACTGAGTCCTTAGTATAGGGAGTGTGGTACCATGGTATCACCATCAGCCATTTATAGCTCAGACCTTAGAAACCTTGTCTGAGTGTTGATGTTCACCCATGTCCTTTACATCCTATCAATAGTGGGGAAGGTGGCAGTACCATCATATTATAGGGAAATCATGTCCCTGATAGCTAGTGGGGTGATCTACAACATGAATGGGCCTTGTTAAATGGTGGAATATTGTGTATGGAGTATTTCTGCACACAATTCAATTATATCTGGGCATGGGTGCACAGCTGGGATAATGAACTGAGCCAGTTGTGAGGTCCATATCCTCATCTCGAATGTCTCATATTGCCTTGCTCTAGCTCTTTGTAGACACCTTTGGTGTGCCCCTTCTCTGAGGTTTTTGCTACTAGCTCTTTGTAGAATCGAGTCCATGATTCCATCTGCATATTCCCTTACCTTCGATGGGTCACTTGTTTGACCAAATCCCAGGGCTTTTGTTCTCAGGTAGCTTCTTGGCAGTTGCACAGGAGCTGCAACATATGATTTGCCAGCCAAAAATTTGTTGAGGTATCTGGGTGTCCCTGCTCCTTGTTGTGAAGCTAATGTTCCTGCCATCTTTATGTCTCTTGTATGATATCTAGTATGAACCTTGTGCAAGATAAACAACATGCTTGCTGAAACAAATTTCACTAGGTGCTAATAATCGCAATGAGTAGGATATTTTTTTACAAGAATGCTTGAGAGTTTGTAAACTTTAAAACTTGCTAAGGGATATTTATGGGCCTATTATGTCCCAAATAGCATTAAATTTTGGATGACCATTAGTAAATCCTACTCAATCTTCAAGAAACAGTGAGGCAAACACATTATGCAGTGTAAGGTACCTTAGAGATCTCAAAAGATTTGGGGAAGCATTTAATGCGGCAAAACTTAAAGAATTAAAAAAAATTCTAAGGTGCCGACCCTGCGTTTAAAATGCTTATTTTAAAAGAAAAGTGGGAAGACAACAATAGAAAATGAAACAATGTAGGAATGGAAAACTACCTAACTACATTAATTACACATCCTTATTTCCCTCCAGGATCAAAAATGAACTTTCCAACATTTCCTTTATAACAAGCCAACTTATGTTGCCATACCAATAATTACAATGAGTACATCTCTGATGGAATGTCTCCTACGTTGACCACATGAATTTTCCTGCATTCAAATGAGTCTGAGTTTAATATGCTTTCGACATCCATGAGCTCTTCTTGTCTTTGAAAACCATCAAATACTGGTTCTTCATGCTGTCATGTGTCATCAAGAGATCGTTGGTTGTTGGTTCTTCACTCTGTGCCTTCTGATATCCATTATCTTTTGGCTTATCTCCTTTAAATTCCAGCTCTATTGCATCATCATGCTCCTTGATGACTTCATCCTTTTGAAAGGATAAATATGAAAGCTGGTATCCTTTCTGCACACTCAGTTGAATCTCACTATGGTCTTCTCCATATTCGGTCAGTTCATGGCTTTCTTGAAGGGTAGTGTCACTTGTCTCAATGACTTGATCAAGGGAGTGTCCATACTCCTCCATATCCTCTTGCAGGGTGAGGAAAAAGTCAAAAATGATCTCTTCCTCATCAGAAGTTAAGGAGAAAGCTGGTGACTTGTCCTCTTGTTCATCAAAGGGGGGATCTATGGTGATTTCCTCCTCATCTATTCTTATGTAATCCTCTTGACTAGCCATGAATTGAGCGTACTCTTCTGCATACTCCTTTGATTCCTTCACAGTACATTCTTATTCGTAAAGGGATGAAGAAGAAGGCTGTGATGAAAAACACGAAGCTTATTGAGTAAGGGTGGAAGGGACTTGAGGAGATAGTGAGGGTTTGGGGTCCTCTTCCCTTGCTGCTATCATGGACTCTTAATCATTTGGGAAATCATCTCAACAAGTTTGACCTTGCTCATGAACAAGGGTGGCATATGAATATGCAGGTTGATAGACTTGGTAAAGTTGTTTCTCATAAATGCTCAACTTCTCTTCTATAAATGCAATCAATCCACACACATCCAACATCTCATATGTAAGCTCTTACCAATTTTCCCTTTCAATGGGATCCCACTCACTTTTAATCAGGTCTATTGTATCCCTTACCTAATGGATGACATGACAAGGAATTTCTTGGCCACATCCCCTTCTGCTGTCAAGCTCTAACACATATCTCTTAAATCCCAGCAATGCTTTATTGAAGGTGAAAATGAGGTCAGGTTGAGCATGGGACATGACATATTGGGGAGACTGGGCATAAGATTGGTATAGCTCATGACCATCTGTATCTTTGCTACTTGTCATGAATCCAGGAGAATCTTGTTCTTGATTAAAAATATATGCAGGAGAATAAGACTCATAGCTATGAGTGACAGAATTATACATACCAAAAGTGATTTCTTGATTTTACCAGGACTGCTTGATCTGCCAGTTTGACTCAGAGTCATTGTTGGTGTTGCTGAAAACCTCCAAAGGCTGATTAGCTGAAGAATACACCAAAATTATTCAACTCATTGAAAGATTGGTCCCACCAGGTGTGCCAAAAATTGTTGATGGATTAAAATTGCACCTGATCTTAGTCAACAATGGGAAGTTTCAAGCTGTGGGACAATGCAGCTTGAAACAACCTCTAGATTTTAGAGAAGATGGTCTCTTCTTTTGTATCAGTTGCTGGGGAAAAGGGACATGAGATTAAACAAAAATGCAAATGTAAGAAATGAAACCTAACTATGGTGATGCACCTGAGTGTAATCCTAATCCTAACCTGAGCACAGTGAGACTATTATAGGATTCAATTACATTTAAGATCAGACAAGTGCATGATCAATGTAAAATATTGAAATAACAGAAATAGAGGCTCACAATAGGGGATTCTTTTGTTGAGATATAGGGAATGTCAACCAAGGCATAGTGTTCAATCTTCTTAACAAAATCTTCCAATTATATAAGAGGTGCAAAAGTCATGTACATTTATATAAACCTTTCGATTCAAGAAAATGAGACAAAAGTAAATGACATTCCTAATCACAACTCCAGAGAATCTACAGTATAGACTACTTTGAAAATGACACAGACAACACCAACCAAGGCATGGTGCTCAAATTTCCTTAATTCATTTAGCCACATGACATTCCTGGATACTTTACAGTTTTATCAAAACAAAACTTACTGCGATCCTTGCTCGGGTAACTTTCTAGGAAGGGATGGATGCACGTGGTAGTCTTTATATGTTGACACTCAGTGCTTCTTTAGACCTTTTGAAATAATTTCTGGGACCCACTACAATCTTTATTCAGTGATAAGGCTCAAAGATGGTTTCTCAAAATTTGACACCTGGCGACCTCCACTGCTCCTGGGAAGATATGTGGCATCTTCTGATTCTCCTGCTAGGGGTATGTGGTGCTTTCCACTTTCTCTAGGGATGGGGTAGAAAGGGACCCAGAGAGTGACACTTGGCAGCCTCCACTACACTTCAACACTTAAGCAAAAATGAAATGACGCCTTTATGCATTGAACAAAAACATTGGACCTAGGCATTGAACCAAGGTCTCTCGAATGCTGACATGTGGTGACTTTTTCAATTTCTTTAAAAAGGTAGTTTAAGGCCTCCAAAATTGCCACTTGGTGCTTTCCACTCTACTGCTGCATGGCTCGGTGAAAGTATTTATCAAAAAGGTAGAATGAAATGTGGGTGCCTCTATGAGATGCAGATACCGACATGTGGTGCATTCCACTTAATTGCTACTAGATACGTGGCACATTTCGTGACCTTTCCCAAAAGTTACAAAAAGGGTCTCGGAGGATGCCAGTTAGCCGGCTCCATGTTTTATAAATTGACACTTGTCGACTTCCACTCAAATTTGATACTTAGGCAAAAAATTGAAATGAAAGAAACAGAAAAGGGGAAAAGGTCTTGTGCTTGGAGGATGACACTTGGCAGCTTCTATTGCACTTTGACACTTAGGCAAAATGAACCCGTCCTCTACTCCAAAACTTTGCCGCGATGTCCAAGGCATGCAGGAACCAAAATTGTAGTTTTTTGAGTTTAAATGTTTCAATATAGTCATGTGAGCATTAAATTTAGGCCTCATGAAGTAGCCATTTGAGTTCAAATAGAGGTATATCCAATGGTACATGTTAACATAGATCAAGATGATCTGATGGTGCGTGATTAAAGTTGTATAGTCAAAGGAACCTAGGACAAACATAGGCATGATAAGTTTTGATCTCATGAGGCATGATTAAAAGGAACAAATCATTATCAATCTCATGGAGTGTAATATGATGATGTATGTTTGATCAGATGAAAAGATCTAATGATGTGAGAGCACAGTTGAAAATTCAATACATGGTCACTGGCTAAAGATCAAACATGTTCCCAGAGATCAATAGTATGCATTCAAGTGTACATGATTCAATTTACAATGTGTATTAATTTAATACCTTTCAATTAATCCCATAATGAATGTGGGACCTCCACTTGGCAAGAGCATGTTATCCTGATAGGACTGACAGAGCATGATTTAGAGAGCCTATAGAGCTACCAAATAGCACCATTTTGATACAAGACCTATAAACAACCAATGCCATTCAATATTTTAGATCAAGATCAATGGCACATGTTTTCTTGAGAAAAAAAATGTAATGGTGTGAGCCAAAATGGACTTATTAAAGGGCTCAGAACTAATAAGAAAGTGACATGTGCCTAGATAAAGCTAATGAAGTAGCCTAGTCAGTTTTAAGCCTTGTGAGTGCTTATTTGGATCTGATGTGGTGTGTCATATGTCAATATCTAGTGAGATTTGGTTTAAGAGATAAAATTGATAGTTCACTTCATGAACCAATAAAAATCTGAAGCATAGAGAGGGCTTTTTGGGCCTTTCCAAAAGCATATTTTCTAAATGGCCTCAAATATTTTCTATTTTCATCATAGTTGGATATTTTAAATTATAAACATCAAAAGGTAATGGGATTTATTTATAATTCACAAAGGGGAGTATTTCTATCTAGAAGATTCCATGATTTTAAGAATCAATTAACATGAGAGAATTTATAGATGGTTACACATGAAGACAAATTTTGTTTGGCTCATCAAATAATTTTCTCCCTCTAATTATGCATAAAAGTGGTCAAAAGTGTCTCCAGGTGGTTGCATATGATAATAGATTATTGTTTGAGCCTCCTCCAAAAATTTCACTGTCCTAATCATGCGTTTACTAGCATCTTTAGTCAAAAGATCAAAATTTTGTTGTAAATCTTCATCATTCCTTGTAAGGGCAGTTACAATAATGATTCTTTTCTTATAAGTGGATGAGGATATCAGGCATGGTGAAGGGCATAGTCTAATTGGAAGCATTTTGGCAAAATTGAAAGTTTGTTTTGAAATTTTAAAAATTGCAACTGATAGTCCCAGATTTAAAATGTATAAATAGAAGGCTTGTCTTCTATTCAAGGGATTGGCTGGCCATTGTGTGGGTTGTTTTTGTTGGTATTTTTCATTCTAAGTATAAGTTATTCTAAATTTTGGGATAAAATATATGTGTATAGTGTCTCTCTTTCTAAGGTGGTTATAATTTTACAACCATTAGCAAACTCTGAGAGAATCTCTATATGTCTTCCCTATCCAATATGGAGCAAATCCACCATGCTTGTCCCTATGGCAACATTTTAAAACATTGGTCTATGTAATATTTTATTTCAAGTTAATGGAAAATACTTGTGGTTATTCATTATATCCTATATATGAAATGCAATAATATGTTTTACAATTTCTATTGATTGGATATTTGGGTTTGTGTTCATTACTAGTTGCCATTTTGAGCATGTACCTAGGTTATTAATCCCTTTCTATAGTTATATTTGGAAATGTGTTGTTGAATACCTTTTAAGGGTACATTGGGATAATCAATTTAGTATAAGAAAGTATTTGATATTCTAGTTTTAGTGTATGTTCTAGGGTTTCAAGGATCATTTGCATTCCATTGGCACCAATGGATGCAAATTTCTCCTTGTAGTTTCCATGGCTTGCATTTTAGTTTTCCTACATCTTTGCAATAAGTGATGTCATGCATGTTGAAAGAATCCCTTCTATTTATAAAAAACTCCTAGAACACTACCATGCCCTTCCTCTTTATTATTATCAAACTATCTAACCCTATCTTACCCTACAAATAATACCCATTATTGCATATTATAAGTGATATTTTCCTGTAAATGCATACAATCCTACCTATATAACATGTGTTTGTAATTTTTGCTTTAAATCTTAGCATCATAATCTTTTATTCAACCTTATTTTATTGAAAGTTATTTAGAATGAAGTTCGTAATCACTTTCAAATTTGTCTTTAATAGCTTGTATATGACTTAGAGCATTTTTGCATTTCATGTAACAACCCTTTATAGGTGAAGTATGCAAACTTGGTTATGCTCTTGTTATATTTGTTCCTTATGCCAAGAATCCCCATGGAGGTTGAATTATATAATATCTCCAAGTGAGCAAGCTACCCTTTAGGTCCTCTCACCTTGGTTCAGGCATATCCAAAAGTAGTAGGGATCTAACCATACTACCCTTTTTAGGTGCCTCTCAGTCATTTTATACATTTGGTCTACTCTTAATGTGAAACCCTTCCCCAGCTACAATGACATAATGGTATTTTTTTCATCTTATTTTTCCATTTTCTTTCAAGTGTGCAAGGTTGAGTGTATGTGGTGTACAACTGAGAACCAACGTGTCTTTATGACTAGAAGTAGTTCTCCAAATAGGATCTATGCCTATAGAACATCATCCTAGCATATAAATGGCTTGCATCAATGAACTTACCAACATCATTATTTCAATGACTAAATCCTATGAATAATGAGTTGTGTCATGGCATAACTAGCCCAATATGGGTCCCGATTCTTTCTCAACTTCACTTAAGGTGATCGTATAAGGCTTACACCTTATGTGAATTAATGTCAGTGTATCTAAGTGATAAATGTTGAGTGATATGAGAACATACTTCATTTTCACCTAGTTGTAATGAGTTGAGAACTGACTTGGAACAACTAGATAAGTGTTGAGTAGAGTAAATGAATTACAAACCCAATTAAACTACAATAAATAGTGAAAATATTATATTCCAAATGGAAATAAATTAGCTTTGAAATTTTATTTTGATTTACTTATATAGTGAAACCTTTTCTCTATTTTATTTAGAAAATCTTTTAAAATTCAAGGTAAGACCCAAAATATTAAATATTAATATTGAAACTAGCCATTATTAGTGTGAGACATTGATGCTCTAGGTAGATAGGACCATGGTTGGATAGCACAGACCTATCCCATAATATCAAGTATAATTGTACTTAGTTGGATATAGTGTTAGGATAGTATGAAAGAGGTTGAAAACTTGAATGAGTAATTTATTTGTAGCAATGATGACAAACAAAGGGTCAATCCCATAAAAAGATCAATGGCTTACAAGATAGATGAATAAGAGTCACATATTTGGTCAAAATTCATGTGGTTTAAAATGTGTCAAGAATAAAAATTTTCAAGTATTTATGTTTACAATACCCCCATCTCCACTGCAACTCCCTCCCCCCAATCTAACAATGAAATTTATCAAGTAAAGGAGAAAGAATTGAACTTGAGTGTGTATCACAGACTTTTTCTTTGAAACAATACTCTAATTATAGAGGGCACTCAGATTTAGCCAACTCTAAAAAATTAAATAGTCATTTTTATGTATTTGAAATTTGAAAAAGCAAAACTTTGAAAAAAAATTAAAAAGGGAGAAGGAAGGAGTACACCTATATGGAGACGAAATCAAATTTATATGTAACTTGTAATTGATGATGGTGAATTATTCCCCCTTTTCAAATAACTTGGATAATTTGAATCAATAAAAAACTAATAATGATTAATCCCTAATTTTTGAATAACTAATCAAGCCCTAAAGTTGGAAAGATGCATATTCCATCTCTCATGACTAGAGAATAGTACCCATTATACTAATCCATAAATTAAGTAACACAATGGGTTTTTTAAGAATTGATACCAAGGAATTAAGTGCCATTAGACTCAAACATACATCACTCTTAATATAAAATGGAACCACACAATGGGTTAACTATAAGCAATGCCGAGGTTATTAAGTGTCACTAGAATCGAACACACATTACCCATAGTAGACATAATAAAACCATTGCAAATGGTTACAGATTATATTTTCATGATTGAAATAAAATTAAAAATATTCATTCCCCCATCATGGGAACATTGATCATAGATTTGTGTTAAATTACAACCATTTACCATTGAAACTATACCTTTTAAATTTGAAAATGTTCATGAACAATTATCATGCCTTTTGAACTTTGAATTTTTGAAAATGTGCATGAACAAATATCATGCCTTTTTTAACTTTGAACTTTAAAATATTTAAAAATATGCATGAATAAGTATCATGTCTTTTGAACTTTGAAATTTTAAAAAATATGCATGAATAAGTATCATTTATTTTTGAAATTTGAAATTTCAATTTTTTATAATGTGTATGAAAAAATATCAATCACATAAATATATGCCGAATAATATATAATTGAATGCATCGATATTCTCAATTTTAACTTTATTATGAAACATTTTTTTTTTGCATATTCCCATGCATATGCATTTAAATGCTTATGGTTATGTACTTTGAGTTTTTAAAAAGTGAGTGCATATGCATGTTATATGCCCCCATAAAATATATTAATGTGTAAATATTTTTCTGTGTTTTATTTTTTAATTAATTTGAATCTTTTAAGACCTATATTCTAGTACAAAATATAATCTTTTAATTTTTGAACCATATACTCTTTATTTTCAAAATCTGCAATTTGTTTCGTAACCATATTTTTTCTATTCATGGATGTTTGGATCTATAATGCAAGCCCACTTTGATTCCCCCATTTTTATATGAGATATTTAGCTTATAATTCAAACATATGAAAAGAAGAGTTAACTATATAATAAGATAAAATATATAATCATGTAACATTAAGTCATCATGTAGAGATTTTGTTATCATAGTTATGTAATTTTCATTGAAACATGTATGTTACATATTGAATGTGAGTCATACAAGTGTTTTATATAGATAGATATAATAATGAGGCACACAATAAATTAACCATCTTTGAATTTTGAATATGTAATAAAATTTCATGATATGTATCATGGCACCACTAATTAAGCTCAATAAGGAAAACAAGAACAACAAAAAATTTCACACAATATCACACATAAGTCCAATGGACACAAAAAATGGACATGAATATGTCAAAACAAATAAGTTGAAGGGCCACATGAAAAGGGCATTAATAATGCTGAAATAGGAGTTGTGTTTGCTCAACATAAAGATGGAGGCTTGGATAACCTTATCCACATTGTAAGGTTGAAGCTTTTAGTAGATGAGAAGAGTTATACTGCCCCATAATGAGAAGATCTGGCTATGGTGTTTTTACTACATAAATTCAATGATTATATTTTCTCTACACTTTTTTAGTTATTTAAATATTACCAAGATCTATGATATTTGATAAACAAGCCCATGCTAGGTTGAAGGATATCTAGGTGGTTAATGTTATTTCAATAATTATATTTTAAAATCAATGCCAATGTAGGAAGAGGAAACATGGGTCTAGATCATCTCAGTCACACCAAATATGGTGAATATCTAGAAGAATTACAATATGACTCATCAAATGCTCATTTATTCTAAGTCTCTGTAATCCCAGATAATTTAGACATAACTATCTTTCTAGAGAAGTTAAATTTTCCTATGCAATGTGTAAAAGGAGAAAAATTAGTTGGTCAAAACATCATTATCATTCAGTATTATCAATGAGATTATTTAAAATATGGGTAAGGATGATATGCTAAATAGGGTATCCCTGCATCATGAGAAACTTCAACTACTAGAAGAATCATATCAAGGATTAATATGTGGATAATTCAAAAGAGAATATACTATGAGGAAAATAATTTAAAGTGGTCTCTAGTGGCCTACTCTATTTTAGGATACACATTGAGTCAAAAAGCACTGTGACATTTTTCCTTGAGTTGGAAATTTGAACAAAATGGATGATGAAATTACTTCAAATCTAATGTTCACTATGCAACCATTTTAACAGTGGGGAATTAATTTTTCAGGGCTTATTAATCCACCTATAAAATGGAGTCATGTTTGATATATAATTACTGCAATAAATTAATTTAAAAAATGGGTCTAAATTACTACAACAAAAAGTTTTAGTGCTAAATATGTTTCCAAATTATTGTACGAGAATATCATAACTAGGTTTGGATGCCTTGTGAAACTAGTTAGTGATAGAGGAATGCACTTCCTAAGTAACACCATAAAGATTCTGATTGAAGAATTCCTATATTTCACCATAATAGCACAACTTATCATCCTGAAGCAAATGGACAGGTAGAAACATTACAAAAATTCTTGAAAATATGATTACAAATATATGATATGTGTAGATGGATATCTAGGAGGATAAAATAATTGTAATAATGAGGCCATACATGACAAACTATAATGTTTTATGGAATGCACTCATTTTTAGTTGGTCTATTGGTTGGAAGCAGTAATGCTGATGGAATACATAGTTCCTCATCTATTTATTGCATTGATAATATGAATGGGAGATTAGGGGTCACTTTAGGCAAGGTTTTCATAGTTAACTCACATGGAAGAAACCAAACAAAGAACAGGTTAGACCCAAGAAATAAATAAAAAGAGCTATAAAGCATGTCATGATTATAACTTGTGATTAAATTAATTTCACCTAGAATAGATATTTCTGGTATTTGATATTAGATTTCTGGCATATCCAAGGAAGCTAAAAATTCAATGGAAACTAATGTATGTTACCCATGAAGTATAACAACTAGTAACTATAGTGATCAAGGATTTTCAATAAACCACCCTTATGGGGTGAGTAAGTGGTTGTAGATTTATACCCTACCAAAAATTATATTTATGAATCTCATGTTAAAATAGAGTGGGTGTTGAGTAGTACCATGTAGTTAGAAAATTTGCTTATTTTATAGTTTTTATTTATATTTTTTTAGGTTTTTATTGTAGATATGTATAATGAGATCTTTATATCACATGAATTCAAAACATATTACAAAATTCAGAGTCACATAGCATAAAATAAAAGCAAAAAAAATAATGACGATACATAGATCAATCAACATATGAGTCAACAAATTAAATCTAGGAATGAGGTCTTGATGGAAAGGTAGGGAGGGGAGCTTAAAAATGGTAACTTCTAAGGTATTTAATGACAAGGCACTTCAAATATTACATCATTTCTAAAACATATAGAGGAATTAGACCTACGTAATGCACAATAAAGTAGATTATTTTTAAGTGAAAAGGAGGCATTTCACATCATCAAATGTTTTCAAATGAAAAATTAATGTATTTATTAAAAGATTATAGTTACATCATAACAATTGATCGAATTATAATAAAAAACATAATGATGAAAAAAATGCTTAGCAAAATCAATGAAAAGTTTTAGATGAGATGGGGAAATTAAAATATATAAGTTTAAGGGAATAGATGAAAATAAAAATTTGTAAAAATTTAAGCAAATAAGAACTCTCTTCAATCTATTTTTTAGTGATTTGTTTGAGTGAAGATTTTGACATGATTTCACCATAGAGCAAAGAAAATGGATAGGCCTCAAATACTTATCCCTTTTCATAGTTTTAGAAGGAAGAGATGGGGACTGGGTTTATGATAATGTAATAATAGACAATGGAATTGGCCTCTCTAAATTCATTTATTAAGTGGAGTCTGAATGGTTTTCTCAAACATAATCAACTAGTTAGTAATTAGGAGACCTAACCATACTAGATAGGTTACAAGGTTCATACATATAATTATTAATAAAGTTTTCCACATTTTTTCAACTAGATGAAGTGATGATGACTCTCCTAATTCATTAAAATGAAGGGGTCATTTATGTTTTTAAGGATGCTATCATCCACATCAATAAAACTACTATGGCTCAAGTGACTAGGATTCCTACACCAAGAAAATCACTGGTGCAATACAAAACCATGATCCCTATAATATATTAAGATACTAAGGATAAATACACATAAATGTCTCAAAGGATTATAATTGATTCATTGGAATATGTCATAGTATGATTACTCACTGAATGCATCACAAATAAATAGTGGCAAACAATAATAATTGTGTGGCAAGAGACCAAAGGGGTCATCAATATCGCATATTGTATGATATTAATTGAATAATAAATTAACTAGACTAATTTCCTATTCACTAGACTAAACTCCAATACTGATAAGGTTCTCATAAACACATCTTAGACTTTCTAATCCTAGGTTTTAGTATTGCTACTTTATTTTACATAATAGAAATACCTCGATAAGACTATCACACCAGATGTTAATTATTACCCTAAAAATATGTTTGCAAACCTTATATGGATGAAAATAAGATAAATATTAAGTGCGTATTGGATGGTTTAACCAATGGTGGGTTTAAGTGCAAGGACTAATTACCTTGCATCATGGGATGCTTACTAAATTCTACTATACTTAAGACTGCTCACTACTATCACTAAACTCCATAATGGGTTTCATATATGAATCCATAAGCTAAATAATCCACAAATCATAGCTTTCTCATTATTTATCAACATGCTCAACATGAAATGCAAACATAATGAGGTAAAAAGGTAGGGTTGCATGATTAGTAGCACCACTATGATTTATGCCCCTCATTGTAGAATAACCATTATTTTAAATAAAAACTAGAACCATATTCATCTTTATAATTTTTAGTTATAGGAAAGAATAAATATATATAACATAGATAATCACCACTTCCTGAGAAGAACACTCACTATGTAAATCCATGGTTGAGGGTTATGTTAATAAGGGTTCTTAAAAATAATCTAGACCATGCTAATTACAGGGATAAATTATGCAATGGAGAATAGATAGAAACCATAAATGACATTAAAGATTTATAATCTATCATTTACATATAAATTTTCACATACAAGGTAAGAAGAACACAACTTAAACAAAATATGGAACATAAACATCATAATATATGATAAATAGATTAAATCAAAATAGAGTACTTACTTTACACTAACCATATGCAAAAGAAGATTAGGAAAAACTATATCATAATGATCCTATTAATCTATATCAACACATCTTTATGATATTATATTATATAAAAGCAATATAAATAGCCTTTTAAAACCTATTATCTTTTCACATTATAGCCTTTAAAGAGACAAAAAGAAAGATTCTTCGCATTCTTTTATTACTTGATTTGGCTTATAAGTCTGAATACATATAACAGTTTATATAAGAGTCAAAATTATACACTTCACAAATGTGTCTTTCTATTATATTTTGAAATTTTACCACATCCCATTCCATGTCCAACACTTTCCCAAACTTAAATGGTTATCTCATACCGATACAAAATTCACAATCTGATATAGACTAAACTAAAAAGATGAGCCATAAACAAAAGTCTTAGTTATCACTCTAGATGCCATTTTCCAATTTTCACCTTTTTCATACTACTTAGTTGCCCTTTTAGGTTTTTAACTAAGTAGAATACTAGCCTACCACCCTTTTAGGTTTTTAGTAGACTAACCTAACCAAGTGGCTCCCTTTACAGGTTTTCAACTAGTATAGCTTCATTCTTAAAATTTAGGCATTCTTACAAAAATTATAAAATTCCTAAAGTCACAAAATGGGAGTACACATGAATTGCTATTATGACAATGGATGAATTTGACTAGGTTGATGTGTAGGTTGTTGAATTTTCTCAACTTCCAACCCACTAGATTCTGGTGTACCCAATGGTGGAAGTTATTATATAGACTCCACCTTCTCATCCAACTTTTTATTCTATACAATTTGTTGGAATTGTTGTGAAGGAATTAGTTGAGGATCATCTATTATTTAGGAAATAGTTAGAACAAATTGAGATAGATCTTGTTTAAGCATTTTTCAATTTGTGAGCACTTCACACACCATGGAAAGTTGAATGTGTAGTGTAATATATATCACCATCATATTTTTCACATCCTCATCTTATAAAATGGTGAGTAGTGACAACAATAAGTGACAAATCTAAGTGACAACAATTACCTCAACATTGTTTGTTATGATAGATTTTTATGCATATCATTGCTTTTATCCAAATTCCTATCTTTAGTTTAGTATTTTTTCTTCAATTTTTTAGGGGAAAAAATAAATTATGTTAATTTTCATAGACTATTAAATGGTTCAATTATATTATAAAATTCAACACACTTTTGATGAATTAAAATAAAAAATATAAATATAAATTGGTTTTTTATACTATGTAATTATAGAAAAATGACTAGAAATTATAGGACAATATTTTTAATTTACAGTTAAAATAAAATTCATAAATCATACTATCACATTGAGGAATGCCTTCAAACTATAATTAAATAATATCATTGGGAGAATAACTTAGACTAAGTGGAAAAATATTCCTCTATATGTGAGAAACCATTTTACTAAAATCACAAATAGACACCTAAAAATGCCCACACACAGTTATCAATAAAAAAATTATAAAGTTTTACACTTTTTGTGTATTTTTATTATTATTATTATCATCCTTAGAATTTTATTGGCATAATTACTAACTTTTGATGGTATTTGACTCTTCCCTTGACACCCTCCAACTTCTAGTTTATCTTATTTTTTTGAATAACATACAATGGTTAATAAAATCTATAGTAACAAGTGTTGTGATGTGAATTTAGTACATGCTATCAAGAAGAATCTTAAGAGTTGTATGGAAAACTATTTTGGTTTTGTAAATTTGGTAAAGCATATGCAAGTCAAGTGTGCAAATGTGTAAACCTTGAAATTACTATTGGTTTAGGGTTTTCCCACTTGCAGTTTTACCTACATAGTTTAATTAGCTTGCTTAAATTAATAATTGGTAATTAGGAGAAATGTAATTTAAGTCATTTTATAATTGTGAGTTGAGTTCATTTACTTTTTGAGTGACCTGATTTCTCACTATATAATGTATCTTCTTATGTAATCTTTTGCTAATGAATGAATGAATGCTCATTCATGCAAATTTTTGTCATGAAGATAAAATTCTTCCTTTTATTCATATTTCAATACTCCATAAATATTTAGCCTCATGCATTTAACTATTTCTAGTAGATCCTTGATTGTGACTTACTCTAACATGGTATCAGAGCTACACTAGAAGATGAACTCATCGATTCTATTATGAGATCTTACTTTCTTACTTGTTCTAGATTTTCATTGATTTTAGTTTTCTAGGGTTTGGTGGGGTTTATAGTAAATTCATGCAAATCTAAATACTTAGAGTCTCTAAGTAAAAACAAGTATCACAATTGGATTTTGAAGATGGTAAAACTCTTGAAATCATTGTAAACACAACCTAGTTTCATGATAGTCCATTTTCAACCATTTTTTGAGGGTTTCAAGGCCTTTTTTGAATTTTAAAAATCCATAATTTTATGTAACTTTAAGAAAAAAATATTTCTAATATTTTTTGGTTTTTTCAAGAAACCAAGTGGGTCTCTTTCAAATTTTGGAGAAGTTCCTTAGAATTTACATTTTTTGAAGTTTTCCAATTTGTCATAATTTTGAACCCTCACAAACAATTTTGATAGTTATATAAATTTTCTCATTGGAAAAAAATACCCATCAATATTTAACCTTGGTGGAAATTTTAGTGGTTGTGTGCACACCTATCAGGTTTTAACCCTTGTAAAATCATTTTTTAGGTTCCAACCCTTACAAAATATCTGGTAGGATTTGACCCATACATTTGCACCTATTGGGAGTTGATCCCTACATTTGCACCTATCAGATTCTAAAACCTGATCAAATAACTATCTAGTTTCGAATACTTCTCTAACACCTATTGGGTTTTAATATTTTCTCAAACACCGATCTAGTTCTAATGTCTGCTCAAGCACCTATGGGTTTTGACACTTGTATTTTCATCTATCAGGTTCTAATGTTTACTCAAACACCCATTGGGTTCTAACACATATTTTAACAGACCTTATATTTTAATACCTTCTATAACACACCTTTCCATCTAGAACTTCAAACATGCATAAATTTCAACCTAATTCTCCTTTTGAGGTCATTTTTTTGAAAGAGCATGTTTTTTCATCTATATGCATTGGCATTATTATTGTTCCTTGTTATTTTTAACCTCTACATATTAAGTGGGTATCTCATTCATAGTCTATAATACACACACTTCAATACATATTTCCTTTTTACACCATGGATCTTAGTTTCATTCTAAATTTTACACCATTTATTATTTCGAGTGGGAAGTCAAAATCCAAATCCTTTTTAGGAGAAAAAACTTACACCAAATCATGATATATATAGAAAAACTAACACCTAAGGTAGAGAAGGTGAAGGGGTAAAACATAAGTGATGAAGCCTATGATATTTTATGCCTATCTATGTCTCCCAAGATACTATTTCATATTGAATCTACTACTACTCCTAATTAAGTTTAGACCATATTGGAAAAAATATTTGGGAAGTAGAACATAATGATAGGTTATGTGTTAGATAACAAGCTCATTAGTTTGATCTTAGATGATTTTGATACAATACAAGAATTTTTCCTTAAGTTCAAATAACTTAGGCTACAGTTAAAATTATGTAACACTAACAAAAAATACAATCAAATAATTCTTTCCATCCTTTCCAAATTAGGATCCAAATATTATATCTACATTTCTACCTTCCTAGCCACTAAATGTGTCATTGGATATACATGGACCATATCATCCTTGGATGACTTTATTTCTAACTTGAATCAAGAGAAAGATAATCTTATTCAATTTGTAATAGTGAAATCATTAAAATCTCATGCCTTAATTATGATTCATGACAAACAAAAGGCTTATGGTGGTGAGGAGAAGAAATAGAATAAGGACCTAAACCAAAGAAAGGGTCAAAATTCTAATGTTAAGTCTAAAGCATCATAAGAGTCTTCCTCTTCAGATGGAAAACCTAAGAAAGAATGAATCATATGTGGTTACTAAAAAAATCTAGGCATCATGAGTCCAAATTCATGAAGAATCAGATTGACCAACTAACTAAGATACTCAAAAAGCACAACATTAATTTCCTTGATTCTTCCAATAATATTTCATTAGCATATGCGTCTCTTAAGGCCAAAGGCAGTAAGAAAAGAAAAGATAGGATAAAATCACTTATTTTATTTGCATCCTAGCCTTCCAAATGGGTAATTAATTCTATTGCATCACACCACATGGCTTCATTACATGACATGTTATTTTCCTTAGAGCCTTGTTTTATGCCTTCCATCTTATTGGGTGATGATACTTTCACAAAAGTTAATTATATATGATCTATTTAATTGAATGATGGGACATTTCATGATTTTTTATGAGTTCCCTATTTATCCACCAATATCCTATCTATTTATTAGATCACTCACATTGGTTCATGTAATAAAGTTGAGTTCACACCTAATTTAATGGTTATTAGGGAAGTAGATAGTGACTCTATTATTGAATTTGGGAAAGTAGATTACAAGTTTAAATTGTATACTTTCTCACATTTTTCTCTTGATCAACCCTATACTACATTACTCACTCATTCAGAGGTGATTAACTTATGGTATGAGTGATTCATCCATCTTAATTATCACTACTTAAAGAAACTAAGTTGTCAATCCATTGTTTTAGGATTGCCATGAATCAAGTTTTTAGATGGCATTTTCTAGGGTTACATATTTTGTAAGCATCCTAAAGGGAAGTATGACAAGGGAAATTCATGATGAGCTAATCCGATATTGGAGATTGTACACAATGAAATTTCTAGTCTATTTCTAAAACCTTCATTCAATTAGAAAAAATACATGTTTAATTTCATTGATGACTTTTCAATGTATACCTGGGTGTATTTTATTAATATTCAAAAATTAGAGGTCTTTGATCATTTTCAAGACTTCAATGACATTAGAGATTGTACACAATGAATTTTATGGTCCTTTTTTAAAACCTTCATTCAACAAGGAAAAATTCATGTTTAAATTCATTGATGAATTTTTAATGTATACTTGGGTGTATTTTATTAAGCAAAAATCAAAGGCTTTTGATCATTTTTTGTTTTAGGGTTGCCATGAATCAATTTTTTAGATGGTGTTTTATAGGGTTGCATACTTGGTAATCATCCTAAGGAGAAGTATGATAAGGGAAATTCAAAGTGAGCTAATAAAAAATTAGAGATTATACACAATGAAATTTTTGGTTCATTATTAAAACATTCATTCAACATGATAAAATACATGTTTAATTTTATCGATGACTTTTCAATGTATACTTGGGTATTTTTTTAAAGCAAAATTCAGAGATCTTTGATTGTAAAAAAATAGTCAAGTAAAGTCTTAAAGATTTGGCACATCGATAATGGTGTTGAGTATATCAGTAACCATTTTGATTAATTATGTATAATATAATTAATTGAACTACAATGTATAGTTCCATATAGTATTCATCATAATGGTGTTATAGAGTGAAAAAACATGGCCTTGAAGGAAATGGCTAATTGTATGCTACACTTCAAGTTTCTTGTATCTCAGTATTAGGCTGAGGCCATCAATTATGCTTGTTATATCAAGAACCAAGTTACTCATAAAAAATTAAGGGAGTCACTCCTTTTAAAGTTTGGAGTGGTTAGAAACCCATAGTAGAGCACTTTCAATTTTTTGGATCTCTTAAAATGTCTTGTATTCTAAGGAAGAAACATAAGACAATGAAACCTCAGATTTAGCCTTAGATATTCATTAGATATCCTGAAGGTGTTAAGGGATATAGGATATTTTATCCCACCACTCATGAGTTGTTTATTGAGAATAATGTTCTCTTTTAGATCATTCTTTGAATCCACACTCAATATCTCTCCATCCTTAGAATCACTTGTATTTGATGATAGTTTTAATGATTCAGATCTACCTGATTAACTTCTTAATCATCCATATTCTTATTCTTGTTTTGATGATGAGAGTAGTAATGAGTATTCACCTCCTCCTTCTCCCAAAATATATTTATAAGGTGAGGAATCTCCTCCTGACTCTCCTAGTACTAGTCTTATTTAGGCTAGAGAGACATTGTAAAGTGATGGCCAATGGGTTAGAGATCCATCAAACAAGAGGCAAACCCATTCATAATTTCAATATGCCCTACATGATTTCATTATATTTGCTTCTGATCCACATTTTTTTTGTGAGGCATCAGATACTCCTCAATTTGACACTACTATGGAATAGGAGTATATTTTCTTATAGAGGATTAACACTTGGGATTTAGTCTCTCTTCCTAAGGGAAGAAATATTGTTCAATGTAGGTGGATCTATAGATCAAAAATTATATAAAATAAGTCTATAGACAAGTTTAAATAATGTGTGGTAGAAAAGGGTTTTATTAGGTACTTGACATTGAATATATTGATACATTCACCTTAGTTTCCAAAATGAACTCAATCTAAGTCACTCTCACCATTATCGCAACATATCACTAGGATGTTTATCATATGGATGTGAAGAGTGCATTTATTCATGATGACCTCAAATAGTAAATATACATGGATAAATCATAAATTTTATTTGAATATTTTACCTTAGTTTTCAAACTTCAAAAATTTATCTATGGCCTCAAACAAGATCCTCAAGCTGAAATGCCAAGATGGGCTCTTTTCTTCTTTTAGTTGGTTTCAATAGATGTGATTCAAGTTCAATTATCTACATTTTATGATAGGATAATTCACTATTGATTTTTTTATCTATGTATGACCTATTGATCACATGGATTTCTCAATCCATCACCACAATAGTGAAAACTACTCTGTTTGATAGGTTTTCAATGATTGAGTAGGGCTTATTACACTACTTCCTTAGGATTGAAATTTCTTAGTATAATTTTAGAATCTCTATTACACAATCTAAATATACTCTTGATTTTATTTCATAATTTAGGATGGCTGACTATAATCTAGCTCTAACACCTTTTCTATCTAGTGTAAAGCTTGAGGTTGAATATCCATATCCTTTGGTTGATGATACCTCATATAGATAAATTATTGGTAGTTGCATCTACCTTATGCACATTAGACCTGATATTTCATTTGCAATGGGTATGGTCTCAAGATTTATATAGGAACCACATGGGCTTCAATAAAAATAAGCTAAAAATATTCTTCACTAAATTTAAGGTACTCATAATTTTAGGATTGACTATAGAGCATGCATCAACATCAAATTAATTTGGTATAAAAATTTAGATTGGGCTAGTTATGTTCAAAATCATAAGTCTACTTCAAGTTATAATTTCTCCCTTAGTTTAGGTTTGATTAGTTGGTTATGCAATAATTAGAATGCTATTGATTTATATTGTATAGAGGCAAAACATAGAGGAGTTGTTAATGCTTCCACTATGGCTATTTGACATTAGGATATTCTCACTAATGTTGGAATCTAGTTTTGATGACCAAAAATCATCTTCTATGATAAATAAGGTATAATATAAACTTGTAGGAATTTATTCCTCCATCAATAGACAAAACATATAGAGATTTACATGCATTTCATTTAGGATCTCATTCATGAGAAAGTCATTGATATTTTTTACATCCAAAGAATGAAGCAAATTAATGATATATCTAAACCAAACCCTTCACTAAGAGCAAGTATATTTTATAGGTTTTTTTTAGGGATTGAGAATCTCTATGTTATTCATCCTCTAGGGGATCATCTCTATGTAATTGGGTTCCTTATTAGGATTTTATGTTGGGACCCAATTGTTCTACCCACCTAAACTATGCTTAAGGTCAGATGATGGTGCATGGTTTCTCAATTTTAGTCTTACCTATATAGTCTAATTAACTTTCTTAGGTTAATAATAGGTCATATGGGGAAATGTAATTTAAATCATTTTCTAATTATGAGTTGAGTTAGTTACCATTTTGGGTGACCTAATTACTCACTATATAATTTACCTTCCTATGTAATTTTTGAATAATAAATGAATGAATGTTCATTAATACAATTTTTTATTATGAAGACAATTTTTTTCCACTTGTGAGTTATTCTTCAAATTTCACTACTCCATATCAATTCAGCCTCGTGTATTAGACTCTTTTCTGTAGATCCTTGATTGTGTCCCATTCTGACAACTACATCATTTAGATGTTTGTGAAACTAGTAGATCTATTGCTTAGTTTAAAAGTGATTACATATTTGTATAATTTATTTTAATTTAGTTATTTGGCATGGTTAGATAACCCTAGGAAGTAGTAGGGTGATTTTTGAAGAGCCTTCAAGAGTAATGAATTATCCATTTCAAAGAAAGAATTAGTAATGAAAAGTAATAAAAAATAATAATGTATTTAAAATATAATAAATTGTATCAAAACCATTCATATAATTTATATTATATTCATGATTATTCTAAATACATTTATGAATTGTATGAAATAATTCAAATATAATTTATGTATTATAGAAAAAATAAACATTTTGAAACATTATTCATTATAAGGCATTTAGCTATTGCTCAAGGGAAGAACCTCTACCTTTACATATTAGAATGTTAAGTAAAAATATAATAAAAATATTTAATTTAAAAAATATACAACCCTCATAAGTGCTCACTCCTAATCTCTACCCCTTAAAATTAAATCAAAAGTATCATTTATTATCAGTCAATAGAAAATGAAAAAATCCCTGTTAAAAAAACCTTTAGTATATTTATGATATAAATATTAATTTATATTAGGTGGTTTAAGAAAATGTCAAAATAAGGTTATGGGAATTCAAATTTTATTTCCTATATAAGAAAGAGATGAGAAGACACATTTTTGGATATGCCACACTTTGGAAGCATAGATATGTGGCAAGTAGATTGAAATAATTCAAAAGAAATGAAGAAGGCAAAGGGGGTTTGATACTACTTCATCCTACTCCTAATCCTAGTCTTAATCCACCACCTAAAATATAAAACATTCTAATAAAATGACTCAACTAAAATTATAAAAAAATGAAATGGCCATCAAGGTAGCATGGCTTAGGTGGGACAAGTGACCCATACTTGGTGCTGACATGATCAAAATAAAACATGAAAAGTGTCATAGTAGGCATAAACTGATGACTAATGTTTTTAAATATTTTTCTTCTAGATATATAAGGGTGTATGGCCCATAATTTTCTCATTTATTGGCTCTTCATTTCCTCAATTAAACATGTACTACATTATTTTTGTTGAGATTTGTTAATTAAAAAATCACAAAATTTAATTTCAACACCTATGTATATGTAATTTAATTTTATAAAATATGTAATTTTTTAAACATCGTGTCTATTTTCATTTATTTGAGTGAAATATTAAGTTTGAAGTAGAGGCTGCACTTCTAGAGGCCATAACTCATTAACTCAATTGGGATCTCATTCATGCCAAAATGAAGATAATGGAAATATTAATGCTTCCATAAGCTTATTCACCAGTTATGATTTATTATAAGATGTTTGTATATATGTAAGAAATCATCTATAGGTTTGAAATTACATTCTACTATTTTTAGTCATGCTAATAATAATGAAAATCTGATAACTTTTTACCTAATCATCAACCTGAATTGAAACTAGTTAAACATTGTGGATTTTATATATTTAAGATATTTTTAAAAGTTTAGGCCCATCCAAGCTTGCATGTAGAATTTATTGTAAAAATAAATTATCTATTTATAACATGGCAATTCATTTAGGCAATTTATTATTATTTCTATATTTTTAAATTGTGCATGCCAACTCCAATTCACAATTAAGGTTTATTAAAACACATTTACGTAATTAATTTTATTCAGTGATTTGGAATTAAGAGATAATATTGATTTCATGTAATTTTGAGTATTATGCTTAGTTGATATTTTTTCTTTGCTAGTTTTAGATTCGTCATCTAATATCAGAGCAAGCTTGAATCTTGGAGGTTATATATGTTGAATTAGTTTTTTATATTTTGTAAAAATATTTTTTGATTGAATATCAAGTGTAAGATATGGTGAGAGGATGAGGATAATGAGGAATTGATTAGATGAACATGAATATGTAATATTTATAGAAGAAAGTGGAACAATTAACATCAATTGTCATAAATCGAAGAGAAACGTAAGTGAGATATGAAATAGAGGAAGAAACAATTCATGAAGAAGAAATTAAGAAAAGAAGAGAAAAAAACAACCACCATCAATGTAAGAGAGGATGGTTAAGGCTTTAGATGGAATGAATGAATGAATCAAGTTTGATGTTTCGAATTATGAAGGAAGTTTAAAATAAGAGGAGTTGATACATTGGCTAAATAGCATGGAATTTTTTTTTGAATGGAGAAATATAAGAGAAGAAAAGAATGTAAAGTTCACATGTAAGAATTGAAGGGACATACAATGATTTGGTAGGATCACCTATAAAAATAAATATAAAGAAAGGGTAAATAAAACTTTAACACTTAGAAAAATATGGAGAATAAGCAAAGGGAGAAACTTCTTACTATAGATTATGAATAAAAATTATACATAATATTCTATAATTTAAGGGAAAATGTTCATTGTATACAATAGTATACACATTAGTTTTACAAATTTTGCATATGTGTGGATCAAGATGAGATATAAGAATAGATGGTTGCAAGGTATTTACATGGTTTAAAGTTTTTTTATTCAAGATGAATTGAGCATGCATAGAATACTTTGCATGGATGAGGGTTATCAATTAGCTTTGAAGGAAAAATGAAAATAAAATAGATATAATTTCAAAAGATCAACTATGTCAAGAAGAGGTCAATCACCTCTAGTAAGGCGACAAGGTGGATTTAATTCCACTAGAGGAGTATCTCCCTATGATGCATAAAGGAAATAATATAATAAACAAGAATTTCAATATCAACAAAGAGGAAGAGGATTTTAGAGAGGACAAGGCTATGGTGGTGTTAGAGGGTGGTTTCCAAATCAATACAGATCTTATATTTTTTATATATGTAGATAAGAAGGACACAAAGTGTTTGAATGTTCTCACTATCATGAACAAAAAGGAGGAAAGATGATCACCCAAGAGAAAATTTGGTTGAGGTTGAAACCAAATATAAGAATACATAATTTGGAGTAATAGACATGTTAAAATATCATGATGAGTAGAAAAATGATATTCGTTAATAAAATAACATGTTAGAAATAAATAAGGTGGTGATTCATGGTTGTGTATAAACATATTTTTAAAAATATGTAATTTAGGATGTAATATATGTGAAGTAATTATTGATGGTGTTATTTGTAAAAATATGGCTTCTAAGAACATGATAGATAAACACAGTTTGTAATGTGAAAAACACCCTTATCCTTATCAAATTTAATGGTTTAAGAAATGAGATGAAGTTAAAGTAAATAAAATATTTTTAATATAGTTTTATATAAGGAATAATTACAAGGATTAAACATGGTGTGATGTCATTCAATGGATGCATGCCATGTGTTATTAGGAAGATCATGGCAATATGACAAAAAAAATAATTTATGATGGAACAAAGAATAAGTACACTATTTGTAAAGGTAGTACAAAGATATTTTTATTACCTCTTAAAGAATAAGGTAAGGTTGAAACCATGTTATCCACAAAAGGATTCATAAAATACATGAAGATGACAAGTTGTTGTTATGCATTAATAGTAAAGAAAAAAGACACAAAAGTAGTAGAAGTGTTGAAGTAATATGCAGATGTTATATATAATGAGTTATCTAATGAATTACTAATAAACAGAGGCTTAAAACATCATATTTATGTGATGCCAAGATCAGTAATATCCATTCAAGTAAATTATAATATGACTTCAATAAGACATGCAAAGTTAAATAAATAGGTTACTGAATTGTTGAGTAAGGGTGTAGTAAGGGAGAGCATGATTCCATGTGTAGCACCAACATTGATAATTCTAAATAAATATGGAACATGGAGAACATGTGTGGATAGTAGATCAATTGATAAAATCATAGTCAAATATGGATTTAATATATCTCATTTAGATTACATGATGTATGTCTTTGCATGAGAAAAATAATTTAATAACTTGATTTAAGGAGTGTTTAATTTCATATTAGTATTCGTGAAGGAGTTAAATAGAAAACAAAATTTAAGACTAGGTATGGATTATATGAGTGGATGGTGATGCCATTCAGATTATGTAACTCACCCAACACATTAATGAGGATGATGAACACAATGCTATGATATTACATTGGTAAGTTTTTGGTTTTTTATATTAATGGTACTTTGATATTCAATAAGAGTAAAAAATAACACTTAAGGCATTTGAAAATGGTATTATAGTTATTAATAAAAGAGAATATATACACAAATATAAAGAAGTAAAAGTTTATACATAATAGTTTTATATTTTTGGGATTCATATTTTCAGCAGCTAGTGTGAGAATGGATGAAGAAAATATAAAGGCAATTGTGGAGTGACCGATTAAAAAATTAATAACATAGGTTTTAGTAAATTTATATATAAAGTTCATTAAGAATTTTATTAGTTTCATTTCACCAATAACAAATTACATGAGGTAAAAATAACTTGTATGGAAAAGGGAGCAACATAATGCTTTGAACTATTGAAAAAGAAGAATATAGAAAAACCTATTTTAGCATTACCATATTTTAGCAAAGTTTTTGATGTTTATTTTGATGATTTGCATGTGGGAATTGGAGTTGTGTTGAGTTAATAATGAATAACCATAGCATATTTTAGTGATAAATTAAGACATTGGAATCATTAATTGGTTCCTAAGATGTTTATTCTATTTACAGACCATGAGGCCTTGAAGTATGTGAACACTAAAAAAATTTAAATATCAAGAATGAAAAGTGGGTGTCTTTCTTATAGGGATATAGTTTTATTCTAAATTATAAATCAAGAAATCAGAATTAAGTATATGATGCTTTGAGTAGGAGAGTGGGAATGTTAAGTACTATAGTACATGAAGTAGTTGTATTTGATGTATTTAAGGAACTATGTGATATTGATCCAAATTTTGTCAAGATAATTAAGAAATGTAGTAAACTATTAATAGATAAGACAAGTGTTATTTGTGATGAGTACCCTATAAATTATGATTATCTCTTCAAAATAAAAAAAATATTTATTCTAGTTGGGTCTCTAAGAGACAATATTATAAGAGAATCACACAATGGTGGTTTGGGTGGAAATTTTGGTAAGAATAAAAGAATAGCTTTGGTGGAGGAGAAGTATTTTCATCCAAATATGGAAAGAGATGTAGAAAGATATGTTTCAAGATGTATAACATGCCAAGTGGATAAAGGCCATCCACAAAATATAGGGTTTTACATGCCATTACATATTTCAAGAGGACCATAGAAAAATTTGAGTATGGATTTTGTGTTATGATTACCAAATACACAAAGAGGTAATGATTCACTTTATAATGTTTTAGAAAGGTTTTCTAAGATGGTTCATTTTATTACATGTAATAAAACCAATGATGCCACTAGATTTTTATAACTATTTTTAAAGGAAGTGAGATTCACGATGTTATAAAGACCATTACATAATATAGGGACCCTAATTTATAAGAAATTTTTGGAGTAATTTTTGGAAGAATTTAGGAACTAGGCTATAATTTAGTGGTTCATACCACCCAAAAATAGATGGATACACACACACACACACACACACACACACACGTAGTAGATAGTAGTAAATAGTAGCATAATTGGAGAGAAGCCCAAACAATGAGACCTAGCTTTACCACAATATGAGTCTTCATATAATAGTTTAATGTATATATCAACAAGAAAATCACCATTTCATATTATTCAAGGGATAAATCCTATGGGTTTTTTAATATTTGGTGTAGTTATTAATTACAGAATGAGTTAATGATGATGCAAAAGCATTTTCATAACATATATAATAATTTCAAGAAGAAATAAGAAGAAAACTAAAGGAAAAGAATGTTAAATATAAATCAGCAACATATGTCAAAATAATTTTAAAGGTATTTGAATAAGGTTATTTGGTGATGGGGTATTTTCAAAAATAACGATTCCCTAAAGGAACACACAATAAGTTGAAGTACAAAAAAATTAGTCCACACAAAATTGTGAGGAAAATCAATGACAATGCTTTATGATGTGAGTCTACCAAAAAGTATTGATATCTATCCAGTATTTAATGTTTCATATTTATACTATTTTCATGGAATACATGATTAAGTGGAATAATCTGAATAATTATATTATAAGAAATATGTACCAAATAATAATAAAGTATAACTCATGTTTTGGATAGGAAGAAAATAAAAACAAGGTAATGAAGTTATAATAAGTATTTGGTATAATGGGAAGAACTACAATAGAGAAATAACATTTGAATTTTGGAATGAGATTTTAAAAAAATTGAAAATAATAAATGGCATGATTATAATCAAGGAAACTTGAAGGAACTTAGTTGTTTTTAACCAGAAGAGAATAATGTGGAGCTAAACTTTTGGAGGCCATAACTTTTGACTCATTAACCCAATTGATATCTCATTCATGCCAAAACAAAGATAAGAAAAATATGCATGTTGCCATAACATAATTCACCCATTAAGATTGGTTAAAATATGTTTATGGAGTTTTATGATATCATCTAGAGGTCCAAAATTGTATCATGCTATTATTAGTCATGCTAAAAAAGTAGAAATTAGATAACTTTTTAATCGATTATCAGCTTGACTTGAAACTTGTCCAAAATCATGGATTTTATATATAAGGGCATATGGCCCATACTTTTATAATTTATTTGCCCTTAATTTTATCAATTTAACATGTATTACAATATTTTTTTTTATATATGATAATTACAAATTCACAATATATGCTTTCAACACCTATGTATATGCAATTTTATTTTCTAATACACATCTTTTTCTATACATCCTATCGATTTTCGTATGTTTTAGTGAAACACTAAGTTTTTAAAATTTATATTATAATTAAAAAAAATAAATCTATAAAATAAACATGAGGTCAAATTCATCATTATTATGTATTATAATTTCTTCATTAGGCTCCACCAAATATTCTCTTTGTCTAGAAAATATCTAAGAGATATCAGTTTTTAGGTATCAATTTTATATTATTAAAAAATAACCATATTAAAATAATCATCGCATTCTCCAAAAATTTATACTTGTATTTTGATGTATGATGTCAATCTAACAATACTGTTACATTAGGTTTTAATGAAAAACTCAAAAAAATGAGCTAAAAAATATACCATATGTCAAAAATATCACCTTTTTTATTATATCTTCAAGAAACAAGAAAAAATATCATATGAGAGTAAAATTGACATCAATTATATATATATGACAATAAAATGGACATCAATGTTCAGGTTCATTTCCATTTCAAGTTACACCTATTAGCGTAATTATTTTGAATTGTTATCTAGTTTTGTTTTTGTTAAAAACATTGAGTAATAACTTTATTACCTTCTCTACAATTTTGTTTTTGGATTGGTGATGGATGGCATCAATCTATTTGAAATATTCATTTGATTCAAAAAATGTATTTACTCGAAAATATTTATAAAATTATTTCCAATGTATTTTTAAGATATCATGATTTTTTGATTACCTTATCTAAAGCAATAAAACAATAACATATCATGACAAAATTGATGCCAAATTTAAAATTTAAACTCCCTTATGAAACTTAAATATATTTAAAAGTTAATATCCATAAATTTTATTAATGTCTTACACTATAATACACTATTCCCACATCAATTTTATTTCAAATTTGTATTGATAGAGAATGTATTATCCATACTACCTTATAAACTTTTAAATTATAGTTATTCATAACAAGTGGTAAGCTACCAAATTGATGTGGTTTAAATTGATGTCAGTCAAAGGAATATTTAAAAATTAAGTAGGCATGAGACATTCAATAACACCAATTAAAAGTTATCATTTATATTAATAAATGGATTTCAAAAAGTTTTAAACACTAAAAAAGAATAACACTATTCATAATATTATAATTTATGAAATGTTCCTTTATTCTTGTTTCACATCATCATCTAACTATTTATTACCCGTTGGGCTAATATTGCATCCATGTCACACCTTTACACTGAACATTGTTACTCTACCACTTGCATGTTGGTAACTCTATACAAAAATTATAAGATTTTGTATGTGATCTCTAAAATAATAAAATAATGATGAAAAAAATAATGTTGATTGAGACTTTTTTTATATGGAAAAAATATTTATTATTTATTAATTTTTTAATGACACATGTTTCAATTTTCCCATGAAATTTGTCTCATCATAGATCTCTAACTAATCATAAACTAAAAAAAGTGTTTTTTTAAATTTTAAATTTTTCTTTGTGTGTGTGTGTGTGTGTGTGTGTGTGTGTGTGTGTGTGTGTGTGTGTGTGTGTGTGTGCGCGCGCACATGTGCACACATATGCATGCACGCACATGTGTTTCAAACCAAATTTTGAAACTTTATAAAGTAGGAAAAATATTACATTCCACATATTTCAATAAAAACTAATAGTGCAAGGCAATTCTAATAGATTATTATGCAACAAGTACTAATAATCAAAATATAATGTATAATTCAAATCTATAGTAAATAAAATAATATAATGTTTTTTAAAGAGACATAAAATTAAAATGGCAATCAATGAATTAAAATTATTCAAACTATTGTAGTGAATTTTGTTTAAATTTTAAATATCATATGCATAAACAACTAAAACATTGGCACAAGTAATATCTATGATATAATAGTAATCTAAAATAATCATATATGCAATATGTATATAAATAATAATTGACAGTGATGCAATCATGGTTAGTTTTTTGAGTTAAGATATACCTTATACCACATAGACCTCAAAGTTACATAGCATAATAAACACAATGCCATAAAATGTAACAATACTAACTCAAATATTTATTTGATTTAATAAAAAACAAATATTATTTACACACATGATGAAAAAATATAAAAATATACAATGATATCCATTAAAACATTAGATCCTCATATATCTAATCCAAGTGATACAAAGGGAGGCCAAGATTGTGCCTTGGGTGAATTTGGTAGAATGGATACCCCTCAGTCCTTGGCACTAAGCCAAAAAAGCATTTTGTACACCTAATCCATGTAAAATCAAGGGTTTTAATTTAAAAAATACCATATTCTCATATATCCAATTATTATTTCATAAAATTTGTAGGTTTAACCATCCTCAAAATATTAAGTACAATATATGATCACTTAATCCCAAATCTAGATCTTTTTATCAATTTCTAAAGAAGATGCCTTATTCTTTACTTATCGCAAGTGTATGGGCATGTTTATAAAGGTAAAAACCCAAAGTAATTATATTAATACTTATAAACCCACTAACCACATTAAATTATTAACACAATAATGATGATAATAAATATTAAAAGAGAACATTACATAGTAACACAACTCAATGAAATATAACATATCATAGGAACATGTTATACTTTTTTACTATTCCAATGCTACCTACCCAAAAATAAATAGTTAGAGGTGATAATTAGATATTTTTTCCATCATTTATATCACTAAGCCAATTAAATTTATCTATAAGATATGCCATTCAAATGATAGGTATAAGGACCTCCAATAAACATGTTATCTTAATGTAAACCTCATATCTATCATGAATCTTACCACACATTATTGCAAGGTTCCTATTATCAATAAAATTTTCACCATTTGGAAGGTAATTCAAGCCTTCCAATTTTGATGTAACATGGAAAAAACTCAAGGTTGTGGGTGACCTATTGGAGAGGTGAATCTCTAGGTTAAAGGGCTAGCTCCCCTTGATGAATCACTTAGGATGACACACTACTCTAACAAATTGCTAGGAAAAGGGATATAAACCTAATATAATGGAGGTGATGCACCAAATATATATGATTGATACCAAATATATGAAAATTCACTTCAAACATGAGACTGACCTACAACAAACACTAATCTAAATCTATCTATTTACATTAGTATTTCTCATGAAGGTTTGTGAAGCAATTTTGAGCTGGAAGGACTAGCCAAGAGGTCATAACATGACAATAATGAAAAAAACTCACTAAACCCATACCATCTCTATTTGGACACTTAAATACACCTATAAATAATTTTCAAACTGAACATTATTGCTAAACAAGGACAACATACCAAGGAAACTAAACTATCATTTAACAAGATCAACTAGTCAAGTGTAAACATTGGAACCAATTAATGAAGGAGGTTAAAATCATAATTTTATCATTTATCAAAGGCTAAAAATGGGAATGGATTCACCATAATAGCTAGAGGATACAAAATAATCTAATCAAGGCTCAATATATAGAGAAAGTGAGAGAAGGAGAGAAGCATGTAGGAGAAAGAGAGGCAAGGGTCCCAAAGGAGTTATAGCAAGAAGAAGGTATGAAACTAACCCATTAGGTCTTATAAGAAAAGTGTTAGTATTTTAAAGATTATCTTATAATCCAAGTGGTATGGAAGTTTAAAAACTTGCTTGACACCTTGCCTAGCTCTCCAAAACTACCCATTGCCTTGGATTATCAAATGACAAGTGGCTTTCTTGATGGTCAAGTCATGTTGAGTTACATATTTGATCTATTCTTGACACCTTTAAAATGATCTCTATAGGTTCCATTTGATGTACCACTTAATTATCTTACTATGTGTCTAGAAGTTTCTTCATCTCATTAGGCCAATCTTACTTACAAGTGTCAAAACTTAAATTCATCTTCTCCAATTCATTCTCTCTCCATAGATGGCATATTCACATCATATTAGACCTTTAAAAAATCATTTATAAGTCTTAAAATACCCTCAACAATTAATTTTGCACCAAAAGGCCTCATTTGGCCTTATTCCTTATAGCCCTAAAAATGTGTAAACCTACTTGTGTATAAGAATGTATGAAGGTTATTGAGAAACTAAACATATATTTGAGGACCTAGCATCCCCTTACAACTTCATGTCAAATTTTAGGTCCAAAATCTGAGTTGAAGTACCTTTTTCATCCATTTCTCTCTCCTAACTCAGTCTCAATTAGGCCTCCCAACCTAGACTAAATTTTGTCTCCACAATCTTCCCACATGTGTTAATCCTAAAATAACATATAATTCGATTTAATGACATCTTGAGGATCATGTCAATTTTGATCTCCTAAAACCTTGTAAGGACCTCCCAAATGAATTAAAACAAATTTATTTGGTCCTTTTCCATACACATGTACCTTTAAAGTAACAACCAATGACATGGGGAGGTGCTCAGAGTAGTTTTGGACTAGATTGTTAAATTCATCTAGATGTATAAAAATCTTCTCTCTTGTCAAGTTAAAACTGGTTTGTTTGGGTAGCCTATGAGTACCTCAAGGTCTTAAGGATGATTTATAAAGAATAAATTTTTTATGAACATAAAAATTCCATGAATCATGAGTGTACAAGGGTTTTATCTTATGCCCAATATATTGATCTACCATGCACCCTTTAATGGGAGATATGAGCACATTCAAGAGACCCTTGAGTAGCAGATTGTGTGTTTGTGAGGTCTAGGAGAGATGAAGTCTATAGGTGGTGTTATGAGTATGATTTTTAGTTTTAAATGAAATAAATAGGTCTGAAATATCCAACATGATTTTAACCCATGATTCTCTTATCATATCTCTTCTTAAATCCTACTATATCCTTCATGCATTCAAGCTAGGGTTCTTGAGCTAGTCAATGCTAGTTATCCTAACTGACTATGTTTGAAAATTTTATCCATGTTCAAATGTTTAAAATATCATGAAAAGTTTTAAATCATATATTATAAATAAATCAGGGTCTATATGTCTCCATGCCATCTTTTGTCAATCCAACTTCCTTTCTCATGGCTGCATATAGGTTTGTGTATGTAGTTAGGATTATTTGGCCTAAAACATAACTTATCATTATTAAATTTATATTTTAATGTGTCTAAATGTTACATGGAGTTAATTTAACACTATTAAACCATTATTAGATTACTTAACCTCCTATCATACCATTTTATCCTTTAGAAAAGACACATCTCTCATAACTAGGTAGGCAGACCTATAGCCTATATTAACTGTTAGATAAGGTTTTAAAGAACTTTCTATAAAGTCATCTATATTTAACCTTCTTCAAGTCCCTTTATTTTTAATTTTTCTTAAAACCTACTTATTTATTTACTCCAACTACCATATCACTGACTATATATGACTTTCTCTTAGCAAGGCAGGCAGGTCTATGTATGGTCTTATTATCTGTATATATAGGGTTTAAGTGAAATTATCTTGACCAGTCTCATTTATCATTCAATAATATTTAATTTAATATTAATATGAACTCATGAATTTCTTTTGTCATTTTAGATAGACCTCAATGATCTTCATGTACATTATGTTCCTTCCTCAGGCTTGAAACTAGCCTATTGACGTTACAACCTATATGTGTCTATTAGGAGAAGTTTGAGTGCATATATGGGTTTTACTACTCCATTACCATTATTTGAAATCTTAATTTATCTATAATATTATTATTATCTTTAAAACCTTTAAATTTTCACTTTTAAGTCACCATGACTTCATAACACTTTGTTAAAGACTACCTTCTCAAAGTGGTTGTAGGTGGTCATTGAAGGAGTTTGAGCATGAGGTCTAAAAATTAACCTTTTAAAATATATCATGGCACTTTTATAATATATAATATTCATTATTTTATGCCTCTTATCATGATATGAATTTATTTATGATTTAACCTTACCTTTTTAGAAATTAGCTCTTAGTCCAAAAAGAGGACTTATAAGTCTATCACTTGTAGGTCTCTATTTTGCTTGCATAGGTTGCTAAGCCACTTCTTGAACCCTATGATAATTTTATTATTGTGTTAACTTTCTCCAATATATTTATGACCTCTTAATAAGCATATAAATTCTAACCAAACATTGTACCACTTCAAAATTTCCCATTCACATGTATGGACCATGTAAATAGTTAGCTCATGTTCAAGGGATATGCATGAAATTGGAGTTTATTTCACTCACTCATGTTATTTAGGAAATAAATGGATTTTATCAAGGTCTCATGGTTTCTTGGTATGGTGTACCAGGTATCTCCATTGTTTTAACTTATTTAGCATGAGACTTAAGATCATTGAGTGCTCACTTATAGGTCTGAAAACCTGTAATGACTAAAACACCCCTATAGACTTTATTGGAAAGAATATTCTTATTATATCACTTATTTGATGTTTCATTAAATTATTCATATGATAAATACTCTTAAATAACCTTAGAAAATGCAAAACCAAAACTTGTTACTCCATTGTTGTAGGCAAATCGCACACATAGTAATCAAAATGAAAGAGTATTATGAATTGCTTGGAGATAATGGTGTTGGGATCAACATGGAGATTAAATGATGGATTTAGGTGGGGTTATATGGTATGAAAATTTTTTTAATCACCTCAAAAATTTAAAATCCTAGAACAAATAAAAATTATGATAGTGACTCTACAAATTGTGCAAGATAGTAACTTTCATTGAAAATGGCTTCCCACTTGTGTCAAACTAGTATATGAAGGTGTAATATGGTTATTAAAAACTCTAATAATATTTTATAATTGATTTCGTGTAGCCAATGAGTTTATACTTGCATGGGAATTGCACAAAATGTAGCGTATGGGGATTTGATCTTCAAAAAATTACCTTATTTCCTTAGTGATTGTTTATAAATATAAGAATCTCAATTAAATTAAAAATTCAACTAATTTAGATTCCATATTGGTCCCTATCTCTAGTCAAAATATTAGCTTCCAAATCTACCTGTACGACATGTACCATTCACTTGAAAATGGTCATCATGGGTTTATGAAGAGAGCAATGGAGGAAAGAAAGTGGCTAATGTATTTTTACAACCTATGACTTTACCCAAATATATAATATGAATTTTAGAAGCCCAAGGGACACCTATACAATTTTTTATTCTAAAAATGAGTTTACAAGTTTGTATGATTGAAAACTACCTCTTAAATATTGAAAATAAAGATTCTAAACTATTTTTGACCTGATGAAATATTTGGAAGTTGTGTAACTAATCCAAGGTATTTGAAAAGTGTTTTTTATGTATTATTAACTTGGGGATATTTTACATACATAAAAATTTAGCAAAACTCATCTTATTCCTTATAAAACACTACCTTAAAGTCCACAAAAGAACCTTAAATTCTCTAAAATATCATGAAATGTTTGTATAAGTTTTTTAAGGCTTGAAATGACCTTTAATGACATCTAAGGACATATGAAATCCCTTTACCAAGTTTCATTACACCATGACAAGACTAGACCACTACATGACCAAAATAGGACATTACCTTAACTTTTCCAAATACACCTTAAACTTTGTTAATAAGACCTTATAAAGGCTATTTAAATACCACTAAATCATGGAAAAGCTATGAACATGGATAAAAATACATGAAACTAAAATTTTCACCCATGGGGATTGACCTTTTAACCTCAGGGGTTAAAATTAGTCAACAAATTGGCAACTTATTGGGCTTGCATACCTGCTATGATAAATGGGCCAGTAGCCTTGTACTTCCATTAGGAAATGGAGTAATTTTCACTTAGTTTCATACATCATAAAACCTTGACCATGAAAAAAAATGCTTATTTAACCTTCAAACCACACAAAATAAGACAACACACACCAAGCAAAGGGAACAAATACATATAGGTGCTATCAAGCACTTAGGGAACACAAAACGCAACATAAAAAACTAGCAATGTATAACTGACCTAAAATTTTCTTCTTCCACCTAGGTCAAATGGGAAGTTTTTACTATCTCTTTCTCTAAGATATTCTAAATGACATGAGGCAAGATACCTCTTGAACCTTACTCTAGTTTACTTCTACTTCTCCTTGTTTGCTAACTACCTTGGCATGTTCTCAAGTAAATACATGGCAAAAAAATAGTCACCTATGAAAGTGAACTCATCTTGTACTTAAATAAGTCTCTCATGATATTTATTGATGCTTTTTCCAATATAAAACATGACTAATTCTTGGTTCATATGAGTATCCTCAAACATGGTTCTTTGGATATTATTACCTTATCCTTTAAAGAGTAAGATAACATCAAAAACATCATGGATCTGACCAGCAGGAGGTGTATTCCCTTGAAGATCCTCAAACTCATTTCATATATCCCAATACTTCTACCATAAGTCCTCTTTGTTTATGAAGTTAGAAATAACCTTGTATTCTATTGGCTCTTCCAATCCAATATCCTTCTTATCTTGAAGAATATCTTCATCATAAATTGCTCTATCATAGACTTGAAAATGCATTGGCTCACTAGGAACCTTGTATTCTTCATAATCAACCTAATATTTTTCCATTATAGGTGTCAAATTCTCAAAACCTTCATGTTATTTAACTATATGCAAGTATGTCTTTCACATGTCCTTCAAATCTCTTTGAACATACTTATTTGACTCAACAAGGTCAGTTAACATAATGTATTTCTCAAGATCCTTTTATTTCACATCTTCAAAACCTTCTTCATTAAATAAGGTATCAATTTTAACACTATTCTCATAAGAATTTTAAACATCACCAAAATCATACTTTTATTCATTTTTTAATATTGATTTATGTCTATTTTTACCAAGTGGACTACCAATGGTGAATTATTCATCATAAAAACTAGAATTGTCTTCTTCATATTCTCTTTAAACGATACTTGTAGCTACAATCTCTTCTTCATTTCCTACCCATAGGATAGGTTCCTCTTCAAGAGGGGATTTGTTGAGAGGGTGATGGAAATGTTCATGATTTGGAGAGTAAGTATGAGGTATGGTATATGGCTCATGGATGGGATTGGGAATAGAGGGAGAAATTTTGAAACTTGGGGTCTTGGATATGGAGGATTCTTGAAATAACTCTTTAAGGGAAAGTAAGTTGAGCTGGATAATGGACACCTCATTCTCTTCAACAAGCACCTCATATTTATCATGTCCTTAATTTTATTCAACAACTAAAAATCAATCTTCAACCTTATCAATTATATCCTACTTGTTTTCAAAACATTCTTGGATAGACCTCCAAGATGAACAAGTTATAGAGGTTCTTGGGGAGAGGGAAATATAACTTGATTAGGCACAAAGATTTATTTGAATTCAACCTATTTATTTTGGTTCTATTCATCCTTCCTTATATTCACCTCTAACTCTTTAATTTTCTTATCTATGTTCTATTGGAATATATTCTCTTAAAGGTGGGTAGTGACCTCATGAGGATAAGGAACACAAGAAGGCTAATATGAAATATAAGAAGGATCTTAAAGAGGAATGGGAGGGACTTGCATAGGTTAAAATTCTTCTTGGATTTAAACTCCCCAATATATACTTGTTTCACCTTAATCACTCCATGATTTCACCACTTATTTCCATCTTGTATTCTAGAAAGACTTATTGGGGGGTTCTTAAGGAAGAGAAGTGGAATCTTGGCTCTCAAAAATAGGCTATTCAAAAACAATCTCCTCTTTTCTTTGAATGATCTCTTGGATGGAATGCCAAGAAGGGAAAGTTTGAGTAACATATGAAGGGATTGTAACACCTTGATACTAACTTGAAATGGTTTCTTTTGGAAGAATGTATGGAAAATATGAGGGCTAATATGGAGTGTATGAACACACATAGGGATGATGGAGTTAGACCTATTATTCTTCATGGTTTCTTATATTACCCTCAATGTTTTGAATAAGACCACTCACATCCATCATCTCATTTGAGAATATTTTCCAATTTTATCTATTAATAGGTGCCCATTTTTCTTTCATTAGATGTAATGAAGCTCTCATTTCATGAATGAGATGATTAGGGATACCTTGTACACATCACCTTTGTATGTTAAAGTCTATCATGTACCTCTCATATCCTAAGAGATTTTTCTTTAAACTTGAAATGGACTAATTTGAGAAGTGATTATGTTGGCTAAGAACATCTTGAGCTTGATAAGGCTGGTCATATGATTGGTATAACTCATGACAAGGTTTAAAAGGATTATAATACTAATATGGATAAGAATGAGGTTAATAAGGCTCATCATAGGAAAAAGAGGGAAAACTATAGGCTTGAGGAGCTTCACCACCTTGCATGAAATTGAAATATATTTTAACCTCAACCATAACAACCTCATCAAGATAATGAAATGAAAAATGAATTACTTTGAACACATGACTAGGAAAACTAATTAATCATGCATATAGTTGCCATTGATGTTTTGAGTGCCTCTAAATGCTGATAGGTAGAATAAAAACACCAATAATTCTTCCATAACTTTGGGTATTACATCAACCGAGCATGTCAAAACTGTTATCAATCAAATTTACATTCTTTGAAAGGTAATTCAAGCCTTCCAAATTTTATGTAAAATGGAAACACCTCAAGGTTTTGGGTGACCTATTGGAGAGGTGGATCTCTAGGTTGAAGGGCTAGCTCCCCTTGATGAATCACTTAGGTTCATTAACCGATTTAACAAATTACTAAGAAAAGTGATATAAACCTATTCTAATGGAGGTAATTCACCAAAAATACTTGATCAATACTAACCAATGGCAAATGTAATTTAGACATGATACTAAACTACAACAAACACTACTCCAAATCTACCTCTCTACATTAGTATTTCTCATGAAGTTTTGTGAATCAAGTTTGAGATAGGAGGACTAGCCAAAAGGTCATGACATGATACTACTAAAAATACAAATCACTAAACCCATACACATTCTATTTAGACACTTGAATAGACCTGTAATGAAGTTTCAAATTTAACATGAATGCCAAATAAAGATAACATATCAAAGAAGCTAAACTATCACTTAGAAAGGTCAACTAGTCAAGCATACACATTAAAACTAGTAAATGAAGGAGGTTAAAATCAAATGTTTCTCATTGATCAAAAGATAAAAATAGTTAGGGATTCACCATACCTAGGTGGAGGATACAAACATAGCCAATTAAGGATCAATATATAGAGAAAGTGAGAGAAGGAGAGAAAGGTATATGAGAGAGACAGACAAGTATACAAAAGGAGTTATAATAAGAATAAGGTATGAAACTGCCTCATTAGGTCTCTAAAGATAATTGTTAGTCTTTTGAGGATTCTTTTCTGCTCCAAATGGTGTGTAAATTCAAAACCTTGCTTAACACCTTGACTAGCTCTCCAAGACTACCCTTTGCCTTGGATTATGGAATGACAAGTGGATTTATTGATGGTGAGGTCATGTTGAGTTACATATTTTGTCTGTTCTTAACACATTTCAACTGATCTCTATATGTTCCCTTTGATGCATCATTTCATTCTCTTGTTAGGTGTCTAGAAGTCTCTTAATCTCACTAGGCCAATCTTATTTACAAGTATCAAAACATGAGTTCATGTTCTCAAAATTGTTATATCTCCATGGATATCCCATTCACATCATATTAAACATTTAAAAATTCATTTGAAGGTCTCAAACTACCCTCAAGAATTAGTTTTTCACCAAAAGGTCTCATTTGGCCTAATTCCTTGTAGCCATAAAAAATATAAACCTATTTATGTATAAGAATTTATAGAGGTTATTTAGATAATTAACACATATTTAAGGACCTAATATCCCCTTATAGCTTCATTTTAAATTTTAGGTCCAAACTTTGAGTAGATATGTTTTTTTCTTCCATTTCTCTCTCCTAAATAGGTCTTAATTAGGCCTCCTTACCTAGAGAGTAAATTTTTGATCCATATGATTCCCACATGTTAAACATAATAAAACATGTGATTTATTTTAATTACTTCATGAGTATCATCCATGTCAATTTTGAGTTCTTAACACCTTGTGTGGACCTCCCAAATAGCTTGAAACAACCTACTTTGGTCCTTTTCCTTACACCTATACCCTAAAATTAACCAATAGTGGCATGGATAGGTGATAATTATAGTTTTGGATATATTCCATGTTGTTTCAAGGTTTTTTCAATTCATCTAGATGTATAAAAATCATCTTCTCTCTCATTGGGTTGAAACTAGTCTGTTTGGGTAACCTGTGAGTGCTTTAAGGTCTTAAAGATGATTCATAAATGATATACTCTAGATGAACATAAAAATTACATTAATCATGAGTTTATATGGGTGTAATTTTATTCATAATATATTGAGCTACCATGCATCCTTTTATGGGAAATATGAGAACTTTTAGGAGACCCTTTTGTCATGTCCCCTTTTCAATTGACATGTTCTGAGTTCATGGTTAGCCTATTATGCGACCCTCGTAGGCTGATAGGATGGTTAGAGGGTCTTGATGGAGATTGGAGTGGCTTTGTTTAGTAGAGTTTTTCCAGTTGGCTTTCGTTTGGGCTCAATTGGACATGTATTGAGGGAGATATTAATATTTGATTGATTTAATCAAATATTAATTATTTAGCCTATTTTTAATTAGAAACCCTAATTCTAATTTAAGAAACCCTAATTAGGGCAAGCATATCTTTTTGAGGGTATAAGGGTTTCTCATGGAGGCCATTATTGATTAGCCATTGATTATTGATTATTTATTTTGAAGAATTTCTTCTGTGAAGACTGAGCCTAGGGTTCCAGGATTCCATTTGCATTGGAGAACGTTCCCTCTTCAGTGTGTGCAATTAAGAGGCTGTGGAATATCAGCTGATCTATTGCCAAATTGAGAGATAGCTTCATCCATAAGCTATCACAGAATTTACAGGGTTGAGAGATAACTTCACACAGAAGTTATTACAGATATTCCAGGTATTTATTTCTTTATGTTTTGATTCAATAAATTATACATCTAGAGATCTTCTATGCTAGAAACATATATTTTCAGATCAGGGGTTGAAAACAGGCAAGTTGTGCTTAATTGGCAGCCGTATGAAGTCCGTACAGGTCTGTACAGATCCACGCAGACACCGACCTCGGCAGACAGAGATCCCTAGTGACCGACATCAGTCGACTGGAGACCGATGTCGGTAGAGAAGGACCTACAGTGACCGACATCGGTAGTATATCAACCGATGCCGGTGACTGTGTGTTCGTCACAGCAGGCCGAGACAGAATTCCCAGATTCAAACCCAATTTCTAGATTTGCAAATCTAGGGTTTTCAAGACTGTATTTCATATTTTATATGCATAAGAGAGGACTGTAATTGTAATAGTTTAGAAGGACAAGTGATAAGATCTGTGATTTGCTATTGAGAGACTATATTATTGTTATCATTTTGAATTTATTCAACAAAAATTGTATCTTTTTTTAGAGTTTTTGTGTTGCTATATTTCCTATTTGGAGGGGATATCACAGTTGGTATCAGAGCTAAATCCTGCCATCCTGAGGGTGTGACAATCTTATGCAGCCACAAGAGTTGGGACCACACAGGTATAACACACACAATAGAGCCTTGCTTGAAGGTACCCAGTTGTTATAACAGCAGTGGATTATCATGAGTGACAGACGTGAGGGTAGCCCACCCAGGGGCCACAGGTATGATGCTGATCAGGACACTAGAGAATTTCACCGTGCTATGATGACAAGCCAACATCAGATGAATCAGACACTACAGGCACTTATGACTATGATAAGGGGGATGAACGCACTTGATGGACAGAACGGGGACCAAAGAGATGACAGGAGTGCTACGGTTAATCAGAGACTACAATAGACTCACTCCAAAATAGCTGATAGACCTACACATCCTACATTTGTTCAAGAAGAACCAGAGGCACCAACAGAGGAGGAGGTAGGGAATTCCCCATTTGCAAATGTTTACATGGCTGCAAATGATGAGTGGGACTTATTACCTCCTCATGTTCAAGAGAGGACGTCTTTTGATCATTTTGTTAATCTAAGGAGAGAGCACTACAGATTGGTTAGATAGGACAGGAGGCCTAGAGTTCAATTCAGTGAGCTGAAGAAGGCTACTGGTAAGCTTTCTTTGACTAATTTTGACGGCAGCGGCAAGATGACAGCTCAAGCTTGGGTTCATAAGCTTGACACCTTTTTGGCATTGAGACCAATGTCAGAGATAGAGGCCATCAAATACGCCACTTTGCACTTGGATGGAGTAGCACATGATTGGTGGTACCATGGTATGGTAACACTTCAGCATAATCAGGTAACAAAGTACCAGGACTTTGTGGATAGATTGGTTGAACGGTTTGATAGGAAAGATCCTGAGGTTTAATTTCCAGATCTAGCACAGTTGAGACAAATAGGTAACTTGGAGTCCTTCATTGGTGATTTTCAGAGATCGGCAGTCATGGTGCCCAATATTTTAGAGTGTAGATTGGTAGTTCTCTTCATAGAGGGATTGACAGAGCCATTGAGAGGTTGGATCAAAGCCTTTGATCCTCCTTCATTACAGGTAGCTATGAAGAAGGCACGTAGTATGGAGATGGTAGCCCCATCCAATAAATTTAACTCCAGAGGTACTTCTTCATCTAGAGACCATAAGCACTCCCACGGGGATACAGAGAGATTAGATTTTAACATAAATAAATCGAGGGTTAAAAATGATTCAAAGGCCAATCCAGCAGCACCACCTTTGGATCGTGAGGTTCTTAATGATCTACAAAGGAAGAAGCTTTGCTTATACTGCAAAGGTCCATATGATATCCATCACGATTGTCCTTTGAGGCCTAAGGGCAAGGCGAATCGTGTGATGTGGGCATATTATGAGGATTCAGATTCAGAGGATTCCAAACAGTAGAATAGTTATGAGGGGGTAGAGGCAAAGGATTCAAGGCCTAAGGTAGAGGTAGAGTTAGAACTTCACATACAGGAAGCACGCCTGTCCAATATTCAGTCAGATGAGTCATTCAGACTCCGTGGAGTTTTGGCAGGGCAGAAGGTTATCACCCTTCTTGATACAGGAGCCACACATAATTTCATATATGTTAGATTTGTGGAGAAGCGTGGACTCACTACCAAAGATTTTGAGGGCATCAGATTTAAGGTAGCCGATGGTCACACTCTTAAGTGTGAGCGTATGATTAGAGACCTCCCATTGCGCTTGAACAACTATGAGTTCAAGGCTGATTATTATGTGGTGAACATGGGGGATATAGACTTAGTCTCGGGTATGAAGTGGCTTCATTCATTTGAGGAAGTTACTCTTTGTCTCAAGGACATGGAGGTTATCTATGATGTTGATGGGAAGACACACATTCTTAAGGCAATACGGGGCAGCAGCTTCAGATATATGTTTTTTCATCGGATGGAGGTACCTATACCACATGACATGATAGAGTGTGATGACGAGTGCACATTGGCACCAATGCAGGAGAGGTATGAGGACAAGCTTGGTCTTGAGGTTAGTTTAGTTTAGGAGTTGTCACATGTGGTAGGGACTCAACTTTCTGTTACAGTCAGGTCACAGGTTGATGATGATATGACTGTTTCTAGCCTTCACAATCTAGTTTTAGATATTATTCAGGTAAGGAGTTTGCTTGCTGATTTTCATTTATGGATTGGATGTTGGGGTGCTTATCTTAGTACTAGAGATGATGTGACACAATTACATGAGAGTTGGGATGGACATGGCATGGGGTTCATGTTAATTGACAGTGGTGGAGATCATAACTACATTTGGGATCTAGGTGGATTGATTGATTTGTCATTCAGTGATTGCTTGAGGGCAAGCAATTCTAGGAGGGGCAGATTGTCATGTCCCCTTTTCAGTTGACATGTTCTGAGTTCATGGTTAGCCTATTATGCGACCCTCATAGGCTGATAGGATGGTTAGAGGGTCTTGATGGAGATTGGAGTGGCTTCGTTTAGCAGAGTTTTTCTAGTTGGCTTTCGTTTGGGCTCGATTGGACATGTATTGAGGGAGATATTAATATTTGATTGATTTAATCAAATATTAATTATTTAGCCTATTTTTAATTAGAAACCCTAATTCTAATTTAAGAAACCCTAATTAGGGCAAGCATATCTTTCTGAGGGTATAAGGGTTTCTCATGGAGGCCATTATTGATTAGCCATTGATTATTGATTATTGATTTTGAAGAATTTCTTCTGTGAAGACTGAGCCTAGGGTTCCAGGATTCCATTTGCATTGGAGAATGTTCCCTCTTTAGTGTGTGTAATTAAGAGGCTGTGGAATATTAGCTAATCTATTTCCAAATTGAGAGATAGCTTCATCCAGAAGTTATCACAGAATTTACAGGGTTGAGAGATAACTTCACACAAAAGTTATTACAGATATTCCAGGTATTTATTTCTTTATGTTTTGATTCAATAAATTATACAGCTAGAGATATTCTTTGCTAGAAACATATATTTTCAGATCAGGGGTTGAAAACAAGCAAGTTGTGCTTAATTGGCAGCCGTGCGAAGTCCGTACAGGTCCAGACAGATCCACACAGACACCGACCTCGGTAGACAGAGATCCCCAGTGACCGATATCGGCCGACTGGAGACCGACGTCGGCAGAGAAGGACCTACAGTGATCGACATTGGTAGTATATCGACCGAGGCTGACGACTGTGTGTTCGACACAGCAGGCCGAGACAAAATTCCCAGATTCAAACCCAATTTCTAGATTTGCAAAGCCAGGGTTTTCAAGACTGTATTTCATATTTTATATGCATAAGAGAGGACTGTAATTGTAATAGTTTAGAAGGACAAGTGATAAGATCTATGATTTTATATTGAGAGACTATATTATTGTTATCATTCTGAATTTATTCAACAGAAATTGTATCTTTGTTCAGAGTTTTTGTGTTGCTATATTTCCTGTTTGGAGGGGATATCACACCTTTGCTAGCAGACTATGTGTTTGTGAGGTATAGAGAGAGATGAGGTCTATAAGTAGTGTTATGAGTATTATTTATATTTTATAATGACCTTAATATGTCTAAGACATCCACCATGACTTTATCCCATGATTCTCTTGTCACACCTCTTCTTCAACCCTACTATATCCTTCATTCATTACAGCTAGGGTTCTTAAGCTAGTTAATGCTAGTAACCCTAACTAACTGTGTTTGAGAATTTTATCCATGTTGAAAGGTATAAAATATCATTAATTTTTTAAAAACATGTATCACAACTACCTTAGGGTCTTTAGGTATTCATGCCATCCTTTGTCAATCTAACTTCCTTTCTCATGATTGCATATAGGTTTGTGTATGTAGTTAGGCTTGTTTGGCCTAGAACATAGCTTATCATCATTAGATTTATATTTTTATGGGTTTTAGGGTTAAATGGAGTTATTTTATCACTATTAAACAATTCTTATATGATTTACCCTCCTCTCAAACCATTTTTTTCTTTAGAATAGACATGCATCTCTCATGACTAGGTAGGCAGACTTATAGCTTGTGTTAAATATGTAGATAGGGCTTTAGAGAGATTTGTAGATAGTTGATGAGGGTCATAAATATTCTTCATTTTATAATTTCAATATATGGTTAGTGTATAAAGGTAATATGTAATATAAAAATGAGATTACTAGTAAACGGTCCCTTTTACCACACTCCACGCTTGTAGAAATTAAAAAACACTCTTAAAAAAATTAAATCACACATACATCACTAGTAGAAAAATAATAATAAATGAATTAAAAAATAATAATAATTTCATATAAATGACTAATCTTGATCACGTGACCATTAGTAGTTCATTTCCAGTCATTTATAACGTGACAAAATTTATGACAACCATTTTTAGTCATTGTTATTTTGATTGATTGATTTGGTAGTATATTTAGTCATTAATTTAGTCATTGATTATTGTTAATTGGTCATTTATTTAGTCATGATAGTCATTTATTTATTCATTATAATCATTAATTACCATCAATTGGTAGTATATTTACTCATTTCTACTCACTTATTTTCATCCATTGGTAGTATATTTAGTCATTTTAATCATTATTTTGTTGTCAATTGGTCATATATTTAGTCATATTTATTCACTGATTTCTATCAAATGGTAGTATATTTAGTCAATTTAATTATTAATTGACGTTAATTAGTAGTATATTTAGTCATTTTAATTGACTGATTTCCATTAATTGGTAGTAAATTTAGTCATTTTAATTTTAATTACCATCATTTGGTAGTTTATTAAATTTATTTTTTATCACTAATTTATGTCAACTGGTAGTATATTGATACATTATTTATTAATTTCATAATAATTATATTTACTACTAGTTTAGTAGTAAATTTTCATTTATATGATATGAATAATTTATTAAATAGCATAAATTGTATAATGCAAAAATAAAAATATTATTAAACTTGAATTAAAACATAAAAGTAAATGAAAATATAGAAATAAACATATTTTTTCATATTATAATTCCATAAAAAGGGTGCAAAGCTCAAGTATAAAAACCCTAAGGGGTAGTAGGACAGGCTAGAGGCCACTAACATCAAACAAACAAAAATAAATTAGAAGGCAACCATGACAAAAACACTACTTCTTAATCAAGTATTTCTAGTCATATTTTATAAAATCAAGAAGCTTGTCCTTATTGGTAATTTTACCTTTAATATCCTTATCTTCATTTGGAGCCTCTTTTGAAATAATCAATTAAGAAGTAACGTGATAAACAACCTTCAAATAGATGGTTTTCAACACTTTCATTTTGTCCTAGAGTGAGCATAAACCATTTTTTACTTCCTCTAGATCCCTTCTGATCTGGCTACCATCGACATAGGTGTCCTCAAAATCCTCCTTAATTGAGTCATATAAGGAGTTATTTAGCTCCTTGAAGTGAATGGTTCCTTCCTTATCAATCTACTAGCCCAAACTGGGTTTGAATTTTAAAATACATGTTTCCTTCTTTAGAGCCAAAGTAGAGGGATAATCAATGATATTCACCAAAGGGGATTTACCCCCTACAAGTACACTAGATCTCTTGATATGTAGCTTTCTATCTATGAAACTCTGAGATTTAATTCTAGACTTTTCATCTACATCTACATCCCCCTATACCTGGGCCTCCAAGTGTTCTTTATACATAGCCTATTTTGGGTGCTCTTCACCAACCAATTTTTTAGTCTTTTTCTTGCTTGAAATTTTATTTGATGAAACAACCCTAGGGATAACTTTCCTCTTCTTATTTCCAAAAATAATAGAACTAGTCTTCAACTCCCTTCTGTAGCCATAGATTAAAAAGGGTCGAGAGGTATGGATTTTTCAATTTCAAGAGATGAACAAATCAAACCCAATAGGAAAGGGGAACAACTATCTTTCTTAAGGGGGAGTTCAAAGAAGGGGTGACAAAGTCCTTAGACTTGGGAAGGGAACCATGGGGTCCCATCGAACCAAATCTAACACTCAGGGGGATATTATATTTCAAGTCACTTTAATAGGATTCATCAATCACAAAAGCCTTTAAAGGTTTAAACAAACACAATGCAAGGTGAAAGTGGTAAAGCTTGAAAATAAGACCTTGGTGGAGTGGAATGGTAGAGGCAACCAGGTTGAAATCAATAGCATTTTTAATAGATTTGATAAAAGTCTCCAAGGATGATATAAGGAAGAAAGGAAAGTTGACAAGAACTTTATTTCAAAAGTGATTTATAAGAGAAAAATGGTAATGATAAAAACACTTAAAATGCCCTTCAAAGGTGAAACACTTCATGATAGTGAAATATACCTTATCCCATAGCTTAATTAGACTATCCTTATCAAAATATCCTTGTAGTTTCACCATAGACTCACCTTTTTTGAAGAATATTTTCATCCCCTCTAGGTCTTAGACTTTGGTGAGTCTCTTTAATATTCTACCCTCACAGCTCAAACCTGTGGCTTTCATAATTGATTATTCACTAATTTCAAACTGAATACGACCAATCTAAACTTTGAGATCCTCATACCAATTCAAGGAAAATTGAGCTAAGAGATTCTCATCATATCCATTGAAGCATTCCAAGAGAGAAGTAATACCTCCTTTGTAATAGATACTCCAAATCATGTCATTTTCTTTGGTCTCATCATAAGATAAAGGCTCCATTCTAACTTATCACCTCTCATGATTGAAAGCTTCTCAAAATTACTAGTAGACTCATTTAAGACTAGAATCATCCACCAAAGATTAAACAAAATTGAGTCAATCGGTCTAGAAGAAAAGGAATGGTTATCATTAGGTAACCATCCTTTAAAATCACTTAAATCTCAAGCCCCTTTTTAAATATTATACAAGATAATCAAGTAATAATTGCACAAATAGGGAAACTTACAAGGATTTCACATGTGAACAGGTACCATCAAGAAATTAATCTACCTCAAGTGATATTAGTTTTCATTAAAGTGGAAACACTCATATTTTAATGTGATCTCATATGTCAATTTCTAAACTTTAATGACAACACCTTTCCTTCCCTTAAAGTGACCAATGTCCAACATAGAGCTTCCAATAAAATATATAAAGATGTAATTTAATCTATAATAGTTGATGTGAGCCATTATGTAAAGAAAGGTTGGGTCTCCAAAATGATTTCTCTAACATTAGTGGGTAGATTATTTGTGTTTTTCCAACACCTTATAAGGAGAATATTATTTCTAAGTTGGTCATTACATCTACCACCTAATTTCCCTCTCTATAGATACATTTGACTTCAAACTCTTCAAAACCCAGAAGGAGGTGTTTTATATCTTGAATGATGTCCTCCAACTTCCATCTTATTCTAGATTTATCTCTGACTACATCAATGACAAGTTTGGAGTCTCCCTCTATTAATATGTTTTTGATTCCAATGGAGATGGCTAACTTGATACCCCAAATGAGGGCCCAGGCTTCTGTTCCATTATTGGAGTTTTCTCCCAACCCACTAGCATAGGCCATAAATAAACATATTATTAACTTAAATTAAAACATACAAGTAAATAAAAATATTACATTTATGAACAAGATATAACATGCTAAAATTTAAAAGAGTGATTCAACATCATGATAAAAAAAGGTAATCTACAATAAAAAGTATAATGCCATTTTGATGAAGTGTAAGATGTTCATATATATATGAACATCTTACACTTCATCAAAATGGCATTATATTTTTTATTGTATATTACCTTTTTTTTTATCTTGATTTTGAATCACTCTTTCAAATTTTATTAACACACACACACACACACACACACACACACACACACACACACACACACACACACACACACACACACACACACACACACACACACACACACACACACAATTAAAAGTGTCAAAGTCTAAGAGTTTCCAACACTTGAACATACAGCATGATAAAGATCCCTAAAAAACACATTCAAACTACTGCATAAAGTAGTGGGCCAAGTTATCTAACAAGTGGTACATGATAAACATCAACTGTCATTTTTTGCAAATATTTTAGTGCCCACCATGTGAAGGTTCCTTATTTATCTTTCAGAGGGACAAATCCATCTATTTTATCTTCATAATCAAGAGGTATGTTACTTGTGTCCTTTAAAATATTTAAATTTGCATCTCTTGTTCCTTTCAATTTGACTCCATGTACAATAGATAGTGAGTGAATCTGCCCAGTTCCCACAATAACACCATCAAACGGATCCAACACCCCAACTTTATCCCCTTCTTAGAGTTTATCAATATATTTCTAAAAAAACAAAAAAATACACATTATATTGGGGTATAAAACATTTGATAACACGTAGATAAACATTCAATAAATATTTGAGGAGGTTTTGGTCTCTCCCCCTGTTTTGGAGGAACTACCTAGGAGCTAGTCTGTGGCTGATTTTCATAAGGATTTTGCTGAGACATCTGTGTCCCCTGGGCTTCATGGATCACTATCTTCTGAGGCATGGATGACTGAGGCAGCTAAGGTAGAGGATGGATGGACAGCAGTTAAGAGGAAGAAGTCTAAGCCTTTGGTCCCCCCTCTAGATATGAATCTTCGATAGTGTAAAAAAAATAATTATTAAAACCTCATTTGTATGGGAGGTTTGTAGGGTGCTGATTCTGTCTGTTGACGGTCCGTTCTGTGTAGTGTCAGTTGTTACATCTGGTCTTTTATGTTGTTTTCAGGTTCTTGTTTAACCTGGTTTAGCTTTTACTGGTTTCAGGTTTCTTTTTAGAAACTCGGCGGTGCTTTAAGGTTTATCTCTTTTTTGATGTAAAGGGTTTCGGGGTCCCTTCAAAACCTATTTTTACCTTAATCTAAAACATTCAATAAATATTTATAAGAAACTAGAAAATAACAATATGAAACCTAAAACCATGCACCTAACATATTAAACAAAAATTAAATTCGTACTATTTGATATATAATGGATGCTAGATATAGAAGGTGTCAATATGTTATCAAAAAAACTAACCCATTGTGAGGTACAAACAAATGGAGGGCAAGACTAAAATAGTGCTAGAATGTACGAGTACTCCAAAAAGAGACATGGATTGACAATGAAGTCCCCCAAATTGAGGACCATGACATTCCTGAACACAATGCACTAATGCATTATCAAAATCTATGTATGCACTCTATTACAAATAAGATCTAAGCTTCCATATGTAAGTTATATGTTCTCCCTTATTTCCATAGTATATGTATACTAGCTAATTACACTTCACTACTATTCTAACTAGCTTCTATCACATAGGTAATGATTACCCTTATTTACATTATAAAACAACCATTACTTACTTGAATATTACTTAATTTCATGCAGTTTCATATAACACACCTTGAGTTCAACTCCACTACTACTATGAATATCATGCACATGCTCATTGAGTTCAACATAATCACTATCCACATTGACATGAAGTTGTGTAGCTTTGCAGAGAGCTCTATTGAGAGGGCCTTTTTATTTTTGTTCTACTTTCATATAATTTTTATGCATGTGGTTTAATCATCATGTAAAAATTATAAGTCAATTAAAGAATGAAAAATATTTAAATTTTGTCCAAAAGAACATTTTAAGCATGAAGAATGACAAAACATTGAGACATATTAACTTACAACTTAAAGATTGCAAAAGCTATAAATTTTTATCCAAAAGAATAATGAAAAAACATTGGGATAGATTAAAATACAAATTAAAGAATTTAAAATCTATAATTTTTTTTTTCTAAAAGAACAATTTAACCATGAAGAATGATAAAACATTGGGATAGATAATTGAAAACAACTATTATATTACTTCAACTTCAGCACAACTATGACTGTGTTATACATTTTTGTCCAGTTCATCATGATCACTATCAATATAGGAAAATCTGTTGACATCAAGGCATTTTCATTTTTGTTTTGATGTGATAAAATTACTTTGCATGTGGTTTAACCATCATGTAAAAAAATATACAAAGCATTCAATAGTCAAATAAATAATGCAATCTATAAATTTATACAAAAGAACATTTTATAGATCACTTTAAAAATAAAGAAAATGGGATGGATTCTCTTACACTCAAATTTCAATCTACATATTAAGAGAAATTTGTATACAAAATTTACAAACAAGAATAATGAGATCAATAGAGCCTCTTACCTCATCGAAATCCATGGAATTATGCTCATTTCATGCAGAAATTATAGGCTTAATGGAGGCAACCAACTATAAAACTTTCTCAGTGAGACTGTATATGCAACTCATTACATGTTGGTACCCTTCATTTGAGTTGACATGATTTGGAGAGGCTCTTACTAGGTGTCTAACAAATGGCTATGAAATATTTGTTGATGGACTAGATTTCCACTCATACTCTTAGATTTACTAGGATCTAGTGCTGCCATATAATTGATAATATCTTCTACACCTGATTTTGTATTACTATTTTCCACCTAAAATATAATGTCAATTTCAACATATAGTCAGTTTAATAAAAAAACAAAATAAATAACACAACATAAATTTAACCAAAAATCCATACACTTACTCTAAATTTGTCCATTTTGACCTGCAACCTACCTCAACCAAATGTATATCAATCCCTCACATTATCTCTTGCCCTCTTGCCTCTATTACTCTTTGTCAAATATTCTTCAAAATGCATACTTTATTTCAATCATTCCCACTTTTTGGGAGATAGAGTGGAGTCTAACCTCTCTTTTCCCTCCATGATTGTTTTTCTATAATTGTATCTAAAATTATTCATCAAAAGTCTCATATTTTGCCTATAATATTTTCTATAAATTTGTCCACCAGTAGTCTCAAAAGAATTTTCTATTTTTTGTATAACATTTTACACACTTCATGGATCTTTCTATAGAAAATTTGATTTTTAAATATCCAAATGGGCCCTACATCTTACACCTAACTCAGAGGCCCACCTTACAACATTTGGCCCATTGGGCTCACCATCTCTTGATACCTCAACCAAGAACGGATTATTGTCTTCTATAAATAAATGTGCCTTATTAACCTACTAATTCATTAAATCTATAAGTTCTTAATTTATTTCTAAAAATAGCAAGAAATGGGATATAGAGTAAAACTTAGCTGATTTTGGGTTGAGATAGAAGAGACAAAAGCTACAAATTGCTGATCTAGCTGGGAAGACTATCATAAATAGGGTCCAAAAATCTATTTTCTACCTAGATAGGAAAAAAAAAAATGAGACACCTAGAGGTCCAACACTGTAGTCTAATTTTTGGTGCTATATTCCTTAGTGTCTGAGCTTTCTGGGTTCTGTTTGACTACTCTTAGAGACCCTATGCCTAAAATATCAAGTCCTAGTTATTCACGAAGCTCTGTGTGCAATTGATTTTGTCTTCAAGGATCCTAGTTCCTCTTCATGCTTAATAAGTGATCTCAAATCAAATAAAAAATGGGTTAGTGTGTAAAATGCATTGAATGTGTGATCACATCCTGTGTGTGGGCACACTACCTACATACCAATACTCTGAAGAGGGATCAAGGTCAATGTAGTTCTCCTAATTTGAATGTGTATTGTACAATTATATGTATTTAATTTAAGTGTATGCAAATTTTGGAAAGAATTAGATGACTCATGACTAGTGTAGGAGCTTAGATAGGCTAAAAATAATAGTGGTTGGTTATATGCAAAGAATAGGAAGATTTGCTTGAGTGTGCTTTAGTATATTTTAAGATTATGCCTTTGAATGATTATCAACCATTCTAAATGACCTTTGAATGGGATTTTATAAGAAAATAAAGATCCTAGGTTAGATGAACTCACATTAGGCCAATAAGGGAAAATATACAGATTCAAGAAAATATGACCATTTAAGGCTATTGTGGACTTGGATAACAATGCTAGAAAGTGGACACCCTATGTTTTAGCATTATAGTCCAAATTATGGCACTATTTTACAAGGGGAAAGGGACCCTAAGGGATAGATATGTGCATGAGAGATGAGTCTGGGACAATAGGGGTTGAATCTAGAAGGATTTAGATGACTAGGAAATAGTGAAAACATGCATAAGTGGGCTGTGTAAGTGAGTAGGAGAGACCTATGGTTTGGGTGTCACAAGTCATGTTCAAGTTGTACAAATTTCATTTTAGTATGAATACATTTATCCCCCCCTTATTCTAAGTGTGTATCAAATCCAAATACTAAAATAAAGGAAAAATAGAGAAATGTACCTGAACTTACCTATGAGGCTAAGCCCAAGAGGTTGTATGATGCTACATTATGCATAGTGACAATACATTATACTATGTAAGTCTATAAAAAGGAAAGTGAAAGTAGATTAATTATTAATAGATATGATATATAAAATAATAATATACAAATCAAGGTAAAGAGAGAGGAAGGAAGAGAAAGGAATGAATACACCTCATTAGGTACGTAAACTAATATAAAACCTGTTATGCTATTGGGTTGTGCTAGGTGATGCTAGAAGTATGCTAAACCAAGAGTTATATCAATGAATGAGTTGAGTGCTCAATCCCCTAGAATTTTACTCAATAATGTATAGGTATGCCTTTTGGCTCCATCATTGCCAACTATTTGAAGTTAATGAATCATGTGAGTGATAATCGATATCTGGACCATATGTCCAATCCCTCTGAATAGGTGGCTCAAGAATACAAAGGCTAGCTAGTCCTTTGGCTCCATCATTGCCCAATGATGTGAATATTAATGATAAAATATTGGTACAGATGAATTTTATATGAGATGGATCATAGAACCCCTGAATGTGTTGTGATCTAATAATGTTGGCATGGATAGTTGAATGTAAACTTAAAATTAGGCCACTATTGGCCACTTCAAAAGATGGAGATTGGACTTGTATAGAAGCCCCTCCTAAAATTAAAATCAAGGCTTAGGAAGTCACTCAATAAATTAAGTACACATGAAGAAAAATTGTATGAAAATTTACTTGAAAGTGATGCCAACCACCTATAGATGGAGTAAGGCATGAAACTATTGGGATTGTGCAAGAAAATGCAATAAACTAGGAAATAGAGAAGGCCCATGTGCCACACATATTGCCCCAAATAAATGTTGTCTAGAACATAAATTTTGAACTAAAATTTATATCAACTTCCATGTCTAAACTAAAAATGGAAATCATCATTCTAGGCATGATGCCCTTTATATCTAGATTCTTTGAGCAAAATAAGTGCTAAAAACTACTGGTTTCTAGACTAAATTGCACTGGAAAAACTATGACTAAAATCACCTCTCTACTCGATTCTTGAAAAACTAAATATTATAATGTTTGGACAATAGTGTCATAAATTGGACACTTTGGGGTCCAATGTTGTAGTCCCATTTTTTGCACTATTGTCTAGAGCCAAAATAGTTGACCAATTTGGATTCTCTATTGTCTACCTAGTTTGGTTTTCTTATGTTGAGTTCTATATTCTAGACTGTACTATTTTGAAACTACTTTTTTGACTATTAGGATCTCTAATCTTTGTGATAAAACCCCTATTTTTTTCCCCATCTTAAGAGGGTAGGAGTTAAGACCCTACAATGACTGACCTCAGAAGAAGAATCCTTATAAGTGTGTTAAGCTATGAAAACATCTGATATAACATTGATATATATTATCTCAATATATAAAAAAATTTGTAGAGAGAGATAATTAGATCCACAAGGGTATACCTAGATAGATATAATAATGTAATAGCATGTGCATAGGAGTAAACTAGAATTTGAAATATTAGTTTTTAGTTGTTAGTGGAATGAATGGATATAACATGATGTCCATCATGGAATCCAAGAAGTAAGGTAAATGCATGATTGGAATCATGGCATTGCATATAAATATAAGCAATCAAGAAATAAGTATACAAATTAAGAATCAAGAAGCATGCAAGGGTGGCCAAGGGGCCAAATAAACACACAAGGCATACATGGCATGTTCAAATGCCATATACACACACAAGGGGAACAAGCAAATATTGTCACAAGGGTGACAAGCACATGAAATGCACACACATAAGACATTGGAAAGTGTCCAAAGTCACACACATATAGATAGGAACAAAGGACATTATAAAATGTCCTAAAATGCAAGGAGGAAGCAAACAAGAATTGGAAAATACAAACACATCTAGCTAATCAAAGAAAAGAGTGGAATCATGTAAAGTAATAGAAATATAAACATGCATCTAACTATGGAAAGCAAGAAGCAAGAGTATAAAAGATATGTAATACAATACTAATGTATATGCTATGAAAATATAAGTGTGATATATGCTAATATATATTGATGTGATATATGTGTAATCAAGTAAGGAATATATTATAACAAAATGTCTAGAATGTGTAGTGTAAAATGGCATAACATGGATGGTGTATTCATGGAAAGCATCCCCCCATTGGGTATATGTATTGATATGTATCTAGATTGTGGAAGTAAGATGCCCCCATGATTAGTGGAGTGAAGTAATCAAGGATTTGGATTCACTGCACACACTCAAAAAATATCAAGTAAAGCCTAGTAATATAGATAAATTGACAAACAATATCTTATAACAATGTAATGTAAGTATAACATAATGGTTAGCAATGTAAAACATAGATGATGCATACAATTGACATGTTTTTTCATTTTTCAAATATTATATTGTTTTTATATTTTGAAATATTTGAGCTATGTACAATCAAGTAGAGGAAACTATGTATAATCAATGTTGGAAATAAAATTATGTACAAACATCACATCATAATCTAAGAGATTAGGCTAGGGGTGGGAAGCGATCCCAAGATCGAGGCTATTGGGGATAAAAATGGAGGAAAGGATTTTGATTGTCATTGAGATCATCATCATAAGTATCATCATATGTTATAATCACTATGTTTGTGTTGTCATCAAATTGAAGACAAACTGTGGGTTGCTTTGGTTGTGGAGATGTTGCTTCTGCTCTTGGTCATTTAGTCTTGTTGTTAAGTGATTTCATTGGAAGTGGTGCTGGTGCTATTAGTGGTACTGGCAGTGTTGTGAATCTAAATAATACCTTGTAGTTTATCTAATCACTATTTCAAAGTTGTACATGAGTTAATATCATGGCCGGTGATCTTATGAAAAAGGTAAAATAGGTTACCTTCCTTTTGTGATAATCTATTAATATATCTATGTCATACTGTTGGAAGATTGATTAGTTTATGATCAAGTAACATCTATAGCAAAATTTGTGGTCAATGTTGTGTACTACCTATCTGGATCTAAATGAATATCTTTTTATTCATAGAATTAACCATGTTAACTATATGTGCCCAATGATCTATTTATGGTCATGAATATGGAGTATATCTGAAGAATGTGTTGTGAGATGTTAAGAGTGATGTAGGATGCTTAATAATTTCTCTAGAATCATCTCAATATTCTCCTGGGCCAACTGGTGTAAATTTCAATCCACATAGATGATTATCTATGAGTGTGGGTTTTGTATCATCATTGTCTAAAGTATCTTTGGAATCTGTATCAACATCATGTACATAAGGTAACTCTGAATTTACCACAAGGGGTAACTATGAAATAGGAGTATCAATAACTATAGTATGAGCAGATGATGTTGTGAGAGTATTTGTATCAGCCTAAGGGGATATATTTATGGGAGCAATTGGCATTATTGGAACTAATATCGGTGATGGCGTAAGTGTAACAAGTATAGTTACTATGACTGATGCAGTGATTGGAGCTGTTATAACTAGCTAAGCATTTAGAGCTAGAGATATATATAGAATTGGAGGAATGTGATATGTGTTGGTCTATCCCACATCATATATATGTATTTTATCAAGAAGAATATGGTGAAGTGGTAACTATAGGATAAGAGAAGGTGTTCCATCTAGCAAAATAGTTGAATATGACTCTGTAACTCAGTAATATCTAAATTGTTGATTATCTATTGGACATGTGTAGAGATATCTATCATGAATGAACTTGACACATCGATGTAGAGTAGAAGGAATGAATTGAATAACATGTATCCATGGTAATCCAAGTAAAATATTATAATGGAGAGGACTAGGCATAACTTAAAACTAGGTAGTAAGGGTTTTGGGCCCTACCATGATATCCAAAGCAATGGTCCCAATGTTTATCATTGTATGTCATCAAACCCTTTAATAGTATTATATGACTTCTACATAGATGCCATATCTACACACATAAGTTGTAAGAATGTGATATTACATATATTTATCCTGACACCACTATCAAATAAAACTCTCTTTACTGAACTAGTTTTGATTTGAATTTGTATGAATAGTGGTAAATTTTGATCAATAACTATTTGAGATGGTGTGTCCTCTTTATCAAAATAAATGGCATCTTTGATAGTTTTTAGTGTGTTGACCACTGATGCAAAATAAGAAGGCTCAGAGTTAGCTGGCATGGAATTCTAAGTGAGTTCCTGATAGAGAATGTCCTTAAATACATTGTATTTTTGGAACAATTCTAACATTGAAATTTTTGCTAGAGTATTGCAAAACTAATCCACAATATCATATGCCTTATTTGAATTTATTTGTGTAAGGGGCCTGGGTTAGGGACGAGATGGAAAAAGTGGGTTTCAGGGTTCCTGGGTGTGCAGAGGAGGGATAAAAACATGTTTAGTAATAGCTCTAACCACATACTCCATTATCCATATAGGATTAGTAGTGTGTGTGGGAGGAGAGTATAGATAATTGATAGGGTGAGGAGGTGGGATAATGACACATCGAGTAACATCTCTAACCACATTATCCATTATCTATATAAGATTAGTAGTGTGTGTGGGAGGAGAGTGTAAATAATCAATAGGGCGAGGAGGTGTAGGGATGAAAGGTGCTAGCTGGGATCTCTAACAATGTGTAGTTTTAGACACCTAAAACTGGCCATCGATAACCTCCAACTAGGTTTTTGACCAATTTCCACCTAAAATGCACAATTTAGCCTTAAAACACTAAAACATGATAAATTATGTGAAAATTACATATTCAAGTGCCAATTTTGGCTAGGGTATCCCTAACTGGGGAAATGTAATTTATGGGCTAGCCAACTTTGATCAGATCATTTTGAGTCAAAATGCTAATTTTACACCTAGGAGCTCTGGATTGCCTTTGTTATTATTGGTAACATCTTAAATAGTAATATGATTCCAATGCATCTGACATTGAATTTTAATCCCAATTCAATCAAATTTTGAACTAATAATAAGGCATTCTGATCAATTTAAGTAATTTGTGCACAAAGTGCTCAATCATGCTTATGAGCTAATTAACCCAAATCAAGGCTTAATCAAGAATTCCATGGAAACTTGTTGAATACTTATTTTTGGAAATGAATATGGAATATTTGCATCATCAAGTGACCTCATTTCTTAGGAAGAAATCCCTAGGCCATAAATGCCACAAATATCAAGATTCATGCCTCCCATGCCTCTTAGTTGTCCCTTCTTCCAATGTCATGATGAGGATAATTATAAAATTAATTATAAAAATTGAATTAATACTCAACCACATATCTCAATCTTAGTATGGATGGTTCAAGTTGATTCTAGACATTCTCAAAAAGTCTATAAATAGAGAGGCCATGAACATCATTTCTAAGATATTTGGTGCAAAGTTATTATGATCAAATATCTTCAAAAGTCATGATTATGCAAAGTTATAATGCCAAATTGGTTCCAAAAGCTTCAATAAACTAGTGTTACCATGCCAAATTGATTCCAAGCCAAGCCAAGACACAAGCCAAAGGTGCCAAGGAGAGATGGAGGTAGCCAAGCTTCCATTACTAAGGACTTCATGAGCACAAGCCGAGCAAGCCACCACTACAAATGCATTTGGATCATCCAAGGAAGGTGAATGAATTATTGTGTTTTCATTCCTTGTTTTTTAGTTGTGTTTGTCATTTGATTTTGTTAAGTAAGCTTTACGTAATGTCTAGGCCTAGAGATGTTATCCTATTAGTGTGTTTATTTCATTTTGGAACTAACACCAACTTACCATCCTCTCTTGAGTCAAACTCCTAGATCACATTTTGGCATGCTCAGTGGGACTAGATGCATCTCACACTTGAATAAGATCATTTTTCAAATCTAAAATATTTATTTGGACCTTTAAAACTCTTGCAAATTGATTTTATAACTTTATTTTGCCATTTTTGGTTGCCACAGTTTTACACAGTAACTGACATTGGCAAGTAAGACCAACATTGGTTACATGGATTAATTGACGTCGGTTAGTAAAAACAACATCGATTAGATTTTGGTTATCCAAGGTAACCATCGTCAGTTGTAATAATTGACTTTGGTCACTATGTTTTTTCCAAAAACATAGACCCGAGAGCTATTTTTTCAAAGTTTATTGTTTCAAGCTAAAAAGAGCTTCAAAGCTAAAGGACATGCTAACATTTTTAATACATGACCAAGCTAGATATTTGCTCAAAACATGTTTGAATCACCTTTTTACATGCTTAAAAATGAATTAGGAACCTTGTTTTGGGTGTTTAACAAAGAATTTAGATGTTTTTGGTGAATGTTTTCAAAGTTTGCAACTAAGACCAAGGGGTCAAATGAACACCACCAAATCTTTCATTTTGGGTTTTAAATTGAACACACTTGTCAATTATTATTTAAAATAGTTGTTTAGATCAAATATTTGTTTGGAAAAAAAGATGAATATTGTGTGTATGCTCTTCCATATGTCCCCTATAGGGAACCCTTGGAATCAAAAGTGCCATTCCTATTGCAAGTAGCCTAGTCCAAGGCTTAGAAAGAAAGTCATCTAAATCACTCCCCAAAAACTCATCAAAGTTTGGGTGACCTTGAAAATGACCCTAAAGTCTTTCTATTTTCATGTTTTATTTATTTTTATGCATCGTGGCTTATGAGGGGGATTTCATCACCTCCCACAAGTTCTTTAGGGAAGCTTTGACCTGGGGTTTCATCTCCCAACATTAGATTCATTTGGATCCTTTGGAGTTGCACATGAAACATAGTGGAACTTTGGACATTGCACTACACTGAGCAAATAACAGGATGTAGTGGTTTCAAAAAGGACTAGACATTTTTGCAACAAGACAAGTGATATGGACCCAAAATCTATGCTTTTTTTTGCATTGTTTGGTGTGAAAGTCACTATGTAATTGATTCCTCTAGATCATTCAAAAGGTTATTATATCTTAGACAAATCCCCACTTACCATGGAAGTATTTTTGATGCAAGGTGAACCTCAAGGTCCATGTCATAGTACTATCATTTGAGAGAAGGGGGGTGTAAAAACCCTACTATATAATGTGCATTTACTTTTAGATGAACACTTAAAATCCTCTTAAATGACGTATATTGATGGATTCCAACAATACCAAGCAACCTTGTCAATTTATGATCTAGGAACTATTTATTAGTTGGTCTTGTCTTAGTTTAAAGTCTTGTTTGGAGTCAAAACTTGGTGTAAAATAACAATCCAAACCAAACACATAGTCCAAATTTTCCTTTGAACAAAGAGGTGTTATGATGTCTGTGTGAGATCATAAATTTTCCTTGTTCAAAATTTCATAAAAATCTTGAGAGTCATATCACCCACTTTAGCGTAGTTATGCTACCCAATTGAGTCTAGACCTTTATCAAAATTGTTTAAGTCCTTCACTTATAATCTATATTTAAAATTGAGCCTTTACAAGTTCATAAGGTTGATGTGTTAAGTTGATTTGACATTTGCATTAAAATTGAGGGAACTTAGGTTTAATTTCCTATTTGGGTTGAAGGTTGTTTAAGATGATAGGACCTAGGTTCCCCAAAGCTCTGACACAACTTGTCATAATTAAGAGCACACATGATTACCATTGTATAAGCAACTTAAGATGCAGAAATACCCAAAAGTACAAGTAACTATCAATGAGAAATAACACAGAATATGAGAGGCAACACATAATTGTATTCAACTCAGTTAGAAGGAAATTACAACAAAGAGATCACACTCTTCTTCCACTTCATGGGCTTATAGTAATCTTCCCTCAAGAGTAATCTTCTCTCAATACAGGTCACAACACATAGCTAACACAAGCTGTTGTTCACCTCATTGTATTGCCAGTACAACCGAGTACAAACCGATACTCCAAGTAGATCTCACCATGATCTTGCTCCTTGATGTATTGTTGTCACCTTAGATCTTGCTCCCCCACTGATCTCCTTTTGACCCTCGCATACACACACCCATGCAGACCAACCCGATCTTACTTATCACATGTAGATCTCCTCCATGATCTTACAACACCCTACATATCAAACCTGATCTTACATACATGAAGAATCCTACTTGATTCTACCATGGGAAGAACTCTCCTAGTTCTACACTTAACAATACAATGCATGAGTCTATTATATAGATCTCATGCATACAATGATTAGACTTGCGGATCAAGACTCGACTCAGTCTTTAACATGCAAACAACCCGTTCAACTAACTGACTATTCGTCAACAGTAGTTATGGAACTACACAGGCAACTGACGTCGGTCCCTGTCTGACTGGAGGTGACTGACATCAGCCAACTCCTGCTGATGTTGATTGCTTTCTGTCAACCCCTACCCGACGTCGGTGTGGCCTGTCGACATCGGTGACTATGACACTCAGCAACCCTCCATGTTTGCATCTGGGTGAAGCTTTTATCTCTACAACCTAACAATCTCCCACTTGGAGATAAACATCTGCACCTGTACCTATACCACCCAATCTGCATCTTGGCTTGTATTCCTCTTCAAACTCAATATTGAAGACTACCCACCACACTCCTTGTGGTGTTAATCCTGTGCCTAAATTTCTCCATTCTCAGCTTAACTTCTTCTGCCATTGCTATAATCCCACTTAAATAAAAACCCCTGTGAGTAACCTGTAATCAACACACACTAACCATATCTGAACCATCTGTTAGTCAAACTCGCTCTGAGAACGTCCAACCTCACTCTGATACCATTTGATAGGACCTAGGTTCCCCAAAGCTGTGACACAACTTGTCAAAATTAAGAGCACACATGATTACCATTGTATAAGCAAATTAGGATGTGGAAATACCCAGAAGTACAAGTAACTATCAATGAGAAATAACATAGAATATGAGAGGCAACACATAATTGTATTCAACTCAGTTAGAAGGAAATTACAACAAAGAGATCACACTCTTCTTCCACTTCATGGGCTTACAGTAATCTTCCCTCAAGAGTAATCTTCTCTCAATATAGGTCACAACATGTAGCTAACACAAGTTGTTGTTCACCTCATTGTACTGCCAGTACAACCGAGTACGAACCGGTACTCCAAGTAGATCTCACCATGATCTTGCTCCTTGATGTATTGCTGTCACCTTGGATCTTGCTCCCCCACCGATCTTCTTTTGACCCTCACATACACACACCCCTACAGACCAACCCGATCTTACTTATCACATGTAGATCTCCTCCATGATCTTGCAACACCCTGTAGATCAAACCTGATCTTACATACATGAAGAATCCTACTTGATTCTACCATGGGAAGAACTCTCCTAGTTCTACACTTAACAATATAGCCCATGAGTCTATTAAATAGATCTCATGCATACAATGATTAGACTTGTGGCTCAAGACTCGACTCAGTCTTTAACATGCAAACAACCCGTTCAACTAACTGACTATTCATCAACAATAGTTTTGGAACCACACAGGCGACCGACGTCAGTCCCTGTCTGACTAGAGGTGACCGACATCGGCTGGCTCCTGCCAATGTCGGTTGCTTTCTGTTGACCCCTACCCGACGTCGGTGTGGCCTGCCGACATCGATGACTGTGACACTCAGCAACCCTCCATGTTTGCATCCAGGTGAAGCTTTTAGCTCCACAACCTAACAATCTCCCACTTGGAGATAAATAGCTGCACCTGTACCTATACCAGTACATTGTCTAATCTGCATCTTGGCTTGTATTCCTCTTCAAGCTCAATCTTGAAGACTACCCACCACACTCCTTGTGGTGTTAATCCTATGCTTGAATTTCTCCATTCTTAGCTTACCTTCTTCTGCCATTGCTATACTCCCACTCAAACAAAAACCCCTGTGAGTAACCTATAATCAACACACACTAACCAGATCTGAACCATCTATTAGTCAAACTCGCTCTGAGAATGTCTAACCTCACTCTGATACCATTTGATAGGACCTAGGTTCCCCAAAGCTCTGACACAACTTGTCAGAATTAAGAGCACACATGATTACCATTGTATAAGCAACTTAAGATGCAGAAATACCCAGAAGTACAAGTAACTATCAATGAGAAATATCACAGAATATGAGAGGCAACACACAATTATATTCAACTCAATTCGAAGGAAATCACAACAAAGAGATCACACTCTTATTCCACTTTGTGGGCTTACAATAATCTTCCCTCAAGAGTAATCTTCTCTCAATACAAGTCACAACACACAGCTAACACAAGTTGTTGTTCACCTCATTGTACTACCAGTACAACTGAGTATGAACTGGTACTCCAAGTAGATCTCACCATGATCTTGCTCCTTGATGTATTGATGTCACCTTGGATCTTGCTACCCCGTCGATCTCCTTTTGACCCTCACATACACACACCCCTGCAGACCAACCTGATCTTACTTATCACATGTAGATCTCCTCCATGATCTTGCAACACCTTGCAAATCAAATCTGATCTTACATACATGAAGAATCATACTTGATTATACCATGGGAAGAACTCTCCTAGTTCTACACTTAACAATACAGCCCATGAGTCTATTATATAGATCTCATGCATACAATGATTATACTTGCAGCTCAAGACTCGACTCAGTCTTTAACATGAAAACAACCCGTTCAACTAATTGACTGTTCATCAACAGCAGTTCTGGAACCGCATAGGTGACCGACGTTGGTCCCTATCTAACTGGAGGTGACCGACGTTGGCCGACTCCTGCCGATGTCGATTGCTTTCTATCGACCCCTGCCCGATGTCGGTGTGGCCTGCCAACATCGGTGAATATGACACTCAACAATCCTCCATGTTTGGATCTGGGTGAAGCTTTTAGCTCCACAACCTAACAATCTCCCACTTGGAGATAAACAACTGCACCTATACCTATACCAATACATTATCTAATCTGCATCCTGGCTTGTATTCCTCTTCAAGCTCAATCTTGAAGACTACCCACCACACTCCTTGTGGTGTTAATCTTGTGCTTGAATTTCTCCATTCTCAGCTTACCTTCTTCTACCATTGCTATACTCCCACTCAAATAGAAACCCCTGTGATTAACTTGTAATCAACACACACTAACCAGATCTGAACCATCTGTTAGTCAAACTCACTCTGAGAACGTCCAACCTCGCTCTGATACCATTTGATAGGACCTAGGTTCCCTAAAGCTCTAACACAGCTTGTCAGAATTAAGAGCACACATGATTACCATTGTATAAGCAACTTAAGATGCATAAATACCCAGAAGTACAAGTAACTATTAATGAGAAATAGCACAAAATATGAGAGGCAACACACAATTGTATTCAACTCAGTTAGAAGGAAATTACAACAAAGAGATCACACTCTTTTTCCACTTCATGGGCTTATAGTAATCTTCCCTCAAGAGTAATCTTCTCTCAATACAGGTCACAACACACAGCTAACACAAGCTATTGTTCACCTCATTGTACTGCAAGTACAACCGAGTACAAACCGGTACTCCAAGTAGATCTCACCATGATCTTGCTCCTTGATGTATTGCTGTCACCTTGGATCTTGCTCCCCCACCGATCTCCTTTTGACCCTCGTATACACACACCCCTGCAGACCAACCTGATCTTACTTATCACATGTAGATCTCCTCCATGATCTTGCAACACCTTGCAGATCAAACCTGATCTTACATACATGAAGAATCCTACTTGATTCTACCATGGGAAGAGCTCTCCTAGTTCTACACTTAAAAATACAGCCCATGAGTCTATTATATAGATCTCATGCATAAAATGATTAGACTTGTGGCTCAAGACTCGACTCAGTCTTTAACATGCAAACAACCCATTCAACTAACTGATTATTCATCAACAATAGTTCTAGAACTGCACAGGCGATCGACGTCGATCCCTATCTGACTGGAGGTGACCGACGTCGGCCGACTCCTGTCGATGTTGGTTGCTTTCTATCGACCCCTGCCCGACGTCGGTGTGGCCTGCCGACGTTGGCGATTGTGACACTCAGCAACCCTCCATGTTTGCATCTAGGTGAAGCTTTTAGCTCCACAACCTAACATAAGACTCATAATCATTATCATCATTTGATAGACTTAAGCCATTTTGTGCTAAACACTTGCACTTTAAGTCTATGGACCACAACATTTTGATTTAGGAAAAGTAGTGTTATGCTATAAAAATTGTGGGAATTTGTTTTTGCCTTAGAGAGTCTTTGAAAAAAACTTTTTTATCACACTTTTTGGGTAATATAGCATCATTACACTACCCAAAACATTTTAAATATTATTTCAAAGACCCTCTTGCATAGATTTCTAAATTTTCTCCTATATTTTTAGACCAATCCGAGTGTAATTTTGAGATGTTTTGTCTAAAATGGTTATACTATTCACTTTTGTCTTGCTTATTTGTCACAAGAACCTAGTTTTATACCATTTTTTGTGAGAAAATAAACTATTGCTAAAGTGCCTTTTGTTTCATACCTTATACCTAGTTGATCAAGTTCATGTCCAAGAATCAAATGCCTAGTGTTTGTTAGAAGTGTTTCAAATCCATTAAATTAAAACTTTCATCTATTTTTAAAGTCTAGATTTTGACGTTGCTTGGCCAAGAGTCCTAGCACATGCCTTGTTTGAGCCTAGCTTTTGACACTGCATTTGGCCAAAAGACCTAGCAACTTTTAAATTCATAGATTAGATTGATTTGAAACACTTCAACCTTAGAGTTTGGCATTTTGGATTTTAGGACCATTTACTTGCTTATCTTTATGTGAATAGTGAAACATTAGATACTTCACGCTATCTTGTTTCCTCACAAAACTTTGTATAAACCTTTTGATCCTTTTGAAAAATCTAGACCAAGTTGGGACATCATCTATTTTAGACATTGTCCTTTTTAGAGTTAGCAGAACTCTTTGACCTTTTTATCACAAAAGCATTGACTATGGATCCTAACATGTATTCCTACACTCGTAGTGGACTCATGTACAATCCAAGGATAAGTAATGTAGTTTCACAAGAAGAAATGGTGAAAGATCCCTATGGATAATATTGCTTATGAGATGGATTCATATCCCTCTTATAATTCTCAATTAGGGTCACAAATCCAAGATCCATTGGCTAACTATTTGGTTAACACACCACCTTATTCAGAACAAGACTAAGAATAAACCGTGCAATATCCAACTACAATACATATAGTGAATGAGGTAGTGCTTCAACAATCATGATCCATTTTTTTTTGAGAGACATTTGTTAGAGAATAAAGATGAGATTTTGGTTAGAGCTATACAGGTAGGGGCCAAGTTTCCACCAAACTTCCCCCATGAAAATTTAACAAGTATAGTAAGAGTGCCCCACAATATTAGTTATGATCAAAAATCTTATTTTAACAATCCTATGGTCCTTTTCCAAACAATGTATTAAGACCCTAATATATCTGATTGAGACAAAAACATCATGGAAGATCACTTTAATCAAATGTAGATAGCATATAAAACCTACCTGAATATAGCACATGATTTCAATCAGATGAACATGGTAAGTAAGCCTCTCATTGACCTAGTTCCTTCAACAAGAGTGTTGATAGAGTTAACTAGACAAGAGAATCTAAATTTTGACCCATTCACACAAACTATTTCAATAGATAACTTGATGCATATTCCCATTATTGAAGAAGTGTCTTCGACCTTTACACTGAATAGTGAGCCAAACATAGTAGACAATGTGCAAATAACATCTAGTCCTGATCAACGTGGTACTAATGCACAAACAAATAGTCAACAACATGTGCTTGTATCTAATCATATGAATAGGTTATCATACCAGGGAGTGGGAGTTTCTACACTTCAACCTTAACCAACTGTTTCCTTAAATGTATAACCTATGGGATTAGGTAATTAAATAATGGCTAATGTCACACCTCAACAACAAAATGTGATGAACCCTAGTCCTCCTCAAGAAGTAGCAAGTAGTATTTCATAATAATTGGTAAAATATAGCATATCAACGTAATAAAGGACAAATACATTGCCACATCAATTAGGGACAACTAATATTCTACCTCACCAAGTAAAAATGAATGTACCTCTTCAATCATCGACTAATATGCCAATCTAAAACCAAGAAATGACTAGTCAATAACATGGAAATATGGGTCAACAATAGATGCTAAATTTGCAACCTACTTTCACTTCCTCATAAGGATTAATGAAACAAGGAGGTCCCCATGTTTCTCAAGTACCTATTAGACAACCATTGGTTTAAAATGTGCCACAAATCTAGAGACAGGGTCTTGGTCCACAAGTTCCCACTCAACAATAAGGTTTTATTAGTCAGTAACATGTCCCTTTTCAACCATATCAGGCATAATATAGATATAGCCCTCAGTCTCGACCAAAAAATCCTCCAAGTCAAACCTTTATCATGAACCCAAACTAGAATATTACACAACCAAGTGCGCAATTTCAAGTATATCTTAATCCATGCATACATATTCCTAGTCCATTCCCCAACTAAACCAATGTACCTCAATAGGTATCTCCATCCTACCCTGGTCAAAGTGTTTCACTTGTGACCTCCCAACCATCTATCAAAACCTAAATTCTCCCTCAAACCAATATTCCTTCTAGTTTCCTATCCCAAGAATTGTAATAGATGAAGGATACAATTGCTACCATTCAAGCTGGTAAACAAACTAAAAAGTTCAAATTGGATGACATATATTCCTATCCATTCAACATGGAGTATTTCCAAATACCATTTCCTTTAGGACATGAACCATTGAAATTCAATAAATACTAAGGGAAAGGTGACCCTAAGGTTCATTTGACCAAATTCTTCATCACATGTCAACCAGTGGCATATAACAACATATACCTTTTTCTATTGTTTCCAATAAGCTTGGCTAGACAAGCCTTGGAGTGGTTTCTAAAGTTGCCCAAAAATTTAGTAATGGATTTTGATGATCTTTATGATAAGTTTATGTAATACTTTTCTTATAATCTTAAGCATAAGATTTCATTGGTGGATTTAATGCAAACAAAGAAAAAAACTAGTGAGAGTTTTGCAAGTTATTTACAATTATGGAGAAAACTTGTAAGCTATTTCACCCATATTTTACCAGATAAACAATTAGCCATTGTGTTTACCAAAAAATTGCATAGTGATATAGATTATCATTTGGAACTATAATGTGTACATACATTCAAGGAGATCATTAATAAAGGTTTGTTGATCAAGAGGGTACTCATCAATAAAGGAGTCATTAAGCTTAATTCAACTAATCAAAATCAAGATACCAATCAGGGAAATGACCAACATCCCATTCAAGCATTAGCATCACAACCAGTATAAGCCAATAACCACAAAAGATTGAAGCAATTCAACCGTAATAGGAATGTTGTGGGAAATGGAGTAACTAAATCCCATTTTTTGAAAATGGTGCAAACATCATCTACAACACCTTTCCAACTTACTCCTATCCAATATCATCTCCAACCAATACTGCAAGTGTAATAACCAAGACCTACACAATAAATACAATAGCCTTTACCATTGTAAACCCCTCCTCCTAGAAAAACCATGCCTACACATCATGTCTTTAGTGACTTAGGAGAACCTATTGAGTTTGTATTTCACAAACCTATTGCTACTAATCTAATTATTTATCCTATACCAAAGAATTATCCACATGGTATTCTTTATCTTGATTGGTACTATGAAAACAAATTTTGTGACTATCATCAGGTCAATGGGCATAATCTATGAAGATGTGTCTAAATCAAAAATTTAATTAAGAATATGTTGGAGAATGGAGAGATAATGTAATGTCCCTTACTTAGGGGCTCCTTTTCTCCTACAAATGCTCTGACACCACTGTAATATCCCCTACCAATAGAGATATATGAAAGACACAAAACTCTGATACCAAAGACCAAAGCTCTGATACCACTGTAATATCCCCTACCAATAGAGATATATGAAAGACACAAAACTCTGATACCAAAGACCAAAGCTCTGATACCACTGTAATGTCCCTTACTTAGGGGCTCTTTTTTTCTCCTACAAAAGCTCTGAACAACTGTAATATCCCCTTCAATCAGGGAATATAGAAACATATAAAGCTCTGAACAAGATACAATTCTGTGGAATAGATTCACATATGCATAAACAAATCACAATATAATCTCTCAATAGCAATTAAAGATCACATTACTTGTTCTTCTGGACAATTACACAATTGAGTCTCTGTTATACAAAATAAAGAATATTAAAATCTGATCTTAAAACCCGGACTTAGCAAAATCTGGCAATGAAAACTGGATCTGGAAGGGTCTCGGCCTTTCTGTGTCGACACACAGTCGCCGTCGTCGGTCGATATATCGCCGACGTCGGTCTCTGTCGGTCGGCTTTATGCCGACGTCGGTCTTCAAACGGCCGAAGTCGGTCACTAGAAGCCCTATATCTGCCGATGTCGGTGCCTGAACAGCTCTGAACGGACCTGTACAGATGTGGTACGGCCGCCAACCTGTCTTCTTCTTAACCCCTGATTGCTGAACACCCTGATCTCACGAATATAGATTCTAACACAAGATCTATCTCTGTATAACTTATTAGATCAAAACTAAATAAGAAAATACCTGGAAAGCTCTGTGATAAACTTTTGTGTGAAGTTATCTCTCAACCCTGGAATTCTGTGATAACTTCTGGATGAAGCTATCTCTCAAATCTGTATCTCTGTGATAACTTCTGGATGAAGCTATCTCTCAATTTGGCAATAAATCAGCTGATATCTCACAGCCTCTAAATCACACACAATGAAGAGGGAACGTTCTCCACTGCAATGGAATCCTGGAACCCTTGGCTCAGTCTTCACAGAAGAATTTCATTAACAAGAATCAATATCAATAATAAGCTTAATCAATAATGGCCTCCATGTGAAACCCTTATACCCTCAAAAGATATGCTTGCCCTAATTAGGGTTTTTTTCTTAAATTAGCATTAGGGTTTCTAATTTAAAATTAGAGCAAATAATTAATAATTAATAATTAATTATTAATGAGACCAAATAATTAATATTTGATTAAATCAATCAAATATTAATATCTCCCTCAATATACGTCGGATCCTCAAACCGATCGAAGCAGGTGAATCAGGGAGTGATTCCGCATATGACCATACCAAAATAAAGGTGCTCCGCTGCATGTCAAATATCCCTAAATAATAGGAGCATCAATCAAACATGTCTGAAAGACCCTGAATGAAAACCAAATGTAGAAATTCTGCGAATCAAAGTCAAGCCAAGCTCCATTATGACCCTCTATCCATCATATTAGCCTACGAAGGTCGTATAATAGGCCAATCATCAAATCTATCAATGTCCATGAAACTGTAATATCCCTTCGAATATCAAAAACAAAACTCCAAATTGCTTATCTGAATTTCTGCAAAATATCTTCAAATAGATGAATAAATCACAGTATAATTTCTTATTTATCTGCTCATAAGCTTACAATAGAGATCCTCTGTCAAGTATACAAAAATTGATCGAAAGTACGGCCTGAATAGTCTAAATATTCCGTAAACTGGAAAAGAATTCTGAATCTGGTTCGTCTCGGCCTGTCGTGTAAAACACACAGTCGCCGACGACGGTTATACTGCCGTCGTCGGTCGATCTACAGTCGTTACCCTGCCGATGTCGGTAGTATGACGGCCGATGTCGGTCTCTATAAGTATCTGTTCGCCGATGTCGGTACCTGTACTTCCTGTTGATGCGTACAGATTTTTACGGATCTGTACGGAACTCGTACGGCTGCTGATATAACACACCCTGTATGCCTGATCCTGATCTGTAGAATTATGGGCTGATACAAAAGATCTATATCTGGATAATTCTTGAATCAAAACCCCAAAATAAAGAAAAATACCTGTAAACCCTTGTGATAGCTTCTGAGTGAAGTTATCTCTCAAATCCCTGTAATACTATGATAACTTCTGGGTGAAGTTATCTCTCAATTCGGCAATAGATCGGCTGATCTTTCACAACCTCTGAATCGCACACAATGAAGAGTTGACGTTCTTCAATGCAATTGGAATACTGGAACCCTTGGCTCAGTCTTCACAGAAGAATTTCATTAACAAGAATCAATATCAATAATAAGCTTAATCAATAATGGCCTCCATGTGAAACCCTTATACCCTCAAAAGATATGCTTGCCCTAATTAGGGTTTTTTTCTTAAATTAGCATTAGGGTTTCTAATTTAAAATTAGAGCAAATAATTAATAATTAATAATTAATTATTAATGAGACCAAATAATTAATATTTGATTAAATCAATCAAATATTAATATCTCCCTCAATATACGTCGGATCCTCAAACCGATCGAAGCAGGTGAATCAGGGAGTGATTCCGCATATGACCATACCAAAATAAAGGTGCTCCACTGCATGTCAAATATCCCTAAATAATAGGAGCATCAATTAAACATGTCTGAAAGACCCTGAATGAAAACCAAATGTAGAAATTCTGCGAATCAAAGTCAAGCCAAGCTCCATTATGACCCTCTATCCATCATATTAGCCTACGAAGGTCGTATAATAGGCCAATCATCAAATCTGTCAATGTCCATGAAAAAGGGGACATGACAGATAACATTGGATAATAGTTATTTTAATTCCAATAAAACTCTTGGGATATATTAAAACCACTTTCCCTAACATCACAATGAATAACAGTAAAACAATCAACAATAGTAACAACGGCCAATGCAACAACACTATTAATAGTATCAAAATCAAAGGCCAAACTAACAGAATCAACAAAATTAGTAGCAAAACCCATAATGATAGAACAATGGAAAAAACTAAGGTTAGAATGGTAAAAACCAACAAACCTACCATGTAATTACACATGACTACAATAGGGTTGTAGGTCATATTACAGGGCGTAGAGTCAATACCATCTCCATTAATCCTAGACCAAACACTAATCAGTATAGACCATTGATAAACAATAACATTCAGTCAAATTACATGGACAATCCTTCTTTGTCTTGAGAGTGCATACAGGCAAACCAACAAACTAGGGCTTCCCCTTTTAGATCTTATATTGACAACTCATTCTTTCAATGTGACCACATGCAAGTACACTGACAACTGAGACTTGCCTTATCTGGTCCCATTTTTGACATCAGATAGCATTAATTGTCCAATATTTAATCTTGATTATGCAATCATAATTTAGAGGTCAAAGATTACTATTTCGGGCCCATAACCATCTACCACTTTTCCTATCATCTAACTAACCATTCAAAATTGAAATAAACCATTCACTACTGACCAAAATAAGAAGTTTGATATTGTGGAACAATTATAAAGGACACCAACATAGATTTCTATTTTAGATTTGTTACGAATTTCATTAATCCATAAGAACATCTTGAATGATTTTTTTACCTAATCCATTATTGCTAGTGGCATATAAATGGATATCTTTCAAGCTTTGGTTGGACACCTAGCTCTAGCCCAACAAGTCATGTTCAACCAAAGCGATATGTCTTCCCTTGGTCCAGTCCATAATAGTCCATTATACATATAATTTTATATACATTGAAATAAAGTGAAACATATCCTTATAGACAATAGATCAGGCCTCAACATAGTGTCTCTAAAGCTCATCAAGCTTCTTGGGTACATAATGGCACATCTCCAACCAGAAATAATAATTATCAAAGCTTATGATAATCAAGAAAGATAATCACAAGGCACCATTAGCTTTCCAATTATCATTGGTCCTTTGACCCATGATACACTTTGCCATGTGCTTGATCTTGAGTTATCATATAACATGCTTCCAGGTATGCCTTAGAGATGGAAGTGAATATTCTAGGATATTCATGTATTCTTGTCAATGTTGTACCAATGTATCAATTTTTCCCACTCAGAGATGGAAGTGAATATTCTAGGAGATTTACACCCATATGAGCACTGCAAGTATCTTGAGGCTGAATTTCAAAGCTATAATTATTAGTATGATATGAATCTAAGTTCCAAGTAGGATAAAGGAAAATATATACTTATTGATCCTTCACTAGATAATTGCATAGATCCTAATACCTTAGATTCCCTTTCCCACATACCACCTCCTAAATCTTATAATCATTTCACCATTTTAGATTATGGACTAGGAGAGTATGTGACCCATGATACATTTCATATTATGAATCTTCCTCAGAATCTGAAAACCTTTGGGTGACCTAAAGTCAACCCACATATGCATTGGTAACAAAAGAACAAAGATAAGGGACCTATTACATTTTTACCACCATCTGGCCTAGGACCTGACTCTCTTGAAGGGGATGAATCATGGTTATATAATGACAACCAATCTGATTGTTATAAAAATAAAAATTATCTTATTCTTAATAGGATCATGGAGCATCATAAGTATGAAGGAAGAGGCCTCAGATTGAATCAACAAGGAACTATCGAGCAAATTTCTATGACTAAATATGAAATACCTTATGGACTTGGATTTAAACCACTTGGGGGTGACCCCACATATCTTATTCAAACTCCATCATCAATGACTAGTGATGATGGTGTTGATAGTGAAACAGAGTCTGATCATAGCCTCACCTTTGATAACCTAGCTAAAACCAACTTGTTTGATAACAATGCCATTTTCACCCTTACCTTGGCCATTCATCACAACCATTTGCCATTATAGTATCACCAACTGATAGATTAAGACCAACAAGAATCCAGTCTACCAGTTAATGAGTTCTAAAATTATGAGGCATTCTATGACTTTTTAGGCCTTAGAGACAACATTCTATTGAAAGATCACAAATCAATGTTCTCAATCACATTAAATCATATAGCCTATTTTGGAGAGTGAGTGAACACCCTTAGCCAAAAACAAATAAGTAAAACATTGAGGTCCCAAAGTGAAAACCTCTTTGAGGCACTTTCTGACTAGGGAAAAAGTAAAGATAAAGGCCAGTCTAGTGGTAAAACCCCATTTTAGGTGCTATTAGATGGGGGTGTTCATTATTCTTCAAATTTAGACTAGGAGACCACCAATGATGAACTTGCCTATGGATTAGAGTTTATATTTAAGCAATAATAAGTATTTTATCAAATTCTCTAATAATTTTTGACTATTTTTGTTACATGGCTAGATCTCCCATTAGAGGACTCAGATTCATCATGCCTAGGAGAATTTGAAGAGCAAGTCCTAACAGAGGACTCTAACATAATTCAATAGTTCAAGTCACTACCCACTATATTAGAAGATGGTTTGAACCTTTTAGTTGAAGATACGATAGAGGTAAATATTAGAACTCTATTATAATTGAAATGGATAAAATTAGGAGTGTCTCTCACTGAGGAGTAAAATGAAATCTTTACGGCTCTATTGAGAGAATTTATAGATATCTTTGTATGGGTCTATTCTAACATGCCACGTTTAGACCCCACCTTGGTTCTGTACCACCTTATGGTTAGTATTGATGTCAAATCAGTCAAATACAAGTTACATAAGATGTATCCTCACATTACTACATTGGTAAAGAAAGAGTTAGAAAAAATCTTCGAAGCAGGATGTATATGATCTATTGACTACTCATAATGGATCTCTAATGTTGTACATGTTAGTAAAAATCCTGAAGGGATTATAATTTATATTGATTTTTGAGACATCAACAAATATTATCCTAAATATGATTTTCCCTTGCCTAATATTGACATGATCATCAATCCCATGGCTGGTTATGAAATGCTTTCACTCATAGATGGCTTTTTACGATATAACCAGATCAGAATAACACTAGAAGACCAACATAAAATAGTGTTCACCACTCCATGGGGAACATTTTGTTATCAAGTAATTCCATTTAGCCTTAAGAATTCTAAAGATACATATCAAAGAGCCATGACTATCATATTCCATGATATGATGCATGATATTATTAAAGACTATGTCGATGACATATTAGGAAAATCCAAAACTAGGGCCGAGCATCTAGTAGTGCTATGTAAGATACTTGAAAGATTATGGGAGTACAAAGTTAGACTCAATTTAAAGAAATGTGTGTTTAGTGTAACTTCAAGAAAAATACTTGGATTCATTATGTCTCGTATAGGTATTGAAGTTGATCTGGCTAAAGTCCATGTTATCATCGAGATGTTGCCACCAACCAACTTAAAGCAACACTATAGTTTTCAAGGTAATATCCAATCCATCTGATGCTTCATCTCTTAGTTAGTAGATAAGATCCATCCATTCACACAACTTTTAAAGAAGGGATTTGAATTTCACTAGGATGATCACTACCAAATAGCTTTTCAACAACTCAAATATTATCTTGTTAATCCACCTATTCTATTACCTCCTATGCCAAGAAAGTCATACTTGTTATACCTATCATCTACTGACCATGCTATGGGGCACTCTTGGCTCAACATGATGACAATGAAAAGGAACACATCATATACTACCTAATTTTTACCTTGGTTACATATGAACATAACTATGCACCTATTAAAAAAACTTGTTTGGCCATGGTTTTTGTAGCTCAAAAACTACACCATTACATGTTGAATTATAAGACCATGGTCATTTCAAAAGTAGATAATTTCAAGTATCTACTATCTAAAATATATTTGAAAGGTAGAATGGCTAAATAGATCATTATTCTCAGTGAGTTTGACATAGATTATGTCAATTATAAGGTAATTAAAGGAAAAGCTCTTATAGATCAACTTGTTGAAGCACCTCCCAAAGACACACAACTACTCATGTTTCAATTTCCTGATAAATACATAATGACCATCATTAACACACCCCTTGAGGAGTAGCCCTAGAAATTTTATTTTAATGACTCAGTTATTGCACATGGATCAAGGACATGCCTATTGTTTATTACACCATAGGGGGATCTAATCCTAAATCATTTAGAATCATCTTTCCTTATACAAATAATATGGCCAAGTATGAAGCACTTGTTGCAGGACTTTGACAAGTAGTGCATTGGAACATATCTCATATCCAAGTTTATGGTGATTCTTAGTTAATGATCAATAAGGTCATAGATCATTTTTAGACCAAAGATGACAAGATGGTTTCATATAAGGCCATAGTTGACACTCTTAAACAACAAATTGTCAATATATAGTTTTAGCACATACTGAGGGCTAGTAACAAAATTACAGATGCTAAGGCTACTATTGGCTATATGATTCAACAAATAGATAAATCTAGATATTATTAATTCCTCATCAAGAATTCATTAGAACTAGCTCATCAACCTTTAACCATTTCCATGATTTGTGATATTATTGGTCCTAATTCTATTTGGTACTCAGACCTTTACAACTAATTTCATGACCAATTTCTGCCACTTGACCTATCTCAAAATAAACATAAGCCTTCATTCATCATTCCACTCATTATACTCTACTTGGATCCACCCTTTACCATCATAATTTTGATATAACTATATTTTATTGTTTAACTTCATCAGAGTCTACACTAGCATTAAGAGAAGTTCACCAAGGAATGTGTAGAGCTCATTCTAATAGGTCAACCCTATCTAAAAAGCTTTTGTGTACTATTTATTATTGGCCTATAATGGACATAGATGCCACTACCTATGTAAAAAAGTGTGATAAATGTTGTTGGTTGAATATTTTGTCGATCAACGTACTGATAAACAAACTAGGTCTGATCAGCCAAAGTAAGAAGATTAGTCGTCCAAATGTGTAGTTTCACCACATCAGAAAGACAGTGATCTCTCTTCTCATCAAGGGGAGGTTCTTTGTAGGTATACTATATATATATATATAGAAAATAATACTCATGGGTGGGACAAACCATCCATCTCTCTTCTTTCAGAGATGATGCGCGCAGATCAAAGGAAAAACTCAGGGGAAATGACAAATAGTACTCCTCTTCTTTCAAAATTACTATTTAGCAAACCACAAGAATACTCCTGGTAGTAACAAAAAAATGTAGCAAAGGATGTAATAACCAGCAAATCAAGATGTAGCACAAAGCCTTCACCTAGATTGCTCAAGAGTAAGATACGAAAGACAATGAGGGCAAAAAGTTGCCTCAAGGTCCTTTACACAGAAATGAAAAGAAAACACACTAAAGGCAATTATGGGGGCACAAAGTCTCTCCACAATTGACTCTTTAGGACACCTTCTTGACTGTTGTCACTAATTCTGCTTGTTGAATTAAAGGAACGGAAGATATATTGAAGAAAAAGACATAAGAACAATTTCCTCAATAAAAAAGATATTACAACACAAAGTCTAAAAAGCCACTTGCTTTCTTATTCCAGTAACAAAATATGATTGGCAATCTGAGCTCAAAGTCTTAGTAATGCCTTATAATTTGGGCAAAGTTTTATTCTAATTGTCAGAAAAGAGCTCCCTATTACAATAAAAGAAAGTCCCTTATATAGCCTCTTCAAGAAGGACTCGAGAAAAGTCAATACATCATTTTACATTGGAATCTATTAAGAAGACACGCTGGAACTTAGGGGAATTTTACCCATTTGATTTTATCAATGTAGGGAAATAAGTCGCGCTTATTGAAAGTTTACAACTTTCAATGTCCACCTAGTGATCTGATCTTATCTTCATCGTTCCTCCTTTCTTGATTAATTGAATTAGGTCCTAGATTTAGTTTTTTGTTCTATTCCTTCTCCACTTTTTTTTGGTCTTGGCCTTGAAATATATGAATGTATTTTGGTATGTATGTTCAAAGGATCAACGGCTAGTTCACTGTGTTGAATTTAACATTTTTGGGTGCGTCATTCCTTAGTCTTCTTTCAGCTTTTTGATTGGTATTTTTTAGATTAGACTTGCCCTTTTGGGCCTTGAGAAATGACCCATTTTGAGTTAGAATAGCCTCCCACAAGGATATCTATCCTTTGAGCAATATTTAAATGGCCTTTCAAGCTTCTTCGGGTGGCCCTTTGGATATTCCCCTGGGCTTTTCTTACACTTCCTCCCACAGACATTTTCCCCAGGGAAAATTCCCATGGACAAAAAGTCTGGGGAACCAATTTTAAATGCCTTAAACAAATCTGAAAGAATTACCTTTTAGCTTCCTTGAAAATGACCCTTCTAAAGGGTGCTTTTATCGATTAAGTGTCCTTTGCAAGGGCACTTGTCCTTTGGGAAGCTTCCTTTTGCATTGAACCACCCCTTTGAACTTTGGTGATGAACCATTCCATTGAACCAAGACATTGAACCAATCAGTTGAACCAAAAATGGTTCAAGCGGATGGTTCAATTTGAATGAACCGAGCCAATGAACTAAGCATTGAACCAAACATTAAACTTGCCTTTGAACCATGTCTTTAAACCAAAATGTTGAACCTTTTCATTGAACCAAGACGTTGAACCAAGTTTGGGTTCAATGGTTTAAACAAATCTTTGAACTGACTAGCGAACCATTTGATTGAACCAAAGAATGAACCAAAAGTTGAAACAAAGTAGATGAACCAAATGTTGAAACAAAGCATTGAACCTACTGTTGATGCTTGTCGATGGAAATTCCTACAGAAGTCGTGAAGCCCGTTGAACTTATAAAAATGAGCCTGTTTGTAGAGTCCGTAGATTTTTGAAAAGCTTGAAAAAATGAGGAACTTGAAAGCCCAAGAAAAATTTTGGAAAGGGAAGAGATAATTTAGGTCTGTAGGACCAAAATAATTCAAACGTTGGCCTAAAAATCGCTGATATTTTTGGGGGACAACAGCTGGCTCCAGTTGGGAAACTTCTATCAATTGAAAAAAGAATTGAAAGGAGTAGAATCTAGAATCTCCATTGCCTTGAAGTGTGCCATTGGGCTACGGAGTCATGTTACCCAAAAATGGAAGGCATAAAAAATGGAAACAAACAAAACAAAACAAAATTAAAAACTGTACAAATTTACATATATACAGATGAAATGATCTGATACTTTAAGAATTGAAGTATTTCAGATGCTGCTTCTTGAGAGATAGTGAAAATAGTGTGCTATCTTGGTAAACCAACAAAAAAACATTTTGTCCCTAGCGAATGGAGCTCTCCACTAGGATACCAATTTTTTGTGTCTTCCTCTTGGCCTTTTCTTCTTCATGTTCCAAGGTAGGATGTGGTCTTCAAACTGGAAACCATAACTCTTTGCTCTCTTGGTGAAGGATTACTTTGCCTAATTTTGATTTGCAGCAGCATGGTCCATTACCATAATTGGTTGTTCTTTTGATTCAATCTAGCACATGATTGGATTGTCCACATCAAACTCCTGATAAATTATCAGCTTAGCATCTCCTTTGATGTGAAGGAGTTTGACTTCTTCATCTTGAACAATCTTCAATCTGAGCAATAGAGATTTGCATCCAACTATGTTGAAGGTGTTGTTGACTTTCAAATTGCATGAAGTAAGAATATTTCCTTGAGGAGATATCAACACAGTCCCAACTTCCTCATTGGTGGAAGAATTGTTGTCATCATTAGAAGCTGATCTCTTATCATATTTCTCTTCATTAGAGATGGAATATCCTTCCTTGTTTATACTGCAACCTACTAATTATTTTGATGCCTTATTTGGATCAAATCCTAGATTACCAACTACAATAATTTCATCAGCTGAGACATGAGCATCCTTTGTGTTCAAGAAGTAATTACCCCTACCTGAAGGCTCAAACAAAATTTGATCAGTAGGGGCCCATGTTTGGGTGACCACAATTTTTACCTCAGACAGGTCTGCACCTGGTTCTCCATCAATGTCCAATTGCTCAAGATTGGCTTGCAAGGATTCAAACTCAGTCATCTAAATTTTGGATTTCTTGACATGATTAATCATGTCAAATTACTAGAATGGGCTTGGAAGAGAAGATGGGAGCTCATCCTTTTGATTTTTGGGAGGGGGAGGATTGGTTTGCGAAGTTGAAGTAGAAGGTGTAGAGATGTTTGATGTACTTACTTCTTTGGTAATCATCGGGTCCTTTGATTGAAAAGGAAGAGGGGTTCTCTGCTCAGCAATTTAAATTACTAGTTGGGGTTGCTCCTCTATCTTCTCTTTGTCAGCGTATTGGGCTGACTGATTCTGGGACCTGGTGAATACTGTGTATGATCCTTTCACTGCTTCACCTTCACTTCTGAGTTCATCCTAGTAATTCAAGAAACTAATGTGGGAGCCACTAGCTGATTCTTCTAGATCCTCCCTAAAGAGATCAGTGCCATTTTATTGCTCTAACTCAGGTTGGAAATAGGAAACATGCTCTGTTTCTAGATATCCAACTATTGAGTTTGTTGGAGGTGCTTCAAGAGAAAGATTCCTCTGTGGGGGAGGAAGACAATTTGGTTGCCCTTGATTTTTGGTAGCATTGCCTTGATATGGTTGATTAGAGAATATCCTCCTTGGTATATCTTTATATAGAGGAGCAGAAAACATACTTTGTGCCATTTGCCTTTTCAAGTCTAGAAATTCATTTGCCAGCTTTTCCACCATTGGATCAGTGGTGCTTATAGATGAATCATCAGAAGATGATGAAGCTCTATTTCTATTAGGATATCTCATTATCTTTCCTACAAAGATAAGGTCATCTTCTAGCTGAGTAGTTAAGTCTTGAGTAGCCTCAAGGTCTATGTGTCTAGCCCGTCTCAATAGAAAACTCACTTTAGGTTGCTATGAATTGATGAAGAAACACATGAGATTCTGAGGTGTCAGCTGGGTGATCATGGGAATCCTATGCCTCAGCTTGTTGAACTTGGCAATGAAGTCCCTCATAGGTTCATGGGGCTCGTTCTTCATCTATGTGAGCTAGGCTAGCAAGGCATGTGCATCTTCTATGGGCTTGAATCTTGCTTTGAACTTGGCTTTAAGTGTATCCCAGTCAGTCACTGATCCAACTTGCAGATGGTAGAACTAGTCTGCAGTAGCACCTTGTAGTGTCTCCACAAAAATCCTGACTGCCACGTCTTAAAATTCCACCCCTATCACACCACAGGCTATGGTGAAGGCTGCATTGTGTTCATCAGGGTGGACTCTTCCATCACCAAATAATTTGGGGAAATTCTTCCTTGAATTGAGTGGTAGCTCATGCAGGGGTGGAGTTAGATTAAGTGGGCCAAATGAGTTACCCCAGGGGCCTCACACTGCCATGATCAGATTATGAACAATAGGGATAACACATCTAATTGGAGTTGCCAGATTACAAAAAAAAAATGAAAAAGGACTGGCTCAAATTCAGCTTGAGGCTTGAGGCTTCAAACTATGCACTCTTTCCCAGTAGCTCTGGTTTTACAGACCAGATAAAAAAATGGAGGTGGAGGAAGATGGTAATGGATGAAAATGGTAAGGCTATAAATGGATAATGGGTAAGACATGAAACAGAGTTACCAGAGTCTATAATGGATAAGGTTATAATGATAATGGGTTATATGGGTGATGTTTCAATCTAAAACTTGAGGTTCTAAATTGCACAATATTATGTATATCCCCAGTGGAGTCGCCAAAAACTATTGGTTGAATATTTTGTTGATCAGTGTACTGATAAACAAAATAGGTCTGATAAGCCAAAGTAGGAATATTAGTCATCCAAATGTGTAGTTTTACCACATCAAAAAGACATTGATCTCTCCTCTCATCAAGGGGAGGTTCCCTGTAGGTATACTATATATATATATATATATATAGAAAATAATACTCATGGGTGGGATAAACCATCCATCTCTCTTCTTTCAAAGATGATGCATGTGGATCAAAGGAAAAACATAGGGGAAATGATAGACAATACTCCTCTTCTTTTAGAAGTACTATTCAAAAAACCAAAAGAATACTCCTGTAAGTAACAATAAAATGTAGCAAAGGATGTAATAACTAGCAAATTGAGATGTAACACAAAGTCTTCACCTGGATTGCTCAAGAGTAAGATACGAAGGACAATGAGGGCACAAAGTTGCCTCAAGGTCCTTTACACATAAATGAAAAGAAAACACACTAAAGGCAATCATGGGGGCACAAAGTCTCTCCACAGTTGACTCTTTAGGACACCTTCTTGACTGATGTCACTAATTTTGCTTGTTGAATTAAAGGAACATAAGATATATTGAAGAAAAAGACATAAGAACAATTTCCTCAATAACAAAGATATTATAGCACAAAGCCTAAAAAACCACTTGCTTTCTTATTCTAGTAACAAAATATGATCAGAAATATGAACTCAACTCTCAGTAATGCCTTACAATTTGGGTAGAGTTTCATTCTAATTGTCAAAAAAGAGCTCCCTATTACAATAGAATAAAGTCCCTTATATAGTCTCTTTAAGAAGGACTTAGGAACAATCAATACATCATTTTGCATTGGAATCTGTTAAGAAGACACGCTGGAACTTAGGGGCATTTTACCCATTTGATTTTATCAATGCAGGGAAACAAGTCACACTTATTGAAAGTTTGCAACTTTCAACATCCACCTAGTGATCTAATCTTATCTTCATCATTCCTCCTTTTCCAGTTAATTGAATCGATTCCTAGATTTAGTTTGCTATTTTGTTCCTTCTCTACTTTTTGCTGGTCTTGGCCTTGAAATCTGTGAATGTATTATGTTTTTTATGTTCAAAGGATCAATGGCTAGTTCACTGTGTTGAATTTGATGTTTTCGGGCACATCATTCCTTAGTCTTCTTTCGACTTTTTGCTTGGTATTTTTTAGATTGGACTTGCCTTTTCAAGCCTTGAGAAATGACCCATTTTGAGTCAGAATAGCCTCTCATAAGGATATCTATCCTTCAAGTAGTCTTTAAATGGCCTTTTGGGCTTCTTCAGGTGACCCTTCAGATATTCCCCTGGGCTTTTCTTACGCTTCCTCCCAAAAACATTTTCCCTGGGGAAAATTCCCATGGACAAAAATTCTGGGGAACCAATTTTAAATGCCTTAAACAAATCTGAAAGAATTACCTTTCGCCTTCCTTGAAAATGACCCTTCAAAAGGGTGATTTTATTGATTAAGTGTCCTTCGCAAGGGCACTTATCCTTCGGGAAGCTTCCTTTTGCATTGAACTTCCCCTTTGAACTTTAGCGATGAACCATTCCATTGAACCAAGACATTGAACCAATCAGTTGAACCAAAAATGGTTCAAGCTAATGGTTCAAACTGATGGTTCAATTTGAATGAACTGAGTCGATGAACTAAGCATTGAACCGAACATTGAACTTTCCTTTGAACCATGTATTTAAACCAAAACATTGAACCTTTTTATTGAACCAAGACGTTGAACCAAGTTTTGGTTCAACGGTTCAAACAAAGCTTTGAATTGACTGACAAACCATTTGATTGAACCAAAGAATGAACCAAAATTTGAAACAAAGCAGATGAACCAAATGTTGAAACAAAGCATTGAACCTGCTGCTGATGCTTGCCGATGGAAATTACTATAGAAGTCATGAAGCCCATTGAACTTGTAGAAATGAGCCTGTTTGTAGAGTCTGTAGATTTCTAAAAAGCTTGAAAAAATGAGGAATTTGAAAGCCCAAGACAAATTTTGGAAAGGGAAGAGATAATTTTGGTCTGTAGGACCAAAATAATTCAAATGTTGTCCCAAAAATAGCTGATATTTTTGGGAGACAACAATTTTCAATTGCATCTTAATCTAATTCGTGCCCCAACAAAAACTCTAAAATGGATGTTGACACCATAGCCACTTTTTACATGGGGACTTGACCTCATTAGGAAGATTAACCCCACTTCATCTAATGACCATAAACATATACTTACCACCACTGAGTATTTAACTAAGTGGGTTAAAGCTATACCCCTCACTTGTGTGACTGGAAAGCAAATTTCTAATTTAATTTTCAACCACCTCATTTGCTGCTAAAGTATCCCCTCTGACATTATATCTAATAATGGAGGATCATTCAAGAGCAAGGATGCAGAATAGCTATGTACTAATTACAACATCACACAACATTTTTCTATAGTATATTACCCTCAAGGTAATGGCCAAGCTGAGGTATCCACCAAAATTATTTTCAACATTCGCAAAAATATTTGTAATGATGTTGGTCATGTTTGGCACCTCCAGATATTCCTTACCCTTTGGGCATACCGTACCAATCATCATACCCCCACAAGAGTGACTCCATACTCACTTATTTATGGTACTAAACCCATCCTTCCCAGTAAGGTCAAATTACCTTCACTACACATCTCTTTCAAGCATGTCATAGATGATCATGACTATTAAGTAGCTCACTTGCAAGATCTAGACCTACTTGATGAGAAACACATGATCATGCTAAAAAATCTTTCTGCATATCATTACTAACTCAAAGGCCACTATAATCATTATGTTAAGTATAGAACATTTGAACTTGGTGATATTTTTCTTAAAGAAAACCAAAAGAATACCACGGTTGAGAAGAAACATATGAGGAAATTCAACCCAAAATGGATAGGGCCTTTCATCATCACTATAGATTATGGATCAAGAGCATACAAGTTTGCCACACCAGATGGAGAGGAACTTCCTAATCTAATGAATATTATTTACTCAAGTAATACTATATTTGAGTGCTAAGGTGTATTATCTATAAATACCCTTTTAGTTATGCCATTTTATCACTATTCTTCTTTATACAAATATATTCATCTCTTCGTTGTATCCACTTTTTGCTTCCATTCTATCAACCCAGTGATTTCTAAAGCCTAGCCCATTTGACCTTGGTTTTTTCATTCATTACATAGTTTCAACATCAAGGTATCTGATCATTTCATCAATTAGTTCAAGTACTTTAGATAGAGAGCATATTTTGGGATAGTGTGACAAAAGTGTTGGTAGTTGCATCCTTCATTTGTTATTTCTTCCTTACCACCAGTCTTGCTAATAATTACAACTACCTTTGGGAAAATTAGTACCATTGATCTATGCCATTGTGTCCTAGTTATAACTACTTATAGGAAAATTAGGGGCAACATTAAACCTTAACATACCAACTTACTACTTCCTATACCATGTTGTACCTTTTTACCAACTGTGCCTATTTTGTTTGAATTGATTACTATACTAGTCAAGTTCCTCTATTGTAAGTATAGAACTACAATGACTTAAGGTCCTACTCTGGGACTATGTAGACAGTGATCAATAAATGTTGAGGTCAACTCAGTCACCCTTCTCCAGCATGCTCTCACCATTTTATGAGGACCTAAGCCATGCTTTCACCATTTTGTGAGCAACGTAAGCTTGAATGCTTTCATCATTTTGTGAGCAACCTAAGTTTGAATGCTCTTGCCATTTTATGAGAAACCTAAGTTTGAATTCTCTCACTATTTTGTGAGCTTGAACCATTTGGTGTCTTTTTATTCTTTATCAAGTTGAGATACCTCCAAAAAAATTCTAAAAACATTTGAAAAATCATTAGAAAAGAACAAAAACATTGACCACTTCTTTGCCTTAAGGATTCTGGGAACCCTTACTAAGTTACAAGAAAATCACTTTTCATTTAGTTTCCCCATCCTTTTTGGAATTTTTCTCTCATGCACTTGCTATTTTGTAAGATAATTCCTATTCTTCTATCACATCCATTCTATTTATTTTCATTAGTTATCATTTTCTTCCCATTCCCTGGGAGAACTACATTTGGCCTAAAGTTTTTTTATTGGATATTACATCCAAGGAACTATTTAGGCAACGTCCATTTTCCTAGTTCATATGGAGATAGTTCGGCCACCCCCTTCCTTTTCTTCTATTCCCCTATTTTATTTGTTTGTTAAGTTGTCACCTATTTTCTAGGGCAATGTTCGTAGGGTTTTTTGTTTGTTTATTTTTGCTTATTTTATTTGTTTTTCTACCTGTTTATTTGCTTTTAGCACTATTGCCTTGATTCAATTTATGTGTGTTCATTGGGTGATTCCTTGCCCAAACATACACTTGAATCCATCCATATTCATATGTTTACATTGTCATCATGGTTTCTATCATTGGTACATTATTTTCTATTAAGTATTGGATTATGAGAGTCAGTCCTCATGCATATTTTGACCAAGTCCTCATGATGTTATATCATGATTCCTACTGACACATGATAAAATAAACCTCAACTTCAATAAGTCTATTTAGCAATGGCAGCATCTCTTTAACACCAATATCCTTATTCACTCCCAATCATATCCCAAATAGAGTAATTAACCATGAAAAATTTTCAACCTTTATTAGTTTGGATGAGCATCTCCCTACTAGTAGGTTATTCCAATTGATCATTACCCTCTGTGTTATCATCATCCTCAACTAAGTTTATCATGTTTGTCATAATTAGGGTCCAATGATTATAACTACCTATGGGAAAATCATTGCACACCATGCCACCTACATTTCTCAATGATTATAACTACCTTTGGGAAAATCATTGTGTTGTCACCACTTTAATTTTTATGCCCATATAGGGGAATTTTATTATATTTTTTGTCTATTCTAACTGGGGTATCTCCATCTTCTTAATGATTATAACCACCTTTAGGAAAATCATTTTGTTATCGTACCACGTTTCCACTATTAGGGTACAATGCTTATAACCACCTATGGGCAAATCATTGCACACCATCCCACTTACATTCTTAATGATTTTGACTACTTTTGTAATATCATTATGTTTTCACCCCATCATCTTTCCTTTCTTTGGTCCCCTTATTTCACTTCTTTCTTTTTGAGGGACCGTTTGCCGACTTACTTGTGCCAACCATTCCCTTGAGGGGGCATCATACAGTTAGTTTATCATCATTGCAGTTATATGCATACATGACCTTTTCATTCTTTGAGAAGATGTTATTATTCTTATAGCTTGAAAGTCCTTCCCAAATAAGGGCAAACTATAGACACCTAAAATTGGCCATTGATAAACTCCAACTAGGATTTTGACCAATTTCTACCTAAAATGCATAATTTAGCCTAAAAACACTAAAACATGCTAAATGATGTGAAACTGACATATTCAAGTGCCAATTTTATCTATGGTATCCCTAAATAGGGTAATGCCAAGGACTTCATGAGCACAAGCCAAACAAGCCACCACTACAAAGGTATTTGGAGCATATAAAAAAGGTGAAGGAATTATTGTGTTTTTATTCCTTGGTTTTTAGTTATGTTTATCATTTGCTTTTGTTAACTAAGCTCTCCCTAGTGTCTAGGCCTAGAGATGTTATGTTATTAGTGTGTTTATTTCATTTTTTTTTCATTTTGGAACTAACACCATACTAACCATCCACTCTTGAGTCAAATTCCTAGATCATAGTAGTGACCTATGGGATGGTGAAATCAACCATGCAATAGTACTCAACATGGAAGACAGGTTCCAAGGGAGGTGGGACAAGAGGTGTCTTAATATATGCAAAGATAGTTTACTATATATCATTTCATACTATAAAAAGTAAACATGCAAAGCAAAGAATGAAACTTTGTACTAACATATGATAGACTTCATCATTCATGTACATGATAGGGCCCATCATGATTTCTTTTTTATTTGCAAGAAATGTAATAAGCATGAATCAATAAGCGAGCATCATTTTTTCTATTTAACTATGGGTGTAAGGTGATACCTCAAGAAGCAATCGGACCTAGTGTATGCAACTAAGGATTTTTTATAAATATTATTTACAAAACACTATGAAATTTTGAATTTGAAATTGATTTTTTGAGCTAAGTATGTAAGATAAAATTCAAAAAATTATGAGAAATTACTTGCTTGAATGGGACCTAGTAGATGTAACTAGGGTTTTGAGGCAAATAATTTTTTTTAATTATTGTGAATTTTTGAAATTTAAAGTGATTTTTTTATTTTAATATTCAATCAAAATTTGCAAAAAATAAGTGGAATGTTACTTAAAAATTATTGGGATTTAGTTGATGTAACTAGGACTTTGAAATGATTTTTTTCAAAATTAATGTAACGATTTAAAAAAATTGCTATAAATTTTTAGAATTGAGCTTGAAAAATTTACGAAAAACCTAAAAAAAATTCTAAAATTAGCAATATATTTTTTCTAGTGGTTTGAAAGTGTTTGTATGACAATAGGACCTAGTATGTGCCAACTAAGGTTTTAGTGAATTATTGAAAAAATATTTCAATTAATTTATAGTTTTTTATTTTTAAATTCAGGAAAAATCAAGAAAATATTATAAAAAATAATCCCTAGGGTTTCTAAGGTTTTTGTGCAAAAATTCAAAGTAAGTCGAGTTCACCAAATGTTTTACTGAATTTGGGAAACTATAGGTTTAATTTATTAAATAGTAAAGAGGTTTGGATTAAGGGGGAAATCAGTAAATAAATGTGCTTTAATTAACCTACTAATTTATTAAATCTAGAAGTGCTTAATTGATTTATAAAAATAGAAAACAAGGGGAGAACGAGTAAAACTTAGCTGATTCTAGGCTGAGATGGAGGAGATAGAGGCTTCAAATTATTGATCAGGCTAGGCAGACTATAAAAAATAGGATCCAAAAGTCTATTTTCTACCTAGATAAGAGTTTTAAAAATGGGACACCTAGAGTTCCTACACTATAGTCAAAGTTTTAGCACTTTAGTCCTTAGTGTTTGAGCTTTCTAAGCTTTCTGAGTTTTATTTGTCTACTATGGGAGATCTTATGCCTAAAATATCAAGTAATTTTTGTTCTTGATGCTCCATGTGCAATTGATTTTATCTTCAAGCATCATAGTTCCTCTTTATGCTTGATAGGTCATCTTGAATCCAACTAGAAAAAGGGGTTAGTGTGTAATATGCACTAAACATGCAATCACACCGCATGTGTGGGCACGCTACCTACATACTAATACTCTGAAGAGGGATCAAGGCCAATGTAGTTATCCCAATTTGAATGTGTATTATGCAATCATATGTATGTAATACAAGTTTATCTAAATTTGGGCAAGCTTGAGATGACTCATGACTAGTGTAGGAGCTTGGATAGGCTATAAATAATAGTGGTTGGATGTATGTAGAGAATAGGAAGATTTTCTTGAATGTGCTTTAGTATATTTCTATCTTGTGCCTTTTAATGATTGCCAACCCTTCTAAATGACCTTTGAATGAGATTTTATAGGGAAATTAGTGATATTAGGTTAGAGGAACTCACATTAGGCTAACAAGGGAAAGATAAGGATTCAAGAAAATATGACCATTTGAGGCTATTATGGACTTGGATAAAAGTGATGTAAAGTGGACACCCTGAGTCTCAATGCTATAATCCATCTTATGGTGCTATTTTACAAGGGGAAAGGGAGCTTGGGGGATAGATATGTGCTTGGGAGAGGAGTCTAAGACAATAGGGGCTGAATCTAGAAGTCTTTAGATGACTGAAAAATAGTGAAAACATGCCTAAGTGGGTTGTGTAAGCAAGTATGAGAGACCTATGGTTTGGGCATCATAAGTCATACTCAAGTTGTATAAATTGAATTCTAGTATGGCTACACCTTATAATTTTCTTTATTTTTCATTCATCTCTATAGATTTGTAAAAATCTTGACTCAATCTTTGTCTTTTGATAAAAGAAAACATATTTTCTATTAAACCACTACCAATATTTATGGCTAATCTACTAGTTTCATCAAAATTTGTAGATGCAATAGGTTCTCTCTAAGGCACACCAAATGCAAGAAGTCTCTCTTCATTACTTTTATTAACTAGAAATTCATAATCCTTGGCCACATCAAGTATGGCATGAGTATCTATATCCGTACTAGTCTCCGCAAATTTCACTTCAAACACATCCTTTAATCTTGAATAAATCATATAAATAATTACTGTTCCTTTGTTCTCATGTTTTTCAATGATCTCTCTTAGATTTTGTTCTAATATATCATCACGATGTTGCACATCACCATGTGCTATATCAGGTTATACATCCCTATATGTTATATCAAGATGCACATCACCATGTGCTATATTAGGCTTCACATCACCATATGCTATATCAGGTTGTATATCATCACAACTATTATTTTCACCAACTGCATTTATTGAATCACAAATGCATTGGCTTCTATGAGTTGGTGACACTGTATCTTTTATTTCCTTTTGTTTTTTCTTCGCATTTTCTTTGCACTCTTTTTCTTACCTATAAAACAAAAAAAAATCATATTATGTCTTATATACATAAAGGTCTTTCCTATAAATTTTTATTAAACACTATTAAATAAATAATATACTACTTAGTGGATTTACAACTTAGCTATTTGTCAAACCAAGATGCAATAAGTATTCATTATTCTTGGCCACATTTTCTCTATGGAAGCACTCACAATTTATCATTAAAATTTTAGCATTATGATTACTATCATCTAATTTATGCCTTCAATTCTTTTTCCTTATTTCCTGAAGTCCAAATAAATAATAATGTATAAATCAACAACTTGAATCAGTAGAACAACATTTGAATATGAGTTTGAATCTCAGATTTTGGACATCGAATGGTCTTTTGATTTAAAAAAAAATTCATTAAAAGTGACTAGTTATGAGGGATTATAAACATTCACATTCAACATTCGAGAAATGGTTGTTGGGGAAATAAAACATAAAACCCTAGAATGATCAAAAGACATGATGGCTTTGGTAACACTGTTGGGATTTCTTAGTTTTTTGGTCTTTAGAATGAGAGTTCTACATTTCTATCTTGGTCTTAGGGTGTTTGTTCCCAAAACTGCATATTATGAACCCTAAGAGTATGCCAAGTTTTATGATCAGGTTTACCAATGTTTTAGCCAATAAATGAAATCAACCAAGATGGTTGAAATTTCTTGCTCTTCAGGCTCTGCTAGGATTGGGTGGGTGTACCTTGATCACTAATAAATATAAAATCTTCCAAAACTAAATGGTGATAATTAATAAAATTATATCCTCACACAAATTTAAAGGGTTTATTTAATTACTATCTCTTCAACTTATCCACTCACAATCTATTTTACACTAACATGAGGGTTTGAAATAGATAAAAACTAACTCCTATTCCTACTCCTACTACTGAAATTCAAAATGTATAATTGATATTTTTTTTGAAATATTATTTTTATTATAAATATGATTAGTGCCTTTACTTATTGGGCAATGGAATCAATAATGTAAAATGATATGTGTCCTCCTTTTGGCTAAAATTCAAGTTGTTTGGCACTTAAGATGATTATAACTTGTATAAATGTGCAAGATTGTAGTTACCAAACTCTTTTTATTGACCCCAATGATTCTCCCTAGGTTACTATGATTTACTTAAGGGAATTTAATATTTCCTTGAAGGAACTAGTAAATTAACCACATAAAGACCAAATGTGTTTTGATAAACTAGATATACCCTTGATATATTGATTTAAATAACAAGGAAAGATCAAACTTGAGACAACAAGATAACATTCATTAATTCACTTCAACAAATAATTGAAACTAGAATTTGGCCACCAATTATAACTTCATTCTATTGAATTTCAAAAAGATTTTACAATACATTTAAATTTTTTGTCTTAACTGACTACCCTACTGATAATTATCATTTGGTATTGGTTTCCATTTTATAGGTGAGTAAGGGAAGCAAAAATCTTCCAAATGTTACATGTCAAAAAGTGTCTTTTTATTTCTCTACTTTGAACATAAATAAAAAAGTCTTAATTATCATTTCTTACATAGGATTACATAAGAGCAATGAAAGATGACAAATGATCAGACATTGAATTCTAGATCACTTTCAAGTTATCAAAGTCCATTAGTAATCATAAGGTACCTATGATTATTCAGATCTGGCAAGGTCCTCTCTCCATGATAGTATCTCCAAGGCTTGGTACTTCACTACAAGGCCTATTCTTTTAGGGAAACTAGATATGTCTGCTCCCATTGGTACACTATGCAATCATGAGGCCATTTTTACTCCTTGATTTTTGGTGTGTTGTCCAAGTGAATCTTCCATCTACTATCTAATAACCCTCTAGTGTCCTTGATGAATTTCGAGTATCCATCATCTAGTGCAATTATTCCATCCAAGGTTAAATTGAGGTTGTGAAGATTTATCTCACCATCCTTTTGTAAATGAGTGAGGCAATTGGGAACAATTTGGCTAAACTCATCGATCAAATCCTTGGATCCTTTCAATTGATCATCATACCTTAGTATCTTAGGCACAAACCATTACTTTAGTGTGGGAAATGAATCCATTCTTGCCTTTATCTTTTGTTCTTCTCTAGATATGTATTTAAATTCATCTATGACCATTTAAACCATTTGTTCATTAGGATTTAAAGTTTTAGTGGCCTCAGCACTCCTTTGTAAAATTATACAAAAAGTTATTAAGGTGTGATGTATAGGTTACCATTTCTTGAACAAGGGGTCCAATATAGGTTCATGGGCCTTCATCTAATCAACTACTTGTGACAAGGAGACATAACATTCATACACATTTTCCAATTTTTTCACAATTAGTTTAACCCTATGATCCAAGATATTTTCTAATACATTGAGGGTTTGTCTCTTTGCTAATTTGTTTATTTATTATTCTTTTTAAATTCTCAATTTATTGTTTTAGCACATTTACTTATTCAACAGTGATTGCACTTGTATTAGTCTAGATGGCAGGGGCTGGTATATTATTAATTATATGCTTTGGGAAGGACTTGCTCCCTTCAAATGATCTTTTAATTTAACATTTTATATGAATAACCTATCCAATTCATCATTTGGATCAATCTATGGTTTCTAATATTATACCAATCTAAGCTCCATACCTTGCTAATGTGTATTGTCATAGTAGCCACCTCCACTATTGATGTTTCTTAAAGTGTCTTTACCATGGAAATCCCTCTCATTTATTGTACAAAATCAAGCAATCTTGGTTTTTTGTTCTTTTTTGCTTTGTCCAAAAGGCTAGGGTTTCAAGGCTAGGGTTTTAATTCAAAAATCAACATGGGATCTTCTTGGCTACTGACTTGATCTAGTAAGAATATCTTTTTCAGCTCCATCCCAAGAATGACTAGTATGTTACTCTCCAATACAAATTTTTTGGCCTCCTATGGGATGATATTTATTTCATCAATCCTAATCTCCTCAAATTTCTAAACAACAATCTGATCATGTTTGAACTCTTCAGTACCCATCTTATTAATTTGGAGTTTCTCCTCAAATTCTCTCATTTTCACCTTGATCCAAAAATCTTTAAACTTAGGGGTCTAGATAAATTCATCATCTTTAATTAACCTAAGAACAATGACCACTCTTTCATCATCATGCATCTCCTAATCATTATGTGCATGCACATCCACCATTTATTCTAGTCTGTGAGCCTTAGTTTCAAGTTCAACGAGTGGTTGATCCACTTCATCATCATATTTAAAATTCATTAGCACATTTCCTACCTCCTCTATATCCCCCACCTCTTCATTTCATATGCTACTAAGGGGGGTAATTCTTGTGTCTTTTGCTTCTTAGGCTCCAGTTTCTCTGGAGGTGATTCTGATTGTACTACAATAGTGTCTGAAAGGGGTTATACAATCACAACACCACTTGGCCTCTTGATGGGAAACTTGGTGGGTTTTAGAGACTACTCCTCAGGGTCCTTTTATGGCTAAACATACAAACTTTCAAAGTTGTCAATTATCAAATTTATCCTCTTAAGAGGATCCCCTTCTTCCACATAAAAACCTTGGAATTCAGTGTCTCTCTGTCAGGTATTAGCTTTTGAACCTACAACCAAGGCTCTGATACCACTTGTCAAGGGAACCCCAGAACAACAAACATGCTCTGATCCCTACTTTGTCAGGATCTTGCTCTACCAATTAGAGCACATATGATTACTACTCATATTAGCAACTAAACACGGAATTTAACCAGAAATAACAAGTAACTAGAAATATGAAACAACACAGGAATTGAGAGACAATACACAAATGTATTAATAATCACTCAAAAGAATGTACAATAAAGAAGATGCCACTTCTTCTTCCACCTCAAAGGTTTGCCACACCTCAAGACCTTCTTCCCTCTCTCTCTTGGTCACAACAATCACTTCACAAGCTCACTCTACAAGCCCATTGGCTTTCTAGCACACCCTAACAATACAGCCCATGAGTCCATATATAGATCTCATGCTTACAATAATTAGACTCGCAACTCAAGACTAAGATTAGCCTTTAACATGCAAACTAGCAGTCCAAAAATAGACTCTCCCAGATTCGTCATGTAGACTGCCTGTTCTCCCACAGGCTGCCGACGTTGGCACCTTCATGACTGATGTCGGCTGACTGGTGGCCGACGTCGGTTGCTTTCTCCTTGCTATTTGACTGACGTCGGTTAATCAGACCGACGCCATTTTCCCTGCAACTGAATCAGCAACTCCCCGCAACTCTGGATCCTCCTTAACTTCTCCTGTTTGCATCCTGGTGAAGCTTTTAGCTCCACAACCTAACACTCTCTTCTTCTTCTTCCCTTCCTCAAATCTTTTTATGATTTCCCATTTCCTTTTCCTTTAAAACATTTCATGAGGGGTATGGCAATTTCTTATTACATCTTCTTCATAATCAACCTCATGGGTAATCCTAGCTCTAGTGAGTAGTGTTTCCCTTATAAATTTTATATGTCATTTGGGGTTAAATACCCTTTACCCTCATGACTTCAAAGAATACCTTACCTTCAATAACTTTGTAGCTCTTCTAAAGTATCAGACCTAATGGACAATTCCCCACATAAAGTTAAGTCAAAAGGGAATGTCCCTTTTTTTCCTCTTCGTAACATCCTGCTCCATCGATAGCATTTGCCACATAAATTCTAAAAATGAAATTTAAAGGGAAATAAAATTAGGTAGAATGTGTGGGCCTTGAGGACACTAATAAACTCTTATAACTATTTAGTCTACTAGAAATAACTAGTCAACCAAATTATGGGTATGTCCTTGTTATAGCTTTAATTCTAAGGGTCTTAATAACTCTTTGATTTCAATGGGAAATCTTGGTGAAATGTGACCAAGAGTGGCCATGACCCTTACTACAAAATCATCATGAAATGTCACATAATCATTATTCCTACATCTACTATCCTAGATGTAACACCAATGTTTCACAGGTAACCTATTTCCTTGTTGATCAGTCATCCCCAAGCACATCGTCTTAGTCCATTTATCTCTATTTAGATACAATATTAAATGATACAACAAGGAATAATTTTTGAAAGTGATAGGGGCTAGGTTTTCTCTCACTTGTAAAGTATCCCTCATGTAGCCTTTTGTCAATTAGAACAACAAAGTCATAGTCAACATTCACTTTAAGGTTTTTAATCCTCATTACCATCATCATGAGACTAATTGGAATCTTATCCTAAGCATCAATCCCAAGAACTTGACACAAATCAAAATAAGTTCTTTTAAAATAGACTTGAAATTCTTCCATGACAAATGGCTCATTTTTGAAAGGGTAAAAAGGTATCCTTTTATTTTTTGCACTCATTTTCATGTGGAGAGGAAGTTCATCACTCTTATAGTTTTTTATCAATATCATATAGTCTTCCTCACTTTTATCTAGGTCAATCTTGTTGATGGCTTTCTTATTCAACATGAAACACTCTATAATTGTTGCTTTAGTCAATACCACTAATGGTGAGCCATATAACATTCTTATAGTCCTAGTAGCTGGGTGGTAATGTTGTGTCAGTAATCTAATAATATTAACATCTATGAATATGTTTTGGACTATTATTTTGGCCAAGTCTAAGGCCCAAGGATTCAAAACTAGAATCTTACCATCCCTCTTACAATAGAAGTAACCACAAAAATCCCATCCTGAAATAGGAATAATTGGGTCTCTGCATCCATGAGCTACATCTCTAAACACCTTTTTGAATCCCTTATTTGTTGAATTGGGTAACACATCAATTATGTACTACTGTAAAATTATCTTTTTAATTTTATAGGTTGTGGCTTCTTCCTTTTACTTGCAAGTTCACTTTTTTTGGGTGGCAAGATGAGGAATTTACTCCTACTTGATTTATTTAAGTGTCTACTTGTAGAATTAAGAAAATTTAGCTCTTATACACTTAATACAGAGGGTTTCTATGAAGTTACCCAGTGAAATAATAGCTACAGAGTCTTCTTCCTTGAACTCATTTGCCTTTGGTATGCTGAGCTGTGTGAATGATTGAAAAAATGGTGTTGAATCCCTTTGCTACTAAGCTTGGTCACCTCACTATTAATGTCAATTCATGCAAAATATTTTAATTTTGATTACATGTTTTTGATTTTGGGAAATTGAATGGTTCACCACAGTACCACTCTATCATATCAAGATTATTTTGGGGTAGCAGTGTGGTAGAGTTAGCATTTTCCTCTCCCTACTATACCACATGCCTTCACTTTACTTATTATGGGATAGTGGGTCAGATAGTCTCATATCACCACCTCACGCACACCCCTTTAGAATCTCGTAGGGAGGAGGAATGTCCTCAAATAATGTGGTTATAATGGTAAAGCATTAGATCAAGTGGGTGAGAACATATTTCCTTTGTTGTGGCCCTTCCACTTTTACTATCTTAAACTATTACACCCTATCATCATCACCCATTTTCATTATAAATTATATATATTTTGACATAATAATTTAAATATTTGTGTGTGTGTGTGTGTGTGTGTGTGTGTGTGTGTGTGTGTGTGTGTGTGTGTGTGTGTGTGTGTGTGTGTGTGTGTGTATTGAATATATATTTTTGAATAATATTGAGATGTATTAATATTGAGGTATATTTTTTAGATTTATTATATAATTTTGTCTTTTGTTTTAATCTAGTTGTATCATTATTATTGATCTTAAAATAAAAATTATTGAAAAAAATAGGTTCACAACTCTATCGTATGTTTAAGATATTACAATTTTTCAATTGCATTCTCCAAATAATAAGTAAAATTGTTTAATGACAATCTAATATACATCAAATTTAAGGGAAGTCATTTTTATCGACATCTCACCCTATTACGTTTCATTAACACTACTTATTCTCATTTTTATTGTAGGTTACATCTATCAACATAATTAAAACAACATAAACTCTTATAAATCAACATTATTCATCAAAAAAACTTTAACATTTAAATTTAAATTAAAAAATCTAGTACAAAATATGATTGAACATATTATTATCTAAAAAAAATATTTATCATATTTATGTATTTATATAAACTTAAAAAAATAAAAATTATATTAAGTGGGTTATAGTCTAACCGTGAAGATGATGGTGTAAAAGATGTTACCTAGCCATTCACCAAGGTACAAATCTCCTCCGGGATCATGCTCCGAGTGAATTTAGTATAATTAATCTATGTAAAAACAAGATTTCAATCAAGAAAAAATAAAAATTAATTAACATGTAATAATTCTATTAATAATTTTACCATGTATATTATAATTAATTTAAGTTTTATATTAATATATAAAATTTTTATTATAAACAAAATATGTGAATATATTGACATGCTTTAAAGAATATAAAAGAGAAATTTAAATTTAAAATGAATAAATAGAAAAAGTAATAATTTTACATTTTAAAAAGATTAAAAAACATAAATCTTATTTAATTAAATAAATCATATTATTTTTTAAAAATATTAAAAATATTAAAAATAATAAATTATGTTATAAATGTAAAACCCATAAATTTTGTTACTTTCAAAAAATATTTATTATATTTAAAATGATAAATTATATAATAGATGTCAAGTTATATAAATCATTGAATCTAGAGCTTCTAACTAATCCACCATATTGAGTGATTGTTCACCACGGTACGGTAGGTTAATTCTAGCACTTGAGTGATTTTTCACCACCATACCATAGTGTCATTATTTACCAATTACAAGGCTATGATTTACTTTAGTTATTATCATGTTCTCACCACCACCCACGCTATTCATATTTGGTTGTCACGGTATTGCGGTAAGTATATATACATTGACCTATATGTCATGTCGTCTCGTGCATACCTTTATTGACGACTGTGGTAGTATGGTATAGTATTTTTATGTATTTTAGGTGGGAATATAGGGGTATATTATGAATACATTATTATATATATCATTTTATTGAAAAGATTGAATAATTTTCTAATTTTTTAGTCTCTTAGGTTTAGTTTCAATGTTAGTTAGACCCAAGAGATCATTTCTTTCTTTGTAATGAGGAGCCTTAGTTAGGTAGAGAGACTTTTAGTATAGGAATTAGGGCTTTAGTCATTGGGCTCAAGGCTAGTTATGATAATGAAAATAGGAAAATTTTGGAGGTTATAACATAGGGGTTGTCATTTTTCAAAATTTTTCCTAAGTATGAAACCCTTGTACCTTGATGATTTTGGTCTTATAATTCATCATTGACCTCTTGTTCCGGTTCTAGTATTTTAAAATTTTCACATTACAAGTTGATGAGGATATTTAATTTAGGGGGTTAATTGACCAACACCTTTGATGTTAATGTCAAAGGGGGATAATTAAAGCAGTAAAACATAACATGATCCAAAATATCATGACAGTACTAAAGTTAAGGGGAGCATAATAGTAAGGGGGAGTATGACAGGGAATTCTACTTGTCTTTTCACGTAAGTTGGTTAATAGTATAGGTTAGATATTTTTTTCACCTAATGTTAAGATATCTATATGTATTATTAAATCACATATGTTCATTATTATTTCCTTCACACAAGCATATTCAATGCATGTGGATGCTATAAGCTATATTATAAACTAAATCTATCCAAATATCAGAGAAATGACTACAATTTATTTCCAAGATTTCAAAGAGTTGTCTAATTTCAAATATATCTTGTTTCATTATTTGATACCTTTAGACCTTACTTGCTTCCTTTCATATCTAGTAGTTCTAAAGAAGTTAAAAAAGTCTAGCATCTAGAAAACATATAGGACATACAGGAAATTATATTCTAACTAAATAAAATTAATTTCAACTAAATTAAGAACACTAATTAGAATGATTTAACCTAGCTTTAAATGTACTTCAAATTAGAAGTGAACATCTAAGACTTTGTATACAATATACCAACAGAATAATAATGATTACATTTAGAAATGTATTAGTCAAAAAATAATGAATAAACACACCTATACTTAGATATTTATTACATTTAATAATAAATTACACCATACATATAACCAGAGTTTAGGTGACAATCTAACAAGTTATGATGATAGGCTAGTTGATGTGACAAAACATCATCATAATCATCTACATTACTAAAAAGATCAAAATCTTGATCACTTATGTATACATCTGCTTGATTTTATTCCTCATCCTCATCTGTGACATGTAATACATTCTCTCTCCCAATCTCTTCATTGGTAATCAAAATCTCTTCTTCAAACACTCCATCATCATCTTCATCCACTTGTTTGAATGTTTCTTGTAAATGAACATATTGCCCATCAAGCATTATATCGATAACTTCCATGAATTTTAATTTTGAATGAGACTCTATTTGAATGACATAAAACCATCATGGGATTCTTATATCATCAATTAGAAATGATTGGTTAATTTGAAGAGGGGAAACATAGGGTTCATCCATATTTAATAAAAATTATCATGTATTTATGTGTACAAATCCATACTCATCAAATTATACTATAGATGGTTAGATCTACTTACATTTTAATAATATATGAATATTTTCACCAAAATCCACTTGAATAATTTCTTGGATGAATCCAACATAAAATTTCTTCTCAGTTTCGTGAAGAAATTCAATACAAACAACATAATCATAATTTGTCTTTCCTTTGTCTTTTTCTTCCACTCTTAAATGACTACCATAGGCCCACAGTCCACTAAAATGAATAGCCCATAAATATATGGATTACGAAAGCACACTTCCCTTCATTGTTATATCTTGACCTTCTTATTTTGCATCACTGACTACATTAGCAATACATTCTTTAAATTTTGGAAAAGAATCACCTCCAATCAAATCATAACATCTATACTTTTGAGGTCGATGTTGCATCCAAGTTTGATTCTCTTCTTCATATTTTATACATATAATATTAATGTAAAAATAGTAATATTAATAATATAAATTTGTAAATTCAATTGAGTAAATAAATTATTGTGTAAATTTTGTTTACCTATGCCACTTATCAAATAAAGATGTGTTTTGAAGCATATAGACAAGTATCATACTTCTTTCTTGATGTGATAAATTGAAGTGACATGCATTTCCTTCTAATACTTCAAATATAACTCTCTCATCTTCAACATCATCCCATACAAGTCAATCGAAATTTTTAAATTTTTTCATATATTCTATGTAAAATCTCATGGTCTCTTGCATTGAATATCCCTCAAACATGTTGCCTTTCAATTTTACCCTAATACTTTTTTTAAAAACCTTCATATATCTTTCTATAGGATACATCCATTTCATTCTTACTAGGCCACAATGCTCTAGTTCATATTCTAGATGTATCAAAAGATGCATAGAAATGTTAAAGATTATGGGTGGAAATTCCTGTTCCAATAGATAAAGGACTTCAACAACCTCCTCCCTCAAACTATCAAATTTTAGAGGATCTAATACATGTAAAATTAATATATTTAATATTAGGACCAATCTTATAATTGCCAATCTTGGCCCCTTTGCTAAACTTGATATATTTACCACAATAGATAAAATATTCTTGATTATGACATGATATTCATGGTTTTTGAGGCCTCTTAAGCTATTAATATCAGTTTGGCTTGTAATAATACTACTTACATATCTAGTGGGAAAGTGAGTTTAAGAAATCAACTATAAGAATAGTGCACGATGTTCCTTTGTCCAAACATACAGAGCACTAGGTTTTCTATATTTTTCATCATCATATTTTTCAACCCAAATATTTTGATGAATCTTTAGTTACTGAAAGTCTTCACATGATGAAATAGTATCAAAATTACCAAAATGATTTTCTATTATAACATAGGCTATATTTTTCTTAGTATGCATAAAGTCAATAGTATGCATAATGGCTATATCCTTAAAGTATGGCAACTTATAGAATATTCACAACTATTTTACACTGATTTCATTACATGGATCATATCTACTACTATCAATCCCATAATTTTCAATTAAAAATGACATTCTTTTTTATCCATTCTTAATAATGTAATCACTTGTTATTAGCAATGGTGCTTCACGATTCTCTTTGTGACCATTGAAACATGTTTTTTTTCAATGATATAGATGATCCATTTTAAGATAAGCATGATGCCCATAATAAATACACTTATTCAATATTATTGAGTGCCTCACAAAATCCTTAAATTTTCAAGTAAGACATCCATGGTATCTAAGAACATGAGACCAGACAATGTGCCATATGTAGGAAGATCATGAATCATAAACACTAAGAAAGATATTAAAGTGAATTTGATTGAATGACCATCCCTTAAAGATTAAATTGCTTCAATTCCTTTTCAAAATTACATTAGCTCATCATATAATGGCTCTAGATAAGCATCAATTGTATCTAAAGCCACACTTTCCTTTCCTGGTATAATCAATGATAGCATTAATAAAAATGGTTTAGTTGCTAACCATGGAGGCAAGTTATAATTTATTAAAAACACTGGAAAAGTTAACCTTTTATTACTTTGATCTAAGAATGGGTTCACCCCATCTAGAGCCAAACCCAACCTTTTATTATGAGGATCTTGAGAAAAATCAGGCCATTTATTATCAAATTCTATCCACATCATAGAATAAAGCACATGTCATTATTTTCCATCAGTGTTCTTTTTTCGGGCATGTCATTGCATAAGTTTAGCAATGTCTCTACAACTATACATTCAAATTAATCATGATATTATCAAAAAGTGGTGAAGAACCTTTCTAAGAACCATACATAATTTCAACCCTTGTCTATACCTCACTTCATGACATTTCAAACATTCATTCTCACTTTCAAGATTATTGCAAAATAATACACAACCATTCACACATGTGTGAATGTTTTCATACTCTAAGCCTAGCTTAGTGATTTTATTTTTACATTGACTTTGTTTTGTTGGCAATGCCGAGTCTAATGGTAACAATAAACTTAATAATGTTAATAATTGATCTACACTCTCATTTGTCCAACCAAAAACCACTTGTAAGTTAAGGATTTGAAGGATTGTTGTCAAATGACTTAACTTGTAATTAGCATACACATGATTTAAAGCATCCTCCATCGACTTGGCCCAATCATCATTTAGACCCTCATTCAACATTATATCAACTTCAAACCGTTAATCTAACATTGTTGCCTCTTCATCTATGTTTGGTGTTACTTCATCTATGTTTGTTGCCTCTTCATCTCTCACACTTTACAATTCCATCATATCTTCATAATAATTTTAATCCCAAGGGCTTATACCACTATGACCATATCTTATCATATGTTGATAAAACACATTTCTTTTTTTCACCTTTCCACCAAGATAATCATTACATGAAAATGGATATTTTTCCATGTCCCTCTCATCAACTACGCTCTCATCATATGCATGGTATTGATCCATATTCAACCTTTGACATTGATCCATCTGTAATGTTCTACATTCTAGTATTGATTAAATAGTTTCCTATTTCAATAAAAAAATAGAAATATGAAAAACTCAACTTACTCAGGATCCAATACATGTAAACTCATTCTCTTTAGAACTCTTCATCACTTACCTATAATTTAGAGCACTTCATAGAATTAGGACATAGATAACTCTATAGAATTAGAATTAGAGCACCCTACAGGATATGGAGTACTCTAAAATAGTTCAAATTCAAGAAATACATCTAGGCATCACTCTATAGAATCAAATGTTCTACCTCTACATAAATATCTGTGATTAGTTTTGTGCATTTTTTACTTGTAGGATTCTCAGCTATCAATGGTTAATTAGTAAGAAACATAGAAACTACTATGCCCTCATTTTTTTTCCCATGTAAAACAGGTAGAGATTAAAATTATATACTATAAACTATCTATTACTAGCCCTTTTCCATTTATATTTATAATATAGAAAATACCTGTTGCAGTTAAAAAAAATAATGGTAAAATTTTAATACACAAAGATAAGGAAACTTTGGGCTATTTATATACTATTTGTTTGCATTTATAGGAGTATGTTGTAATTCTAAAAATATTTTTGATCATGTATACTTATGTTTAGTTTACATGCCATCTACAATGTGCATAAAAGAAGACTATGATGAATAGAAATAAACAAATGTTATTTTTATCCATGTTTTATTGAGGGCCTTCCTTGTCTAGATGATAATTAAATAAATTTTTTAGAAATGAAACATATAATTTATGCTTGTTATATTGATGAACTAAAATAATTTATACATATGGAAATCTTGTCAATGTTAATGAATACACAAGCACTAAGAAACAAGCTAATGAATTCTTTGTTGTAACTTTGAGCATTACTTACTAGCATAAATTAACATGTTTGGATAAGATGACTTGTTCTAAAAATTGATATACTCCCATGTGTGGATACATAGTATCAATTAAAATAGCTTGGTGACCACATTGATTTGATGAAATAACATAACTTTCAACTATGCCATATGAGACCATCTTCTAGGATTCCATACAATTAATATATTAGGCTTGCACATAATGTTACCCAAGAATTGAGGTCTATACTAGGGACATGAACCTATGGTTTAATGGCAAAATAATCAAAGTAATTGAAATTTATATGCATGTTACAAGTTCAATTCCATATGCTGCAAAATGTGTAGAGGAAAATAATGAAAAAATAGTCTGCTAAAATTAGAATTGCTTGTATAGTTCTGGTACTTAGTTGCTTATGTAATTACTGTAAGTTACACCTACCAATAACAAACTAATTATGATCTACATGCACTACCCATACCATGAATACTTAGTGAAAAGGAGCTTCAGGGATTAGGTTAGTGAATTGGTTGCAAAATTAGAAATCAATACCATACCCATGCATGATAATATGGAACACAAATAGACAACTTTAAGATATGGTCACTATGTTGTATTGATTATATAATGAATAAAATCATCCAATACTTTCACAATCTCAACAAATCTAAATTGTTACATGGTAGTCAATGTCTTATGACAATATAACCTCCTATTTATGTAACTCATCTCTTATAATACACTAATTTTGTTCTCCTGGATAGATACAGTTGCCAATCAGAAAGATATAGATTATGTGTTTAATGTAATGAGGATTTTGAATTACCTTTGAATTGGCTTTAGAGGGTGTCCCCAAATTTGACTTCACTATAGAGGGCTTCATCGACTTCAAATTTATTGTAGTAAACTTTGAATTCCTTTCCTACCTTTTCAGAAGCCTCTAGTCCTCTCCAAACAAGCTTTATCACCCATGCAAGTAGCTGATATACTTATATGCTAAAAACCAAAATGCCTCATGCCATCAAATTGACACACAAACCCACTTTGGTTAGTTTTAGTTCCATTAATATTTAATAAACCCTCTTGTTTGTAGAGGTGTATTGCACAAATAATTCCAATTATACTCCCCACTCCCCCATCAAATTACCTCTATCAAAATTTTCACTCTAATGTACTCCCCACTCCTACCAACAATATCCCAATTCACTATTAATCCTGTGCACAATACAACCCACTCCCACCAATAATTTCCCAATTCAATTTTTTTAATTACCCACTTTAATATCATATTCTCTAATTTTTATTTGTGTGACTAATTATATACTCATTTTTATTTTTTGGACTAATTATTTAGTTGTGTTTTTTACCTGATGATCAAGTTAGTCATTTATATTTGTGTTACAAAATATTAGTAAAATTTAGTCATTTTTAGGTGTCGTGACTAAAAGTTTTAGTCACATAGTCATTTATCTGTAAAATTCTACTAGTGCATGAAATTAAATCTCACTTGCAAGAAAATAAATTATTTAATTGAAAGGAAATGATACATAAATAAAACACTTGTACATTTGCAACAAATTTTTAAATGATAGTTACAGACATAAATAAATAAAATAATAATTTACAACAAAATAATAATTACAGAATAAAAAAATAAAAAAAATACATTGATCCATCTTATTTAAAATGAGTGGTTAGATCATTCCTTAGAAGAGGATTTATTCAAAACATAAGGTTCAGAATAGATTACTCAAAATGATGGAAAGAGAAGTCTATTGATTGATTTAATTCAAGTGTGGGAGGTTGCATTTATAATTTCATGATTTCAACCAACACTTTATTTAGGAATAACAACCTAAATATTATAGCTTATCTCAATCTTCAAAAAATATGGAGAGAGATATTTATTATAAGAATGTAATCTATTAAAACATATTCTCAATCTCCATAAAATATGGAAAGAGTTATTTAATGGAATGAAATTACAATCTATATTTGGATACAATCTATAAATGGAAAGTCTATATATAGAAAGATTCCAAATGGAATGTGTTTTTGTGATAACTAGAATAGAACAAACAATCATTAGAATACATTTAGAAATAATTTTCAAACAAGTATTTAGTGGTTTTATTGAATTCTATAATAGTTTTGATGGAGTTTGTAGCACCCCTGATATAGTCCATAGCAAGTTTGATGCAGTCTATAGCAAACCTAATCCAGTCCATATCAAGTTTGATGTAATCCACAGTAAACCTGATGCATTATATAGAAAATTTGATGAAATATATAACATGCTTGATACAATACATCACTACTAGGCATATCTATAGACTGAGTCTAGAGCTACTGGGTGAGTCCATAGCTAAATCTAGGTAACCTTGATAGAAGTTTGTAATTTGGTTGAAATACTAGATCTTCTTTAAGAGATACTGTATAAGACTCTGACACTACTCCAACATTGTTATTGAATGGTTACTCTTCATACTTTGAATCATTATAGATTAGTATGGATTTTGTATGCACATATTGATATATTTTTCTCAATAATCATTAGAAATAACTAACAAATAGTTAATAATAAATTCTAAAAAAATAACCATGATATATAATTTTTATTTTATTCCAAATAAACTATAAGTTTGGAAACTATATTTAAATCCACTTTCTATACAAGGAAAAGGATGTTATTTCATGGATATAATGATCCACGTTAGGTCTCATCATCTCCCCCACACTTAATCTCATGCATGTCCTCATGCATGCCACTATCTAAAATATCATAATACATATGTATGAATTAGACATAGTCTTCATATTTCAAATGGAATTCCCAAATTCATTTCATTTGTATAAGTATAATGAAATTTCTATTTTAAAATCCTCTTGAAGTCTCTAGACAAAAGTGGCCAATGACAATGGTCATTTTAAGGAAGGATATTATGTGGAGGTTATTCCTACTATCTTTCGATTCCTTTTTTTGACACAAGTTTTTGTGTGGATTTCTCATTCTACTCTCCTCTTTCTTTTTTATTTTTTATTACACACACACACACAAAAAGAAAAAAAAAAAAGAGGTGAAAGCATGATCTTGTGTTGAGAATTTAATACTATGTATATATAGATTTAATTTGATCATAAAGTAACTTTTGACATAAAAATTTATTTTTCCTTTCAAAACTATGTACCATGATCAAGCCAAAAATATATTTTTATTAATTTATTTGTTTGAATAATCTTAATTTCATTTTTCCTGAAGCTAATCTCCTCCCCAGACCTAATCTCATGTATGTCCATATACATTTCAAAAGAATAAGTGGGGAGGGGTTACATACGTCAGATGTAAGTTTGTTTTCCTTTTATCCACACCGAATCTTTTGCAAGAAATGAAAAAATGGATATTTATGTAAAAAAAAATTATAATTAAATTTAAATGTAAAATAGTAAAGTAAAATACCTTGTCATAACTTCAGTGTTTCTACCATGGTAGTCATAGTAAAATATGTTGGAAATAGTATGGATAAAATTACAATTTAGATTTGCTAAGAAACAAGAGCACAAATGTAAGTAACCATATACTTGATTGGAAAAATCACATAAACTATTCCATTTGACATATTGTATTTTTATTTTATTTTTTTCCCTTGACTAGCTAGTAAACTATTTTTATAGTTATGGCTCTTAATCCAACATTTGGTTCACCAACAAGTTGGTTTTCAAACCAATACTACAAATAATGCCCAAAGGTTTTCATTATTTTTTTTCTTATTTTTTAAATTTTTTTAGAATTGATGACATGGAAAATGTTAGCTAGAGACTGTATACATACTCATATTGATTTCAAATATATCACTAAATTTTATTTATGTTGGCATTTCTTCATCATTGGTCTACATAGTGATGACCAATAATCATGATAGATACTTGCTAATTCAACTACTTCGTTTTGTCAAATATGACTCATGATAAGGTGTAAAAACTTGATTATGGACAAAAAATTATCTAGTATAATCTCTAAAATAAATCCTTGCTATAAGATTATCCTTAAAAAAACAAAACCAACAACACCTTTCCACACAAGCATAATATCTATAATATCAAAGAAGTATAAATGTCAACAATAGAAATATTAATATGAACATTTGAATATATATGGAGGAATTTATTTTATCCTAATAAAAAGTGGTTGATAGTTTAGGAATTAATGTGAGTTTATTTTAGAAAATAAGAACTTCCCCAGACAAGTTCTCTTATTATGCATGTGGATATAGTTTTAACTAATTCTTGAATATGGATGGCAAGAAATGAAATAGAATGTCGTCAATTATTTTTATTTATGAACTGTGTAGAAAATATTAGTTTTTATTTACATAGGGAAGATAAATCTATATTTATAAATTATTTTATGAAAATTTATTAAAATTTTAGAAGTTAGAAAACACACCTGAATAACTAAATTTTGGAGGTCCTTGATTTCTATATAGATTTTGCATGCCTCATATTGTAGCTAAAAAATCTATGTTATTTATCAAAAACTTGGCCTAGATTTTTATCATGATAAGCAAGCTCTTCACTATCTTCTTCTTTGGATAGAAAATCAAAAATTGGGGGTCTCGAGGTGGCAGCCCTCAGCGGGGTAAAGGGGTAGCCCAATTTACCACTTTTGTAAGCAAAAATCTATTTATTGTTGAAGATATTATGATGATTTTGTGTTATTTTACATATTTTTATGAAAACATATAATTCCTACTAATTTTCAACATCTACATTAATCAAAAATGATTAAATAATTGATCTTATGCTATTATATGTAAATTTAAAAATTTGATGTTCTGGTTTGCATGCTAGTATTGCTCGGGATGAAAGTCTGTTTATTTTTAGACTATCATCATTTTTTTGTATTATCAATTCATACATGTTTCAATAGCCATGCAAACTAACAATAGACACAAAAAATTAATAAATAGTGAGCATCAAATTAATTAATTTATCTGAGTATTTAAGGTTGTAAGCTATTCTTGGAGAATATTGCAAGTAAAATATATTTCTAGTTTATATCAAACATTATTACATGCTATAGTTTAGCAATAATCTCCAAAAATATACATAAACTTAGTAATTAATTGGAGAGAAAATAAAAATTGAAATGCTTAGATCCTCTAATATAGATGTAACAACCTTATCAATTGCATATTCAATAAAGTAGTGAATTTTTAATAAAATCAGTAGTTATGTAAGACTTACTTGCAACACCATCTCTTTGTAAACTTCAACCATCCCTTTGTAAACTTCATCCATCTCATAATTTCATTTTCAATCTATATCAATCACTAAATCTTCTATAAAAATCATTAGTTTTTCCTATCAACACACTTGAAAGAAATGATTAATGTGATAGTGAAAATATCTCATCAAGCATAATATAAAATTACACATGCTTATAAAAAATTGACTTGTGCAATCTTATCTTGATGGAAACTGTCATTTTTTTAGACCAAATAGAAAATAGAAAAAATTATGCAATAGAAAAAAAATGTACAACATTAAATTAAAAATGTTAAAATAATGATAAAACACTATAAACAACCACTAACATCTAGGAAAATAATGTATTTTCAATCAAAAATGCATCATGTCTATAAATCAATCCTAGTTCAAAGAAGATAGAGCATACCTACACTTACAATTGGGATTACATTTGTTAAGTGAGAGAATGACCAATATGGGGATCCACTAGACCTGATTAGGGGATAAATTATCATAATACACCATGTTATGAAGAGTTCTAAAGCTTACAGTCTAACATAATCATGTAAAAACCCTAAAAGATTTATAGTTTGGATATTCACTCTATTCTAATAAAAAATAAAGTAAATATAATCTAGTACACACCAAATATTGTGGAAAAAAGTCAAGGTTAGAAACAAAACAAACTAGACTAAACATGCATAGAAGATATATACTCATGTTAATGCATATGAAATCCTAATGCATAGGAGAGAAGCACAACTACATTATCTATCTACTCTTAAAAAGGAGAAATAAAGTTAGGAATACTTACGTTGAATATGAACTCGTCAAGCTTCAATCTCTCCCTTGGTGAAGGTGCTTCACAAGATATTATCATGTTATATAAGGATAACAAAGAAAAATCAACTCTAGGCTACATAACCTATCTATGCATCTAAAAGACTTCTCCACAAGATAAGATCCGTATCTCCAAACAAAGTATGGAACCCTAAACTTTTTTCCTGAAGTAGAATGGTTAATAAACAAATGTTCATTTATACTTATTCTTCTTCACTTATCTATTCTTAAAAGGTTATAAATGAACTTGTATATATAGGTATATCTTACCTTAAATCCTTCTAAATATGTCTGCTATATAGGTCGACCCAGTTAACCTTGTATGTTTTCAAGAGATAATTTACTAGGTCCAGGGCTAGGTCAGTCGAAGGGTTAATAAAACTCTAAAGTGAAAATACCCAAAAATAGTATAGGGTCAACTTAAGCAACCCTATACAATAATCAGAGGCTAAAAAATATACAAGGTCAACCTAATATAGTCAATTGGTAGAAGAGGGTCAAGGCAATAAAAAGGAAGATAATGATATGACAAATGTTTGGAATGGGTAAGACTGAGAATAATAACCTTAGGGTAAATAGTTTTAGGAGACAAGTGTGTAGATGGCAAGTGGAAAAAGGGACAACAATCTTATGAAGCAACAATGGTCTACCCACCCCTTTTATAGTGCACCCCTTAAGGCATGCATTCATAGAGATTGAAGCTCGATGGATTATTTCAAGATATAAAGTGTCAGTAAGTGATTAATTTTTTAAAATATTATGTGTAGACATCTTCCCCACTTAAAGCTCATCATATGTCATGTAAGTGCAATATGGGATGGTGTTTTAGGAAATAGAACATGATAACACATAATGTTGATGCTAAGTAAAGTGTAGTAAGAAGTAAATAAAATAAATGAAAGAATAGAATTGAAAAACACATACCTTTACTTACCTTAATATTGTAGATAAATAAGTAGACTGCAAGCGATGTGAAGGTGTCCAATGTGAAGAACACTAAGCAAACTTGTAGAAGTTAGTGAAAAATAGTCAAAAATCAAAATTTTAAAATAAAATAGGCATATTATAGTGCAAAATATTCTCTACATCATCATGGTTCCAATGCATTTTATGGTTCAAAAAATAAATGAATAGAAACAAAGATATAATGAAAATAAAGAATCTGCTTGAAAATAATTTTTAATTTTTAATTTCTAAAGAGTATTTTTAAATAGGGAGAAAGAGAAGTCATTTGTTATTTTGACTTTTTAAGGATAGAAAAAAAGGATCTCTAAGAGACTAAACAAGCTAGGATGGAAAGGATATGATGGGCTAGATGATGAGGAGCTTGAGGAGCGATAGTGGGTGCAAGATAGGTAGGTGAGACTATCATCATCTCAAATGACCCTGTAGGTGAGCCAATGGAGAGTTGGATAATTTAGAGGCCACTCAAGCATAGGTTGAGGTGGAATCAAGATACAATGATAAGATTTATATTTAGGAGGTGACCTATAAAGGATATGCTTGAAGGCCACATAGATGGAGAGACTATGCTCAAAGATCATGCAGATGATGAAACCATATTAGCTTATACATAGACAGGTAAGAAAGATGGTTAAATTATTACTTAAGTTTTTTATTTTGAAATAGAGACTAGAGATAGATAGTTATTTTGAGACATAATATTGATCTAATATCAATTTGGGTGTGATTTTGTAGTCATAGCTAACGATGAGGAGGAGAGATGGGGTTCCTTTGTGAGGGGAACACTCCATGATGTCTTAGATGAGAACTTATAGCTATATGACCCTATTTCATTAGATAACCCTAGTGTATCATCTGCCCCAACTTAGGCGAGCTAGTTTAGATTATCTAGAGAGGCAACAAGGTAGGTACAAGCATAGAGAGAGAGATGATATAGACACCTGTAGATATGAGTTCCAATGCGATATGGGAATGGTAGACCATGGTAGAGGGGGTGGTAGACCATGGTTATAGTGATGTAGATGACATAGGCACATACATTGACCCTAACCCAGTTGGCATAGACATAGGTGTAAATAGCACACCTATAAGGATAGGTGGAGGGATTGAGATCTTATATGGCTTCTTTACAACATATTATTCAAAGGAGTCAGATCAAGGGTTTGATAGGTAGTGCGACTAGGTCATGAGATAAATATGATGGAGCCCAGCCATAGAGCTGGAACATTATATATGGTTGTACTTGTTGTATGAAAACTCATGATATATATATATATATATATATATATATATATATATATATATATATATATATATATATATATATATATATATATATATATATATAATGAGTTTTCATATAACAAGTACAACCATGTATAATGTAATATATATATATATATATATATATATATATATATATATGGCATATTGATGTTGATTATATGTTATTAGTATGGTTGTGGTTGTGAATGCTTTGGATATATTTATTTCTAGAACATGTATTTTTTTGTTGTTGTATATGATATAAGAAATATATGGGATGTGGTTTATTTTATAGCATTATGTAGAACACATGCATGGGTAAAAAGAAATAGGCAAAAAGGACTTGGTAAAATATAATCAATTAAAAATGTATTACACATTATTTCAAGTTGGGAATATGTAATAACAAGAAAATGACTAAGTATAAATAACCAAGGATGGTAAAAAAAAGGATTTTTTTAAAAAACCAAAGTGAAAGATTTTTTCTCTAAATTAAAACAATTAAAATCATACTAAATCACGTTGGGAAGTATGAAAATAATGTAATAAAATAGAAAGTATGTAAAAGGGCATAAATGGTATTAAAAAAAATTAATTAGGTCATTCAATTATACTAAATCATGTTGGGAAATATAAGAGAGAAAAAAATGGTAAAAGATTGGTCTTAAATTTATCATACTAATTCAATATGGGAAGTATGAAAAATTCAATAAATGGTTGTATTCTTACATGCACTCATAAAATAAGAAGATAAAAGTGAAAGAGAAATGAAGTAAGCATAAAAAACACTAAATCAAGCTATAAATCATGTTAATGACATGTAACTTCATAATCAATCACATCTTATCTCATATTTGACATGTAATTTTGTTTGTGACTTGTATTATTGGAAAATTTTGTGACAAATGTCAGGTCCTATCCATATTCTTATGAAGAGACTCACAAAGAGAACACTAATAGGTTGGAATAAATATAAAAAATTAGGTAATAAAATATGTGGGTAATAAGAAGGAAAAAAGTGGTAATTTGTGAGGAACGTCGAGTCCTATCCTTGGTCTTACAAAGCAACTCACAAATGAAATCCTTGTTGGTACATAGAGTTTGGCCTAATACATGGTGATGAAATCCATAGTCGATAGAACCACCAAAAAATAAAAATAAAGAGACTTACACTTTCATCTAATTCTCAAAATCATCACCAATGTGATGAAAGAGAAGAGCATACACATAAATTGGTCTTGGGTAATATAAGTTGTAAATGTTGTTTCTGTTTCTCAAGTATCATCACCAATGTGGTACCAAGGGAAGAGCATAGGCAATAAGATCAACACAAACAAATACTTGGAATGTAAAATTCTTGAAAAGAAAGGTTAATAAATTCTAAAATTGAAATGCAAGCTAATTATAAAACTTAAAAATGATAAAATGACTACAAAATTGAAATGGTTATAAATATTAAAATGAAAATAAAGGGTTAGTATGGAAACTTAAAAATAAAGATATTAACAATTAAATAAAAATAAAATAAAAATTATCTTGATGATGAGCAGAATTTGACCACAAATTAAACTTTACAACCTTGTACAACATCACCTATGCTCATAGGATGAAGTGACCACTTAGTACATGAAACCATTACTTCATTGATTGTCAACCTAGGGGAATTATGGCTTGATAAGGTGACATCACTATATGTTCACACTTACTCACTTTTTGACATTGCCAATTACATATAGGAACATTTGTATACAATAAATTATAGGAATATAAATTTCTTAAAAGGAAATCACACTTACATAATAAAAATTATATGCATATAAATTTGACACTAACATCACTAATTTAATCAAATTCATCTTATAATTAATCCCCCATCCTCTTAGTCATTTTCCTAACACCCCCTCTTCACTCTTATACATCATACTAATCTTATTCACATCCCACAAAATATTAGTCCTTTTATTATCCCACTTATTAATTACCCATTTACTTAAATAACCCTTCCTATACCCACTTTTCCACTTACTAAATTTAAATTCCTAAAAACCTTACCCACCAATCCCCTAGGCTCTCTTACATGCCTACTATCTAGTCTCCACCTAATTCTCCTATAAAACTAGCTAAATCCCCACCAAACCCTATGAAGCTCATTTAATAGAGTGTAGAATGCTCCAATCCTCCAAATCTATAGAGAGTTCTCTCTCTAGAGAATACAATGGAATTTTAAAATTACATAAAATTTGCCTCCCTTTCTCTATATAAACCCATCATCTCCTTCCATTTAGAATAATGATGAATGAAATAATAAAGCATATCATCAAGTCTATGAGAAAATACATGATCCAATAAATCTTTACAATCACTCCATAATCCTCTAGTACTATCATTTTAGTCTTTGTTTATGAATCAAGACAATCATATAAAAATGAAAAAACATCAAGTCTATTATAGCAATCCAACATCTATAATCTTTTTTTTTTTTTGAATCTTGATTGAAAACATTTAATTTTAGATTAGAATGTTGTTTTAAATGTTCATTTTATTGCATTTTGATCTAATAGTTTCTAATTTTAATAGTATATGGTTATTTTGATTAGTTTTGGTTAAAATTGTATATCCAAATTTTATTGGTCAAAATTTCCATCTCACATTTGGCAACCATAGTGAGATCCACCTTTTGATCTAACATTTTATGATTTTATGTGTGTTTGATTGAGATATTGTCTGTAGGTAAATTAGAGGCTCCAATTTTGAAAAAAAAACATTTCTAGTTCAGTCATGGCTTTGTTATGTGAATGAGTGATTTTGCATTAAATGTGGCACTTAATAGCTAGTGGCTAGCCTAACCTGATTATCTATTGTTGGTTTTAATAAATTGCTCATATAAATCATGATGTTGTCAAAATTAAATCTATTAATTCATGATTTTATAATATCATGACTCTTAAGTGTAATTTAATTATTTATATCTATAGACTTATCTTCTAACTTGTGATTTTGCACTGAGTTTCTATGATATAACTCCATCATCTATGAATTTGACATAAAAACTTACAATATTGCACTTTTAAATTATGGCTTTGCATCACAATTTTGTTTTAATATTCATAGCCGCTAACCATTAACTACTAGATGTTTATGAGCAAAATCGCTTATTATTACTATTGATATTAGCTTTTTATATGTGATATCATAGAGGAAAGTAGTAGTTTTATTAATTATTATTGCCAGTTGATAAAGCATTCTACATCTTTTTGATCAATTACTATTGTCCCTCCTTATAACATAAACACCAATATGTATTTTTTCTTTTAGTTGTTTATTTCAATAAAATCACTACCAAGGTGTGATATTATACTTACAACCTTAATTCATGGCTTTGCATTTTGTAAACATATGATATAATCACAATCAGTGAGTGTTTTAGTTGTCCAAAATACATATTTAGGTCGAATAAAAATTTTAACTATTTTTTAAGAACATAAAAAGCTCTTATAAAGAATATTAAACCAATTAATTTCAATACTTAAATTTTTTGATTGGATCCTTTGATATTTCCCTTTACTCTAATTAACACCTTGATAAATCTAATCATATAGTTTTACAGGGTCTTTCAAAATCATGACTAGAGGTTTTGCACAAATTAAGCAATTTCACCTTTTACATAATATTGTAGAATTAATTTTAGCCTTATATCATTGGCTAATTAGTATTTTAAAACTTTGTAATAAGTTTTTTTAAATATATATAATATCTAGTATATACATCTAAATTTTCTCACTTCATTTATTATCACTAATATTATTATTGGTCAACACTAATTCTATCTATCTCATTTATCCCCTCTAATTTTGTCCTAATTTCACCCCTTATAATCATTTATCTAATATCCACTTTATTGTTGTTCATCCGCTAACCTTATTCATATCCTATTTCTTCATTAATTATCCTAAATCCCCATTATCTTATCCTAACCCCACTTATCTATTATTTGAGAATTTAAAATTACCATGGCCCACCTACCTACCTACTCCTAAGATTTCCTACAAGCCTACCCATCTATATTCTCTAGAATCCCATAATCAACTATCCTAATCCCCTACTAATCCTACTTAACCCATAAGTGGATTCTATAATTCTCTAATTCTATAATCCTTTCTAACTTGGCCCCTTTCTCTCTAGAAGCCTCTATTCTAGGTGCTTCCAAAGAATTTGTAATTCTTTGGATAATCCTCCACCCTTGATCTATTTCATCCAAATTTAAAATCCAACCATTGATCTTCCCTCTCTCTTATATATAAACAAACCAATCCTCCATTGAAACTAACTACATGAACATCAAGCTAACTATTGATTCCGTAAAATCTTCATGTTAATATGATCAATTACTCCATCCAAGTTAATGAATCAAGATAGATCATAATACTACAAATACGAGTCTATTGGTAAGTAATCTCAATCCAAATATTTTAGTCTTTTTAATTTTTAATCTTGGTTTAGATAAATTAACTTTAGGATTTAAATGCTACTATGAATGTTTCATTCCTCTTTGCATTTTTATCCTAATGGCTCTTGATCTAAATAGTGGATTGACATTTTGGTTGTTTTGATGTATTTGCACAATCAAATCCATTTGCTCAAAATTTCATATACATTTTGGTGACCATGATGGGACATCCCCTTTAATATAATTTTATTTATTTTTATAATAATTTTTGATCACTTGCAGAGTTGAGGTGGAAAAAACACTAGATTTTGATAAATTATCATGCCCATGTGAATTCTAGTTATATTTTACAAATCTACTAAAAACAATCATGATTTTGCCTCTGAGATTCAAAATTTTACACTGACCACCAAACCATAACCATTAGCGGCTTACATTTTTGGTAGGTTGTCCCCCTTTATCAAAATCATTAATTTACAAATGATGACATTGTCCTAAAAGTCATGGTTTTGTAATTTAAGTTGTGTTTTTGCATAAAATAGAACTCAACATTCTAAACTCAGTCCTTGTATAAATTTTGGGTCTTTCATCCATTTAATCTAACCTATTGTCTTATAGGATTAGGGTATGGGGGTTTAAAGTTATCAATTTTTAAAACTAGTAAACCTTTTATGTTGAGAAAAACATGGATTTGTAGTTGTAGTTTTGCCAAAAGAGTCACGATATTTTACTCTTAAGTCATGATTTTGTCATATGAATAAAAACTATAGTTTTTAGTTGCTAATAATGACTATTAATCAGTTTTGTATCTTTTTCTAACTATCATTTTGCCTATAGGAATAGGGAGAAGCAACCCAACGAGTTATGAAACATCGAAACCAAAACCCTTTTATTTCCTACTACAAAATTGTAAGTCATGATATCATGATTTTTCATAATTTAAGTTATTTTGCCTATAAATAAGCGATATTGTCTTGATCAAATTTTAATTTGTCTAAACATGTATATGTAACTTTTATGATATTCTATGTATATAATTGGTCTTTGTGCATATTTTTATCTCTATATATGTTTTATCACATCTTTTTACCCCATTTTAAGTCTAATTGAATAACCTTAATCATTTTTCATTAATTTGTAATACCACTAATTGAAAAATTATGATTTCATAATAAAAGTCATGATATCACCAAAAATCTCATGGTTTTATAAAAAATCGCATGGTAACCACTAGTGGTTATCTCCTTTCTATAAAATTGTGACTTTGTAGATATGATATTACAGAAAAACATGATTTTTCACTCTCTATAAGTGATATTGAAGTAATTTATTGTATATCTATGATATCGTCTTCTAAAGTTGCATTTTTTCACTCATATTTTGCAATCAAATTATCCCTTTTGAGTGTGGTTTTTAGAGTCATTTTTGATAAATTTTGAGTAATTTATAGAGTTCCACAAGTCTCAAATTACATTTGGCATTGGGGGCATTGCCCCTCAACCCTACCCTATACCATGATAGGGAGCACACTAGGAATACTACCCCTAGACCCTACAAGGGGATATTCCCCTTAACCCCATAAGGGGTGTTTCTCCTTAACCTCATAAGGGTAACTATCTCCCCCAAACCATTGCATCATACCTCCCTCATCCAAAGAAGTTATAGAGCCAAATCATGATTTTTTTAGTGTTTTTATTAAGGCCTATTAGACTAACATTGTGTTTCTTACATGGATGAATATAGTGTCTATTTTGACTTGCTAACATGTTATTTTTTAGGTTATATTTTTCAATAATGTCTTGGATTTTAGGTTTCCATTTCATGTGTGCCAATCAAACTACTAATCTCTTTTCTGATAGACCACCTATCAAAGACATTTTGGCATCTTGAAAATAATTTTGTTTGTTTAATAATTTTAATTATTTTATCACTTTATTTAAATAGTATACCTTTGTATATATATTGTATATATTTTGACCTTGTATATATATCTCACAATCTTAATTAATTATTTAATTAAATTATTTTTAGTCTACCTATTTGTCACCCAAGGGATATAGTGGTGTATGGTCTCCTCCTTACATCCTTGAGGTGATTCTTGGAGGATATGAAACCATCAATAAACCACACTTTCTATAGACTTAGGGGGACATTGACCATGAATTTCACCACCGTTCACTAATCCACACTCTATATTCTAGTGGAGTATAAATATTAGGGATAATTATCATTAGGCTAAGTGGTTGACCCCATATAAGTATTCTATGAAGGGGAAGAATTATTTTTATAAACCAAGAATTATAAAACACCTTACATTAACTTGGGCCCCATTGTACCTAGCATATGTTATGTGTGCCTTTAAAGATCTCATTCAACCTAGCATAGGACCCTCAGCCATAATATGTGACTTGCTACTGGAATTAGTATTAGCTCTTAAGTGACCATCATGTGTAGATGGGGTTGAGAGGGTTTGGGATATTTTTTAATGGGTCACCAGCCTAAAACTTCACTTGTGAATCCATTACATGGTATAGTCATCAGAATACAAACCTAAATCAGTTTACAAATCTTAGATCTGCAGTTTACTTGATTTGGTGAGTGTCAGGCTAGACTTGTGATCTTTTTGAGCCAAGTCAATTTTCACCTAAACCTACACACACTTATCTAGGTATCCATCACATATCATCCTCTTGTATATCCTTGTTATCCTTATTTATATCCTCTTGTACATATTTCTAAAAATTGTCTCATCCTACATCTGATCTCTCATCACTCTCTTGTCTTAATGTCATTCTAGTCTAGTCATATCTACCAATCATTGGTCATACCCTCATCACTTATCTTAATCATGTATTTTCATCCACATCTTGTTTTAAGGTCACTTTATCCATAATAAATAATTTTTATTGATTTTGTATTGCCTAGTCACCTTGTCAACTTAGTCTTAATCATAGTCTAACCCAATTCATACCCTTGTATATATTATTTATCCTATAAATTTTGTAGTCATACTTAAATATTCATCCATGATTGGCAAACAAATCTCCCACATCAGGGTTCTAATCATAAGCTTCATTGTGTCTAAGAAAGTTTGAGTCATAATCACATATCCTATTAATATATTAATCCAATCATCTCATCCTATTTAAGTCAATCATCTTGGTCTTTAGCAAGTATTAATTTAATCAATCTCTTAGGGTAGTCTAACCCATCAACCAATATTAGATATTATTGTATCTCACCTAGTCAAATTTAATCACTATCTTCAATGTCTAGCTCATGCCTTAAATCCATCGACTTACATATTACATCCCATATAATCAAGTCAAAATTAAGATTAGACTTAAGAAAGTTTCATCCAAATTTTTTCCACACATCCCATTTTCATCCATTAATCTTCCCATTCAATCCCCTGTACCTATTCATTAGGGTTAGAGAACCACATCATCTATAGTTTCTCCCATATTTATCTATGTCATCTAAAACAAATATGGTCAATACCCTAATTAAATGATGCCTCATGGACAATAAGGATATGCTCATTTCATGCCTCTTTAAGCTGAGTACTCCATGATCTATAGAATTTGACCCCATCCATCTAACATTACCTTTAGTTTGCACCCATCCACATGAGTCCCATTTAATCCTCCATCCATCAATCATAGTCAATCATCTACTCCTTCCTTTAAAAGTAAAGGGAGTCACATCCTAACCACCTTGTCTACTATTAGTCCACCCATCCAATCACATCACTAATCATCTAATCCAAAGTCCAATGCTCCCACATCTAAGTCACAAAGTGAAGAAATCCTATATACTCCACTTCTTATATCATTAGAATCCCTCTTACACTAGTTTATTTCCAATGGAATGATGGTCTACTAACCTATATGACATCTTAATCACACCAAGCATAAGCCCTCTTGGTATAATTCCAACCACTGCTATATATATCATCAAATTTGGGGCATACCATTAATTGATGTCATAATTTCCATAACTACATCCAAGACCTCATTAACCATGGTGACATAGAAATAAAGAATGAATTATATGAGTATGCATCTATGGGTGAAAAATAATAGGTATGCCAATATTCCATTCCCAATCATGATTAAGACCTTCCTTCTCCAAGCCAAGGTCAAGAAACCACATCCATATTCCATGGTCCCCTGATATTCAACAAATCCTCCATAGAAAATGAGTTTATTCCTTATGATCCTAGTCCTCCCTTCCCTCATGAATCCTTATTTCATGGGCCTATCCTTGGTGAATCCATTATCTCTCAACCATCTCCCCCTCATCCATCATATCAAAGAACCCAGGTTAAGAGGTCACTTGTAGATGATGAATCTTCTACTCACAACATTGAAACTTATACATTAGAGTTAGCATCAGAGTCAATACAAGTCTTATCTACATTAAGATCATGTTCTACACTAGTATCAGACCATATCCATACCATCTCCCCCACCTCCATCTAATATAGACCTATTTCTTCCCATCAATGATCATTTAATAACCTTCCTCCATAAAACAAACTAGAACACACATCTTTGGACCCTCCCTTGAGCAATATAATATGTGCCACAAATATAAAGGTCGAATACCATATTCAAAAAGTCATATATAATGATCAAATTACATTTGATCCAACAAGTTGAAATCAAGAAAATCTAAATCATAGACCTAATAAAAAAGTGTCTTACCCTAGTGAAAATCTTCATTGGCCACTAGGGAACCATCAAAGATAAAATAACTATCATCTATCAAGTCAAATATTAGTCTCCTCTAGTGAATCCCAAAGATAGGCACCAGGGGGTAGTTGAAAAATAATAAATTTTAATAATAAAATATCACTATCAACATGATTGATAATCCATCAAATAATTAGATCAAATATGAGTCACAAAGTGAAAGTGTCTTAGATCTCTTAAAGTCTTTTGTCACATGGCACCAATCAAATGTGGAGTGTCTAACATCTCCAATGATGTGTGTGACTTCAATTCCCACTTCCCAATCACTTATCGCACCTTACCATCATGATATTATAATATAATCAAGTCCTAACATCTATTTAAGCCTAGTACACCCCCATTAGAATCAAGATATGATCCAATCCATACTCACATCACCTTCTTGGGAAGTACTGTCTCTCAAAGGGGTGATGAAGATACCTAGTCTATGTCTAGAAGGATCTCAATCAAGATTCAATTAAGGTGATAAGGACATCAATACATCTAGCATCGACAACATCATCATAGCATCACATCTATCTATAATAGGTGTTAGTTAAATATAAAAAAAGTATCTACATTTTTCATCTCACCCATATCTAATAAATTGATATGCTATCAATAAAATCAAAAATTCAAAACAATAAAAAAGTTAAAAATCAAATTAAAATAAAAAATCATTCATCTAATGGTGAAAACTAGTGTTCTAGTACCTTGGGAAAATACCATGATGAAAATTAGTTTCTAGTATCATGGTAATATTAATATTTTATCTACATTTCACCTCAACCCTTGGGGGAAAAATCCATCCATTTAATCCATCAAACCCATCCCTTGTCAATCCCACCCATATCATATCCACCTATCCATATTGTGCATCCTATTATATCCCTCCTATATTCCAATCTTGACTTTCATAATGGAGTGGAAGATGTCGTAAAAAAAATTATAGAATCATTTTGGCATATCCTCCAATGGACACTTAGGCAACTAGTTATCTAGGAAACTACATGTAGATAATTGTGTGTGTTGTTTGACTTGTTTGTATATCTTTTATCATGTATATATTTGATTATATTATGTTTATATATGTTTATTTTTAGTCTTGCATCATATATCTTTTTTTATATTAGGAAATAAACAAGGATTCTATGATGACACCAAAAATATTATAAGAATGCTTTTAGGTGCCATCGATGATGCATAATTCACTATTTCCTAATGTACTTTGGCACAAATTCCCCTTGGTCATGATTATACCATGGGGAGTACTACCAAGTGTAATTTTTAATGGGTTATTTAGAATATGATGAGCCTTATTATAGTAATGATGGTCTAATCATTTCTCCTAATCATATAATCATTTTAGCCCCATCATCTCCATGTATAACATCTATGGCACATCCTCTATCTAACCACTAACATGTCTAATCATCATCATCATCATCTAATATATCTCATTATCTATTATCTCATCTAAAATACATAGGCATGAAGTGTTTTCAAACTATGTAGGCATCACTTAGTCACATAACATATTTGAGGTCAACTCGACCACTCTCTCCTCTTCCCCATCATTAGTCATCACATTTTGTTTCATCTTTAAGTCTTGTATCAATCAAATCTTTGTGTTTTAATATCAATCATTAATCATAGACCAATAATCATCCCCATAATAATATCCTTAATATTTTCATTAATTTATTACACCTATCAATTGGGCATGATAAATCACAACATCCATCTTTTCTTCCATCAGTCATCCATTATCACTGATTGGTCAATTCATACTCTAAAGTTGATGGTTTCCACTTCTAATTGGGGCATGAATAGGACCGTAACTTTATCATTTCTCATTTCATGACATGTGTCCTTGACAGAGGCATCATTTATATTAATCACATTATGACTCATTGATTTGATGTGTCATATTAACCAATTCTTCTTCTTCATCTTTTGGTAACCTAATCACATCATTTTCTTTTCTGTTATCTTTTTCATCATATCTCTTGAATTTATGTTTGAGCTAAACTCATCATTAATATTATCAAATAATATTTTTATTTTGGCTTAAAACTATCCCTTGCATTCATCCTTTCTTAGGATACATCAAAATATTTCAGCATTTTATCTTATCATGATCATGTTATAGCTGATTACCCCTTGGGATGTGTTGACAATTTTGTCATAGTCATTTCCACTCCTTATGCATATGTATTTATTAGGGGTATCCTCAATTTTTATCTCACTACTTAGGTCAATTTCATCATATTCACCACATCTATCATCTCATCTCCTTATCTATTCATCATATCCTACCCCTCATTTCCTCTTTTGAGTGGTTATCCATCTCATTCTTCCCTGCATGTCCACTCGATAGGGCATCAATCATATTCATATCCACTAATGTAATTTACTAACATTCATCCATGAAATCTTTTTTGTTTGAAAGATAATTACTCCTTCCACTCTATCCACTCTCAATACCCTTTCAAAGAGGGGGAAAATGTATACACCTAAATTTTCTCACTTAGTTTACTGTCACTAATATTATTATTATTCGACACTATTTTTGCTTATCTCATTTATCCCCTCTAATTTCATCATAATATCACCCCTTCTAGTCAATTATCTAGTATCATCCTTTATTATTCTTCAGTCACTAACCTTATTCATATCCCACTTCTTCATTAATTATCTTAAATCCCCATTACCTTATCCTAACCCCACTTATTCATTATTCAAAAATTTAAAATTCTCATGGCCCACTTACCTGCCTACTTCTAGGCTTTCCTACAAGCCTACCCCTATAGATTCTCTAGAATACCTTAATCACCTATCCTAATACTACTTAATCCCTAAATGGATTATAGAATTATCTAATTTTATAGTCCTCTCTAACTTGGCCCTTTTCTCTCTATAAGCCTCTATCCTAGAGACTTCTAAGGAATTTTTAATTCCTTGTATAATCCTCCACCTTGATCCTTTTCATCCATATTAAAAATCTAGCCATTAATCCTTCCTCCCTCTTCTATATAAACAAATTGATCCTGCATTGAAACTAACTACAGGAAATAAAAGCTAACTATTGAATCCATAAAATAAGCTAACTATTGAAGTTATTTATCTATTTTTTGTTTCTCTATAAATTCATATATTTTTAAATATTTTATAAAAATTTAAGAGACAATGCCTTATTATGCATGACAAAGAAGAATCATCAAATAAATTCATGTAAGAAAAGAAAACATAACGACTCCACTATGTTATGTTCGAGACACTCTTATAGATTCTTTTCAAGGCATTTCAAACATCGTGGGTCTTCTAATAATAGATTCAATTATCACCTATGGAAACATCATGGGTCCTATGTTTTTGTCCTAACTGTAGTAGTTTAGAATTTTTTCATTATCACCTTTTAAATTGATTTTGATCTCAGTATAAGTAATTTTTCAATATAACTATTTCAATCTATAATTTTTCACATATAGTTATGAACTAACCATAACCACTAATTATGTTTTGATTTTGATAGTCTATCTACAGTCTACATAATCTCTTATTTCCATCTATGATTTTGATGAATCATTTGTGATTTTAACTTTTTGTATGTGTTTTTCACTAACATTGACTATGTATCTATAATTTTGATTACTACAGTAGTGATTTTGAATTTTGATTACCCTTTGTATTGCCTCAAAGATTATCTTTTTTGAGTGTCATTTTTATAATTTTTTGTGAATCTTGAGTCATTTTGAGGATTTTTTAAGTCTTAAATTGATTTTGGCATTAGGGGATCTACCCTTCAACCCCACCTCATCCACAAAAAGGAATGCATCTAGGGATTTATCCCTAGACCCTGTAAGGGGTGATACCTTATGGCCCCTACATTTTGGCCCCACATTCAAAGAGTTATAGTGTAAAACCAATGATTTTTTTAGTGTTTTTATTGATGCTTATTGGAATAACATTTTATTGGTATTTTCACATGGGCAAATTCAATGGGAGTTTCATATTACCTAATTTTATCTATCAAATTACTAACATGTGTGCTTGAAATTTTAATTCGTCTAAGGCTATAAATATGAAACTACTAATTTGTTTTCTTGTAGCATGCATGTCAAATGTTTTGTTATTTCAAAAACTATATTGTATTTATATTTGTATATATCACACTTAATTAATCAGTTAATCAACTTTTTATTTTCTTATCTATACCTGAGGGTAACATTAGTGTATGCTCTCCTCCCTTCATCTTTACAAAAGGTCTTAGAGGATCAAAACAAATAACAAACCCTCAAATTTATCATTTTTAAGAGGACATGTGACATGAAAGTGATAACCATGCACTTTCCATAGTCTTATGAGGATTGTGACTATGGATATCATAATCATGCACAAGTCTATACGAGATAGCTAAATAGCCATTTTATAATTTAGACAGAATCAAATTTTTTATTGAGAGGTAGGACCCATGATGTTTCAAATGCCTTAAAATGTATCTACAAGAGTGTCTCAAACATAACATAGTGGAGTCATTATGTTTTATTTTCTTACATGAATTTATTTGATGATTCTTATTTACCATGTGTAATAAGGAATTGTCTCTTAAATATTTGTAAAATATTTAAAAATATATGAATTTAGATAAAAAAATAGCTAAATGGCCATTTTATAATCTAGATTAAATCAAGCTTTCATTTAAGATGCAGTGCCCATAGTGTTTCAAATACCTCAAAAGGAATCTAAAAGAGTGTCTAAGATATAACATAGTAAATTCATTACATTTTAATTTTAAACATGAATTTATCTTATGATTATTATTTGAATTCATTGATAAGGATAATGGTTACTTTAGAATAATCCATGAACATGATCAGTCTAATATGAATAAGTTGCAAGTGTGGGATATGCATTTTCACCAAATAAAAATTGAGAATACATACCAATTTATAATTTTTGAGAAATTGGACTAATTATGCCAACTTTATCTCATTTGGAGTGACCATTGATGTTTATTTAACTCCTCAAAAATTTTATATGTCAAAGGACAAAACTAAATTTCCTTCAACCACTTTAGACCTTGGTCCCACCAGACATGCAAAAACTATTATCAATGAAATTTATACCCTTTGGAAGGTATTTCAAGCCTTCTAAATTTTATGTAACATGGAAACACCTCAATATTATAGGTATCCTATTGTAGATGTGAATAAATAGGTTAAAATGGTAGCTCCCCTTAATGAATCACTTAGGCTCAAACAATAATCGATAACTTGTTGGAAAAGGAAGATAAACCCAATATAATGGAGGTGATGCACTAAATATGATTTGAACACTACCAAATAGCTATAATTTTACTTGAAACAAGATACTAACATGAATATGACACTAATCCAAATCTACCTCTCTACATCAATGTTTCTCACGAAGGTTGGGAAGAGTGTTTGAGCTAGGAAGACTAGTCAAGAGGCCATGACATGACACTATTGAAAAGACTACTCACTCTAACACTTACGCCTTACTTTGAGACTTCAAGAGACCTATAAGAAAATTCCAAATTTAACATGAATTCTAAACAAGGACAAGGATGCCAAGGAAGCAAGACTATCACTTATCAAGATCAACTAATCAATCATACATATTGAAAATATTCCATGGATAAGGTAAAACCATACTTTTCTCATTGATCAAAGGATACAAATGGGAAGGGCTTAACCATAGCCAATTATATGATACCAACATATCCAATCAAGGCTCAATATATAGAGAAAGTGAGAGAATGAGAGAAGGGCATAGGGGAGAGAGAGAGAGATAAGTGCCTAAAATGAGTTACAAGAAGAAGAGGGTATGAAATTATCCCATCAGGTCTTCATAAACAAATTTTAGTCTTCTAAATATTCTCTTCTTCTCTAAGTGTCATGGAAGTTTCAAAATTTTCTTGACACCTTGCCTAACTCTCCAAAACTATCCTTTGCCTTAGCTTGTGGAATGAAAAGTGGCCTTTTTGATGGTCTAGTCATGTTGAGTTACATATTTTCCTTGCTATTGATACCTTTTAACTTATCTATAAAGGTTTCCTTTAAAACATAACTTAATTTTATTTCTAGGTGTCTATAAGCCTCTTCATCTCACTAGGCCAATGTTTTTTTACAAGTGTCAAAACTTGGATTCATCTTATATAACTCATTATCTCTCCATTTATGGCATATTCACATCATAGTAGACCTATAAAAACTCATTTGGAGGTTTAAAATTACCCTTAAGTATTAATTTTGAATGAAAATATCCAATTTGGCCTCATTCCTTGTATCCTTGAAAACCTATAAACCTCCTTGTGTAAAATATCCCCTTACATCTTGATGTCAGATACCATGACTAGACTTTGAGTGAAAGTGCCTTTTTTTGGTTGATCCCCAAATCCTCCAATACCTGTCTAATGAAGTGGTACCTAAGCTGTATATGTTTGGTTCTTGAATGAAAGGCTAAATTCTTAGCCAAATGAATTGCACTTTGACTGTCACTATATAATCTGCAACTCTCTTGCTCATTTCCCAACTCTTCCATGAAACGTGTCATCCATATCATCTCTTTGCTAGCCTCTATGACTACAATGTATTCTGCCTCTGTAGTAGACAAGGCAACAACCTTCTGCAACTTTGAAATCTAGCTAACTGCCGTTCCACCAACAGTGAACACATATCATGTGGTGCTTCTCCTGCCATCCAAGTCACCTGCCATATCTAAATCTATATAACCATGTAGAGAAGTTTTTGACCCTCCATAGCACAAATGCCTAATATTGGTCCCTCTCAGATATCTGAGAATCCACTAAACTACTTTCCAGTGTTCCTTCCTTAGATTGGCCATATACTTACTGACAACTCCCACTACTTGGGTAATATTTGGTCTAGTACATACCATTGCATACATTAAGCTCCCAACTACGGAAGCATATGGAACTCTACTCATGTACTCTACCTCATCATGTGAATTAGGACACTATTCTTTACTCAACTTGAAGTGTCCAACCATAGGTGTACTTACCAGTTTTGCATCCTGCATATTGAACCTCTCGAACACCTTGTTCACATAATCCTCTTGAGACAAAATCAACCTATGATTTTTCCTATCTCTCTTGATACTCATGCCAAGGACTTTCTTTGCTTCTCCCAAATCCTTCATGGCAAATGTGTGAGCTAATTTTACCTTAAGCTCAGAAATATCCTGCATGTGTGAACCTGCAACAAGCATATCATCTACATACAGCAATAGGATAATATATCTACCATTATCCAATCTCTTAAAATAAACACACTGATCAGATTGACATCTACTATAGCCATCCTTAGTCATAAACCTGTCAAATCTCAAATACCATTGTCTAGGAGCTTGCTTGAGACCATACAAGCTCTTCTTCAATCTACACACAAGTTTCTCCTTACCTTTGACCTCAAATCCTTCCAGCTGATCCATATATATTTCTTCATACAAATATCCATGAAGAAATGTTGTCTTAACATCAAGCTACTCAAGATGCAAATCCTCAATAGCAACTAAAGACAATATAGTCTGTATAGAAGTCATTTTAACTACAGGAGAAAAAATCTCACCAAAATCAATACCTAGTTTCTATGCAAATCCTTTCACTACCAACCTGGCCTTATATCTCATCTGTCCATTCTCTCCTTCCTTCAATCTATAGATCCATCTATTTTTCATTGTTCTCTTTCCCGCTGGAAACTCAACCAAACCCCATGTTTGGTTCTCTTTCAAGGAATCAATCTCCTCATTCATGCCTAGCTCCCACTGATTCTTGGATTCCACCTGTATTGCTTCATCAAAACTCTCTGGTTCTCCACCATCAGTAAGCAATAAATAAAATAATGAAGGGGAATATTGAATTAGAGGTTTACTTACCCTTTCTGACCTCCTCAAGGGTGTTTGAGACTCATTCTCAACACGCTGTCTACCCAAATTCTCTGATAGTGACCGACCTCAGTCACCTCCAGGCCTGTAACTGACAGATGTTAGTTCCACATGACCGATGCCAGTTCCTTTCTGACCGACATCAGTCACTGTCTGACTGACATCAGTTCCTATATTGTCGACGTCGATTCCTTCCTGATTGACGTCAGTCTCTGTGTTTTCCTGTCTGTGATTATTCTTTCTTGCGAGCTCATTTTGGACCATCACCTCGTCCAATTCTTCATGGCCCTACTCAAAATTCTTTAGCTTCTTGAGTTGATCACTATACATCACTTTTTCATTAAAAACAACATCACGGCTCCTAATTATTTTATTAGTTCCTAGATTCCAAAATTGGAATCTGAAATCTCCAGAGCCATAACCAATAAATGTGCACCTCATAGACTTAGCATCCAGCTTCTTTCTATTTTCCTTATCAACATGCACAAAAGCTTCAGAACCAAAAACTCTGAGAAATGAGAGATCTACCTTTTTACTTGTCCAAGCCTCTTTTGGAATTCCACCATCCAGAGTAGTAGAGGGTCCTCTGTTAATCAGGTAAACTACAGTATCTACAGCTTCTGCCCAAAATTGTAAGGGCAAACCAGCATGCAATCTCATACTCTGTGCACACTCCAATATTGTTCTATTCATCCTTTTAGTAACTCCATTTTGCTGAGGTGTCTTTGGAACTATCCTTTGCCTATGTATTCCATTCATATGACAATACCAGTTGAACTTATAGATGTAGAACTCACCACCATTGTCAGATCTAAGGCACTTCAATCTCCTACCTATTTCATTCTCAACTAAAGCTTTCCACATCTTAAAAGTGTCAAAAACATCAGATTTCTTCTTTATGCAATAAACCCATACCTTTCTTGTAGCATCATCAATTAAAGTAACATAATACTGTGATCCTCCAATAGAAGCTACCTGAGCTGGTCCCCACACGTTTCTGTGAACAAGCTCCAACTTGTGCTTCCTCTTTGTTGACCCAATTTTGATAAAACTTACTCTCTTCTATTTTCCAAAAACACAATTCTCACAAAAATCTAGATCTATGCTTTTCAAATCTGAAATCTTACCTTTTGACTTAGGAATAGTCATTCCCTTCTCACTCATGTGGCCGAGTCTACAGTGCCACAACTTTGCATCCACATCTGAAGTAGATAATATAGAAGGAGAATAATCAATAATACAATTGCATAAATAGAGAGTACCTACTCTCTTACTTCTGAATAATACAAGTGCACCCTTGGTAACCTTCTAAGATTCAGCTGTGAGAGTTACTGTACAACCCTCATCACCCAACTTTCCTACAAAAATCAGATTCTGCTTCAGGGCTGGGACATGCATGACATCTTTCAACACCCATGTGTTGCCATTTTGCAATTTCAGCTGCACTTTTCCTTTGCCAACAATTTTACAAGGCTCATCATCCCCTAAATAAAATTTTCCAAAATCTCCTTGGACATAATCATTGAAAAATTCTCTATTTGGGGTAGCATAGAAAGAGGCCCCAGAATCTAAAACCCAAGATTCTATTTTATTATGCAAAGAAAGTGAAAGAGCATCTTGTGCAACAATACCTACAACTTTTGCTTCTTCATTACCTTTATGCTGATTCTCTTCATTAACCTTCAACCAATAATCTTTCTTTGCATGTCCTCTCTTTCCACAATTCCAGCAGGTTGTCTTTCTTTTTCCATTTCTGGATTTGGATCTATTGCTCGTCTTTGACTTAGACCTTGATCTCCCTTGCTTGATCTTCTCTCTTTGCCTTCCCCTGCTTTCAATACTTAAAGCATTACCTGATGTTTCCCCTATGCTTTTCTTGTGAGTCTCTTCATTCAGGATTACACTAACAACATCATCAAATTTCAAGATATTTGTAGCAGATGCAATATTACTAGCTGCCATTACTAAACTATGCCAACTTTCAGGTAAAGAGCATAATATTAAAATAGCCTTAATTTCATCATCAAAAACTATTTTGACTAAATTTAATTGATTTACAATTCCATGGAAATCATTAAGATGATTAGATACAGATCCACCTTCCTGCATTTGCAAATTAAATAACGGCTTCATAAGATATACCTTATTTGAAGCTGAGGGCTTTTCATATAAATTTGCTAAAGTGTCCATCAACTTCACCATTGTCTTTGCCTATGATAAATTAGAAATCATAGTAGATGTTAGACTCAATCTTATAGATCCAAGAGCCTTTCTATCAAGAACTTCCCATTCTTCATCTTCCATATCTGTGGGCTTTCTATCAACCCCACCCAACGGTAAGTATAGATCTTTCTGATATAGATAATCTTCTATCTGCATTCTCCATAATTGGTAATTCTTGCCATTAAACTTCTCCATTCTTAGTTTACTTTCTTTTGCCATTGCTTCTCCCACTCAAACAGAAACCCATGTGAGTGACCTGTAATCAACAAACACTAACCAGATCTGAAACACCTGTTAGTCAACCTGAGCTCTGATACCACTTGTTGGGGATCAACCAATAAAATTGATTACTATTGTGTAAGCAATTAAACATGAAATTAAACTAGAATAATAAGTAACTAGAATCAGAGATAGCAAAGAATAAGAGATACAAGAAACCACCCTGAAAACTTGTATTAAACTCTTCCAGAAGAAAATACAATGAAGAAGATCACACTTTCTTCTCACACCTCTCAGATGTACAGATCTCTTTCCCTCAAGAGTTTACAATCAATTCCAACAACCTGGATTGATACACACATATACAATATGTCTTGTACTATTCTTTTCTTACACACTTACATACAAGCTATGAAGATCTATCCCTATTATATAAGATTAGGGATCATGAGCAATGCATTCACAACCATTAGATACACCTCCTAATCAAAGGCTTAAAATAGTCCTACCAAAAATAAAAATGTGGACTTACAACTAATATCTAAACTTATCATGCAAACAATCTGTTCCATCCATGAAAATAGACTTTCTGGATGCACAGGTGACCGACGTCGGTCCCTGTTTGCCTATACATGATCGACGTCAGCCAATACATAACCGACACCGGTAGCTACTAGTCGACTCCTTGCCATCATTGGTGACTGTGTAAATCCAGCAACTTCAGCATCCACTCATCTGGTGAAGCTTTTATCTCCACAACTCAATACCTTTTTCTACCTTTCTCTCTCCTAACTAGCTCTCAATTAAGCCTCCCTACTTAGAAACTAAATTTTGACTCCACATGCTTCCCACACATTTTAAACCTCAAAAAAAAGTTTTATTAAGTTTAATGACCTCTTGAGGATGCTCCATGTCAATTTTGAGCTCCTAACACCTTGCACTGACCTCCCAAATAACTTAAAATAGCCTTATTTAGTCCTTTTTCATACACCTATACATTTAAAGTACTAACCAATGGCATGGGGAGGTGATTAGTTTATTTTTAGACATAATAATTAATCTTTCAAGGCTTTTTAAATTTATTTGGATTCATAAAAATCATCTTCTCTCTCATCAAGTTGAAATTGGTTTGTTTAGGTAGCTTGTGAGTGATTTTCACTCTTAAGGATGATTCATAATGGAAAATATTTGTATGAACATTGAAATTCCATGAATCATGAGTATAATTTTTTTCCCTCTTATTCCCAATATATTTATCCATAATTCATCCTTTCATGGGATATATGAACATGTTAAGGAGACCCTCAGGCTAGCAGACTATGTACTTGTGAGGTCTAGAGAGAGATGAGGTCTATAAGTGGTGTTATGAGTCTAATTATAAGTTTACAATGACCTTTATATGTCTTATACATCCACCATGACTTTATCCCATTATTCTCTTGTCACATTTATTCCCCAACCCTACTATATCCTTCATCAGCTCGTGTTAGGGTTCTTGAGCAAGTCAATGCTAATGACCCTAGCTAACTATGTTTGAGATTTTTATCATCTATTGTAGGATTTAATAATTCATGTAATGATTATTTTATATTAATAATTAATCATAATATTCCTCAAGGTTATCACCTCAACTCCAATTAACTACCTTTTCATGACTTCCCTTATAGGTCTATGTGTTTGGTCTTAAGCTTGTTAAGCCTAGACAAGGCTTATCTTCATTGTTTGGCTATTAGGTCTGAGGATAAAAATGAGAAAATAATTTATCTATTAAATAATACTAAAATGGTTTTCCTTTCTTTAACTTATCATATTCCTTCAACTCCTTCAAAACAAGAAAAGTCTCTCATGAGGCAAACAACATGTAGGTATATGACTATGTTTACAAAGTTGAGAGTCAATTCAGTCATATAACTAAGTATAAGGATATTATTAAGATAATATTACAATGAAACCATCCTAAATTATTTACCTCTCTTCATAAATTTTTTTTCCACTCCAAAAAAGAAGATTTTCCTTGCCAAAGTTGGCAGACCTGAAGATACTATTTTGACAGTGTAGGCAGGTGTTCAAAATGGATCTTATGTAAACTCAATTATTATATGACTTTATTTATGTTTTATTTGACTTAAAATGACCTCAAACACTGACTATGAATTCACCCAAGTTCCCATACCACTGACTATAGGTAACATTCTCTTCTCAAACCTTACAGATAGCTTGTGATGCCTAGATTAGCTTGTAGGTGTCAGTTTGGTGTTTGAATGCATATTTAGGTTTTAGTATTTATATTATAAATAAATTATAATATAAATTAATTTTATACACTTTTATTATTTTTTTACCTCCTCAAACTATATAAAAAATTACCTTCATAAACACACACATTGTTCAATATTATCTTTTCAAAAGTTGACTATAGGTGATTATTAGGAAAGGTCTGAATGTATCTTGTGTTTCAAGGTCTTAAATGTGGAATAATTATAAAAATATAGAATTATTAATTATATTAATAATACATTTAACTTTATTTATACCCTATAATCCATTCAAAGGAATCATACTCCACAAACCTACAATTTTCTTTCTTATATTTATCTAGGTTAGTTGTAGGTGACTATTTGAGAATGGTTAAATGTGATCTTTAGAAATTGACCCTATAAATTGTTATTTACTTAAAGGAATTTATAACTCATTTAATTTTCACTCTCACTTTCCTAAATAATCTATTTTCCTTTACATAAAGTTCTAAAAACCCTTTTCCTTCTTACCTCCATACACAATTTTGTGCATGAGAACTAGGCTTGAAAACTTAGTCCTCTCAACTTTTGTTTGACTCTAAAATGGTTTATTTCCATGAAACCTATGTACTTTCATATTATTTAATTTAATTCATGTTCATATTACACATTCTCATCTTTTTATGAACAAGGTTTTTTAGACCTACAAGCTTGTAACATGTAGGTCTCTTTTCCTATTTGTGTAGGCTATTAGAGATAGTTAACCTCTTTATTTGAGTATTTGAGATTGGATGATATAAAAAATCATGATAATTTATTACAACCTACCTCAAAACTACCTATATAATTTAATTAAGCACCATGATAAAACAAATTTACTTATTCACATGTACATACTTGTAGGTTTGTTTGTTGGGTGCTCATTGATTGTATTGAGCACTAGGTCTTGAGACCAGACCTCTTTGATTAGTATTAAAATTTTAAAAATATGATTATGAATTTTCACATATTATTCACCACTTTATACATCATTTCAAATAATAAGTATTTCATATTGTATGCAAAAGAGACCTACAGGCCTAGGTAGATATATAGGTCTACATTTTGATACAAGATATTTTTTGAGGTATACCTTGAACTTTATAGACTCTGAAGTCAATATAAATTAGTGTTTAATGAATTATATATGAGGTCATATCCTCCAACTACTCTTGAATAATGAAAAATAATATCTTTTAGACAATTTCCATGTAAACAACCCTCTCATAGTCTTAAAGTGAAGAACACTAGATGTTGCGTGAAATAATGGTATGATATTAAACCAATTTTAGAATATTTTATAGAGTTGTGGAGAATTGGAAAAATTTTAAATATTTTGGATAACATTCATCAAATTTATTTTATTGAAGACCCTAAAACATTCATAAGATTGAAACAACCACCCTATAGATTGAGAACAGTGGAGGTTTATTGTTAAAATGAGGCCACACATACCAATAAAGTGCTGAATAATGTTATGAGAGTGACTTATATACTTATTACGATCATAAAAAATGGATCCCATGCTCCAATGAGTTCATTCCTTCACCTAAGAGGCCTAAAACTAACCTTATCATGGGTTTGCTCCTCAAACCAATACCTTAGATCCTTAGTGATTATTTATAAATATAAGGAGATAAATAAAACTAACAATACCACTAATTGATATTACATATGTATCCCCAAATATTTCCAAAATTTTAGCCTCCAACTCTATCTATATGGCATGTACCATAAATTTGAATGTGGCCTTCATGAACTTGTGAAGAGAGTGATGGGAGAGAGATATTATACAATTTTGATACTTTAAGATTATTTTCATGCATAATTATGACTTTTAGAAGCTGAAACAACATTGATAAAATGTTTTTACCTGAAAGTGAGTTTAAGAACTTTGTACAATTGTCAAAAATCCCCTCTAAAGCATTGAAATTCAAGATTTTGACTTCTATTTGACATCCTGACATGTAGGGAAGTTGTATAACTTTTCCAGGGACCTTGGAAATATTTTTGAATGTTTTTTTGGCATTTTAAATATTTGGAATACATGAAAGTTATCAAAAATCATCTTTTTCTCTATAAAACACTACCTTAATGTCCATAAAAAAACCTTAACCTTTCCAAATCATCATAAAATGATTGTATAAGTTGGTTAAGGCATGAAATTATCTTGATGGACATGTAAGGACCTATGACACCTCCTAGACAAACTTCATCACCCCATGACATGGCTAGACCACTATAAGACCATAACAATACCTTACCTTAATTTCTCCAAATAAACCTTAAACAATGTTAATAAGGTTTTATGAAAAATTTTAGAGACCATATAATGCATGACAAGATCTTGAACTAGATTATAAATAAATGGAAAAAAATCACCTATATGGGTTGACCTTTTAACCTTGGGGGTAAAAATTGGTCAACAGTTAGATGATACAAGAGACCCCCATTCAATGACATATGACTTCATATTTGACCATCTCTCAAAGAATCATATTACAACATTGCAATAAGTAATACAAGGTAAAGTAAATAAAAACTTAAAATTTCCAAATAAACTTTAACTTCTCAAAAATTCTTAAAATTCAATGTTATTAACTTATTAGTTCTATTCCTTGGTCAACTTTCTCAGATATGAACACATTTCTCCTTAAAGGATCACCATTCTTATTATTTGATCATGATTCAATATTGTCAGTGACTTCCTTCTCAAACCTTAAATTTGTCAAATTCACCTTAAACAATGCTAAACATATTTGATAGGGACACATTTATTGAATTTTATGGTAAGACTAGATGACTTGATCTTGCTTATAACTAGACCATTCTAGGAGACCCTACAAGATACTATGAACCATAATGCCTAATACCATGAGACCAACATGAACATGAAAAATCCTCTATGATGGCTATCAATAATGTTATAAACATGAGGAATGAAGTTTAAAATTATACTCATCTATGGTGGCCAATTTTGGCTAACATAACCTTAAGAAGAGAGCTAGCAGAAGCTCGAAAGAGAAGAAATACTCCAAGGAGAGGAGTAGTTACAAGGTGAAAATTTTTTGGATAATAGTGTCAATAGACTAGGTAGATGAGATAACCTAGGTTGATACACCAAATCAAGGTTAAAAGACTTGATTAAAATAAAATGAAGATAGAGAAGGCAAAAGAGAGTAAGGGCTTGGCTGAGTTAGTAACATAAAGAGAGAAGAAGAAGGAAGACCTAAATATAAAAGGGTTGGTTTTTTAAGAGGAGATGATTGAGATAGATAAAAGGATAGAGAGAATAATGCTCTTAGTGGAGTTCATAAATAAGAGGAAATCCAATGGTATGGTTGGGTCATTAATAAGAAGAGAGTTAGGTGGCCTATAAGGCTACTGATGAAGATAAAAAATAAATATTATCATGAGAGACAATCAAAGGCAAAATAAGTTGCTATGTAGGAAACTCAAGGAGAAGATTAAGAAGTTCATGATGGATGAATAGGTTGGTAGACAAAAGGAAGGTGAGAAACACCTTGAGGAGAATAAAATGGTCATGGAGGATTATAAGAATAAATATATAAAGAAATTATCAAAGAAATATATGAAGGATAAAATGGAGGCAAATAAGATTCAATATTTTGAATCTAATGATTCATTGTAATGTATGAATATAGGTACAAAATTTAATAAATAATAATTCCATGTTGATGACATAAAACTTGTAAGTATGAAAAACAATAAGCATGAAAAACATGCTTATGTTGAAGAAGAAGCTGATTGGACATCCATGTATAGAGGTACAATGGTTTATTACCCTAAAATAGGAAAGATTATTGGAGAAGGAGATATTCAAGAATAAGGATGCCCAATGGAAGGCATAAAATAAAGATAATTGAATAAAGAGGATGGAGTTAATAGGTATGATAATCAATTATTTTTCTATGAAATCTGAGATCAATTTAAACTAGAGATGTTAGATTTAGATCATGCCATAAATAATGAAGGGAAGGATAAAGTTTTTCCTATAACAAAAATTAAAGATATGATTACTTTACATGAGCTAATGGAGGCATAAGAGATATAAAAGGTGATGGATAAGGTATCATACATCATAGAGTTACAAGGGTGGATACAAGAAGAGTATGAATAAGTGTCTATCTTGACACTTGAAGGAGATGGATCCCAAGTAAAAAAATATGGAATAATTTATGCAAGAGTGAAATGAATAAGAGGATTTGATATAAATATCATTGATGAAATAGGGTAAATAAGATCTATTAGAGTTCTTTAGCTACCATGAAGATAAGGAAGAATCTATCCTAAAAGATATGGAGGAAAAATTTAAAGATGAAACAAAGAATATTTAAAAGACACTAAGGAAGTTTCCCATATAAACACTTCAATAAGATTAAATTATAGGTTACATGGGGGAAAAAAACTAGAAGAAAATAATGAGTTGTAACCAAGAAGATGAACAAGCATTCATACAAGGAGAATAAAATCAATTTGCAAGCCAAGGTATGTTTAAAGACATGAACAAGTAATGCATATAATCATATGAGTTGTTAAAATAAAAATTATGGGTAGTGAATGTTGTAAGTAAAGAGCATAAAGGGCATGATAATGAACTCAATAATATGAAATGGATACCTAGATAAGCTTGGCATAAAGATATAAGAACAAGAGAGGATGAAAATAAAAATGAGGTCCTTGAAAATGATAACAAGTCTCATGAATTTAACTTTATAGGTATTAAGGATGGTGGTGCAGGTATGGAGATGCAAGAGAAGGATTCACTCTATGATCATATGGAGAAATAAATAAAGTGGCATTATAGCTCATGATAGAGCCAATGCAAAATGAAGACAACCATGATAATGACCAAGGAGTTATTGGAGGAAGAATGCATGTTGGTATGAGGTGAATATTATTCAAAAGATGATCCAAGGAAGGAGTGAGAACAAGTTAGCATGGAGAGAGAAAAGAGAGGGTATCGTTAGCCCAAAAACTAGTCCAAGTATTACATCAATATTTGAAGAGAAAATACTCATGGGAGGAGAGATAAAAGTAAGTGAACAAGATAAAAAAATGAAGAAATAATAAGGTAAGAAGTTGAAATATTTAGTGGGTAATGTTAAAACTAAATTGTTTATTTTTATTCATGATGATAGTAAGATAATAATTTGCCAAGAAATTTGGCGCTATGTTGAACCTGAATTAGTCAAAGAGATGCCATTACAAGATGATAAAGGCTATGAGAAGACTCGCCATGAGAAGGTGGAGTGTAATTTATATGCATTCAAGGAATATATCAATGATATTTTGATAATTATGAAGGAAGAACATGTTTATAATCAACCATTAGAGAATGAGGATGAAGTAGACAACATGGTTAAGCAAACAGATCAGCAAGGAGTGCATGAACTAATCATGACAAAGGTGGAAATAACCTATGGAGTATAATAAATAATTTATAATGATAATAAACCATGGAGGTATAGTATGATGGAGATGTAAAAATGGAAGATGAAGTGGCCAAGGAGTTGTAGTAGATCATGTACTTCAAGGAGGTAGAGGATGAGTTGGCAAAGAGACAAGAGAAGGAAAGAATAAAAAGACAAAGGAACTAACTAATATTAAATGATAAAGATAAGAAGAGAAACAAAAATAGGATCTCATAACATTAGAGGAAAAAAATTGTAAAATAAAGAAGAATTTAGATAAGGTACATTTGAGTAGGAGCTAAAATTTTCCCACTTAAGGAGCTTGATGCAGAGCATTACAAGGAAATTTGAGATGTTAGTATGCTTCAAAGTTTCATATGAATATTTTTGGTCTTGTGTGGGTGATATAGGTATTTTAGGTTCCTAATGGATGTTTTGGAGTCATTAAAATTATTTTAGCTAGTGTGTTTCTAGCCCTTTTAGATTTTCCTGCTAAAAAGCCTAATTTGAACATTTTAATTTTGAACTAAGATTATGAGTGATATTTTGAGTTTTTTTAGAAATTTAAGGATTTATTAATATTTTTATAGGTATAAATATCTAATATAATTGTGTGTATATTTTTCTTAATGTACCATTCATGGTCAAGTACAATATATGCCAAGAAACTCGGCATGTAACTGCTACTCTACATGGAGTTGGTATAAAGAGGGGTTTTTCTTGTTTGTTTAGCATTTTAAGAAGTATATAATTCATGTATTTGGGAAATGAGAGTTTTAGGAGATAATTATGATAAAATAAATTTGAATAATATAGGAGGAGAGTCTGAAAAATAATAAGAAAAGATCAAGATTTGGAGGAAACTCTATCTTCCTTGTAAATTTTATTTTTGATTGTTGTAGGTGATTGAGATCGAGGAATAAAGAATGTTTTGGAGATAATATGTGAAATTAGATAAGTTTTGTGGCATGTGACCATCCTTGAATTTTTTTCATTTTCATTGAGTGGTTTCTCATCAGTGTTTTCTACATTATATGGGATTCATTTACCTCACAGTCTAGCTAGGAACAAATTATGTGTTTATATAGTGCTGCATGCCAATTAGTTTGAATGATTGATGATTGTTTAAGTGTTATTGACATGTTTGAAGCATAAAAATAGTTTTGATTTTTTAATTGATGATAATAATCCATTTTTATGCTCATACATCCTTCATAAGTTTAAGATATAAAGGAAACCCTCACACATAGTCTTGAGAAGAACCATGTTTTTATGACAATCAAGATAAAAAGAGTAGAGGTGTTTTTGAGGGTAATTCATAGTTTTTTATATATTTTAATGTGGTGTAAATTATTTAAAATATGATTTTAACTATTTATGAAGTCAAAAATACAACCATAGTTCAATAATCAATCAAAACTTTCATTATTGCACCCAAAGTCCTATAAAAAGAACCCTGTATTATGTGACATTGCTTGTTAAATCCTCTTTGTGATTGATCAAGAAAAAATATCCATTGTGGAAGGTTAATAAAGGTGGTTAATTCCTAAAAAATGTATTATAAATTTTTTAATGTGTTTAAAACTCATTTTAGACCATTTTATTAGGTATTGGTCTTGCACAGTCATGCCAAGACCAAAGCTAGGATTTTAAATCTTTAAACTCAAATAACTTGTGATTCCACTTGAAAAAATTATTAAAAAATTGTAATATATTTTGTTTTTACATTCATATAGGATTAATTATGCTATATTTTGGTACCTAACCATACATTATGGTTCTTATAATTGTGTCTTTGGAAGAGGCCTAAAGAGACCTAATTGGTAAAAGGGCTTAGTGAGTTAGAAGGGTTACATTGAGAGTTGAGAATTTAATTTTTTTTGAATTAGTAAGGGGATAAATGTTATAAAAATATGTTATTATATCATATTTAACAATTGTGGTATTTTTATACCAATAAACTTTAGGCTACAAGCAAATAGGCCTTAAAGAAGAAAGTGTAGTTGTGTTGAGAGTTTAAGCTTGAAGATTGAATATTATAATTGGATATGTATAGGAGTTGTAATATAGATGTGAATGGTATTATGAGCCCCATTTTTGGATTCAAGAACCATGGTATAATGCATTTATATTTTAATCCTGTGATTTTATAAGAGAATGAGCTAATTTGAGGTAAGAATGGAGAGCAAGGTTTTTGAAATTATCTATGATATGACGATGTTGGTGACAAGGAGTGAAGAGTATATAGAGAGATTAAAGATGTTATTTTTCAAGATAAATAATGACTATATTAATGAAAAGAGGCTAAGGATCCTAGTGAAGATAGGAATTAACAAGGATGACAAAGGATAATTAATGTAGCTATAAGAAGAAAGAAAATCAGAGATGAATAAAACCATTAAAGTTAGATATCAAAGTTAGGGGTATGTGTAGAGAAGAGTTTAGGAAGATATATACAAAAAATGGTAGGCATCACCCTACATCAAATTGAATAACCAATAATATTACCATATTAACCATATAGTAACTAACAACTAATTACATAGTAGTAAATATTATTTACCATATGGTAAATAATCTAATAGTAAATAGTATTTACCACATGATAAATAAATAATGTAAATACTAATTCTCAACAATCCCCCCTTATTTTTTACCCTGGGGTGAGAAATTTGAATGTTGGTTTAAACTGATAGTGCATTTGATTACAATATAGAGAAATTTGTCTTATTGAATAAACTTATAAGACTTATTTGATGACTTATGACAATATGAAAAAAAGGAATCTTTAACAAATGATGACATACTTAACAAAAGAATGTTAAGGATCTTAATTTTGAAACTAACTATAAACGCTAAACCTTCACTCACAATAATCTATAATGTCTAACCAATTACAAAGAAAAAAGTAATTACATATTATTTTTATTTACACAACTTTAATGAAAACATTATTCATGATTTAAATATTTAGGCTTTACCTAAGTGTATAATCTCTAAAGAAAACTTTGACATAAATATAAGAGATATAAATTAACTATAAATACCTAAACACATCAAACTTAAACAAAATATATAAAAACAATTATTGAATCAATTCAATAATCAAACTTGTAATATTTAAAAAACCCTTAAAAACCATAATACTTAAAAATAATTAAATAAACATAAAACATAACAAATAAAACCCTAAAAATAAAATCTATAGAGAAAAGTGACGACTATAGAGAAGAGTGACATGGTGGATTTCATTGGGTATAGATCATGAGGATTCAAATGATGGAAAAATTAGGGTTGCTAGTTCAAAATTGAGTGATGAGAGTGAGTCTTCAGGCTAACTCAAGTGTATGAAGTAAGACTCAGTTTAATTAAGTAGATGAATAGATTTTGATGATGCAAAATAAGAAGAAGGCAAAGTTGATGCAAGGATTGAAAATCAATCTCATGGAGAGTCTTTCAAGTTGGATGTAGGTAATTATGAGTCTTGATTCACTTGATGCAAATAAAAATGAAACATATGCCAATGTAAATTCAATTTTTTAAAATCCTATTATGGATCAATGTCAAATGAATGGCGAGCTGACCCAAACTAATGATCAAAATATATACTAGATTCTAATCTACAAAGCTGATTCAAATATGATAGAAAAAATTAGATAACATAGAATATTATGTATGACCTATGTAAATTTTATAGAACACACACACACACACACACACACATTTGATTTTCCATATTTTTGGAAGAAAATATCTCCAAAACAAAATACATAGGAAAAAAAATAGAAGCTTGTGTGTGTGTGTGTGTGTGTGTGTGTTATTTTTAATTTATTAAATGTAATAGTGAAAAAATTAAATGTTTAGACTGTGAATAGGATAGATGGGTGGATAGGGAGAATAATGCAGGTGCATGTTAGAATTAGAGGTTTCACAAGTTGTCTACACTGTTGAACTACTGGCAATATGCAAGAATGGGTGATCAGATAAATAATGGATGCTACAAGTGGGTTTCACTACATAACCATTTGAATGAACTAATTTGATTGAAGCACAAATAGATAGATCATAAATAATGCTTAGAGAGGCCACACAAAATATGATCTAATACCAAATATTTAGTTTACACGATATTAAAAAAGAGATCTAAAGTTTGAATGTGTATAAGTATAATTCAACCAATCATCTTCAATATTTTTATTAATTTAAAATAATACAATATATAAGAATGGTTGAATAACCATTCATACTAAAATGATTTAGTTTTTCTAACAATCGACAATTCATAATATATTGTTTATTATAACCATATATATATGACTAACCAACTAACCAATAATAGTATTGTATTAACCATATGGTAACTAACAACTAATTACATACTAGTAAGTATTATTTACTATATGGTAAATAATCTAATAGTAAATAATATTTACCACATGTTAAATAAATAATGTAAATACTAATTCTCAAAAGAATGTGAGTGATGTAATAAAATAACACTATATATCTGGTGAAGGTGGATGATTTAATCATTCCAACCTATAATTATGGTGAAGTTAGATGATTGAATCAAGTCTAACTAATAAATTTGGTAAAATTGAGTGATTTAATCACCTCAACACTCTAAATATTAACCAACTAATATAGTATATTGGCTCAGTAATAGTCCTTAAAATTCCATCATAGGTATGATAATAGTCCATAATAATATTTGAAATCTAGAAATTGAATTTATTTTTAAAATTTAGGTGCTATTTTCATGCTATATGCACCTCATATATGTCTCAAGTTGAAATGTGAATATGATAATAATAACAATGAATAAAATGTTACCACAAATATATATTTGAATCATATAATTATAACATTTGGCCAATTTAAAATCGGTGTAAGTGTGGAGGACATGTTTCCATGACATTCCCCCACTAGAAGTAGAGAATATAAAGATTGGTTTAAGTGTGGAGAATAAGTTTCTATAACATACCCCACTGTAATTTAATCTTTGAAAAATATGGAGGTCATGCATCTATGACATGCCCCAACTAATATGCCCCCACCTTTTGAGGTGAGGCAAAGTAGAATATGGTAATAGTCTTACCTCAAAGAGGATAAGATAATTGTATAAACTATGAGTGGATCATGGAAAATATAGGAGAAACATGTATATGTAGATACAACATTGAATTATGCATTATGTGATCACATCAAGTCTTAATATGTATGATATAGCTCATGGCAATGTCTAGAGATTAACAATACAAGTTCAATAAGAAATCAATCACTCAAAAGTAAATCAAAAGGAAAATGGTCCAAGAATATCTCAAACAAGGGGCATGTTCAAATATTGCATAATCGTAGGGACATGACTTAATCAAATGTTCACAAATCATAGAATGAGATATTTAAATTTCCATATGACAAAAATAGCATATTAGAATGTCCAAAATAAGCAAATAAAGGAACAAAGGTTACAAGAAATAGATCAAATTCAAATGATCAAACAAGAAAGACAATAAAAATCAATACAAGACACTCAAGGAAGTGTAAAAATAATTTTTTTTAGAACATAAACAACCAACATAAGCATATCATATTATCCTTGGATATATGTTCTAATAAAAAATGTTATGTACATAACATATCAAGTACATTGTGAAATGTATAAGTATTAATAAAGGCACATGTAAGTATATAAGGTCAAACATGATAATGGAAAGTGATCATACAATAGTATAACCTAGGTGGATTGTGATCAAAGAACTAGATGCCCCCTATGTGCTTAATATGTGACTAGAAGGAAGGCCAAAAATCTTTATGTGCATATATCATGTGTTTGAATATCCATGTATCACACTCAAAATATGTGTGAAACATATGTATATATAGAAAGGAATAATATTCTATTTATAAACATTGAATAAACAACATATATGCAAAGGAGATAATAATACATTGGGAATATAGGACACCTATGACAACATAGGCATATTACTAAGATACAAGTGTCTAGGGATCTAAAAAATAGGTATAGGTTCAAAATTGGTAGTAAAGGATAATAATCATATTTTGAGCATTTTGCACAGCATAGAAGGTGTGGTATTCAAAATAATATTGGAGACTAATAAATAAGCAATTAGGCATAAAGTGATAGTGGATATGAGCCTTTTGATGGTAGGAAGGTCTTACAACTTAAGAGTAAAACCATGATAGGTATTTTTCAAGTGTGTATGACTAAGATACATTAAATATCATATTTTAGTATCCACATTTGTCCCCCATTTAATCTAGTAGTGAAATTTATAGATTAAATGAGGAGAAATATGTACCTTTATGTGTATAACAAACCTTGCCTTTATGTGATCCCAACTTGAATGATTTGATGGTGACTAACCTAAAATCAAGAGAATTTATAGTATATAATCAATTTATGAAATTTGAAATTGAAAGCATTGAAATGTTTGAATATAAAGAGCAAGGTTATGAGTAAATGTATGTGTCTATGCAACCATATTACATTTTGACAATATGATTTGAAAATATGCTTCATCATGAAGCATTAGAGCTGATATTAGGACAATTTTGAACCTTTAAGTGCATATATATATATATATTAGATGACAACATTCCCCAAATCTTGGTGTAAAGGTGAGTTGAAAACATGCATTGAGCTTATTTTATCTCAATCATCCAACCCAAACATGTGCATAACCTGGAGAGTATGAGTGATATATATATATATATATATATATATATATATATATATATATATATATATATATATATATCAGTTGAGGGTTGATGATTTAATCACTCTAACCTATAAATTTGGTGAATTTAAAAGATTTAATCAAGTCTACCTTATAAACTTCATAAGATTGAGTGATTTAATCACCTCAACCTTTGTAATATGCCTAGGGAGGGTAATATAATGTATATTGGGGGTAGAATAGTGGAATGCAATAGTAGTATGAATGGTACTGAATAATAATGCATTAGAGGAATAATCCCACATGCATAAGAACAAATATTGAGATAGATTAGAATAGTATAAATATAGGGGCTGTAGACACCAAAATCGTGTCTACTCCCTTGGTCATCCTCCTCGTCCTCTCCCCCCTTGGTCCCCTTCGTCCCATTTCACTTAACCACTCCTACCCCCCTACACACTTATTAATTTAAAATAATTAGCTATTTTAAATTAATAAAATCCCTTTTCTCTCTCCCAATGCCACCTCACTCATGCCACCTCACACCTCTCCTAGGATGCCTACCCTTGGGTGCCTCCCACCACCCTATGACCCATTTATTACCCCCACTTCATTCTCTTCCACTATCCTCTCATCCATTTATGCCCTCCTCGACCGTTTTCCCACGGCCCTTTGACCCGACAGCGTGCAAGAATGGACAGAGGCTAATTTTAGCCTCTCTCCCCATTCTTCTACCACTGACGTCGGTCATTATGTGGCTGACATTAGCAGTTCTTCCGGTGTCGGTAGCCTTCAAAGCTACGTTCAGCTCCCCAGACGTAGGATCTTGATTCTCTTTGAATCCTGTTTTCCAATCAATCAACCCTCTTCTCTCCTGACTACTAATTCTTTGGCTGCAGGTACTAGACCTCTCCTTTCCTCTCTCAGGCACACAGACTCTCCACCAGCAACAGGGCTTCTGCACTAGTTACAGCAACAACAGGGACTCTGCATCAGTCTTTTACATCAACAACAGGTGTAACCAGTCTGCATCATTCCTTCTCCATCAGGTATGAGGTAAGTATTTACTACTATTTTCATTTCAGTATTTCCTTTGATTCATCTGTCACTCAGCCTTCTACTCATTAGTAACCTCTGTTAGCCTAGACCCAACCTGCTCTTTTCGAATAGGTTGAAAGGCCTCCTCTACCCCTCTGTCCCTTTTCAACACTATGTCCATTATCCCAGACCTCTACAAAATACTCTCAGACCCTTATTCAAACCCAGACCCTTTCTCAGGCCCATCCACAGCCCTAAAACTTGACCAGACCTCGTCCACAAACTACTGCCCTGACCGACACTGGTCACTTATATAACCAGCATCAGCAGCCTAACCGACGTTGACATCCTGACCGACATCGGTGACTGTGACCAGTCCGACAGCAACATTCGGGTAAGCATTTGCTTCCATTTCATTTCAGTCTTTTATCATTTTAGTATTTTAATCATTCTGCCTTTTATCAAATAGTATCTTTATCAAATAGTGGGTTGACATCCCTTAAGGAAGTCTTTGTACTTCCGGGATCAAGCTTTTGCTTGGCAACCCACCATCTATCCATCTAACGCCTTCTTTGTTCAAGTCTCTTTCTTTTGCAGGTGTCATCCTCCACAACCAAAGAGGAGTTCTCACTACGTCTGGATAATGGTGCACAAACTTCATCCAGGTAACATCTAACCTTGACCATTTCCTTTAGTTTCTCATTTCTTCTTTTAAATGTAAAAGTGAATCTTGTTTGGAAACATTCTGGCATGCCTGGTGGGACCTTAGGGTCTTCCTTGGGTTTTTTTCTTTCTGTTCATATAGGTGCATTAGGTTTCTCCCTTTTCACCTCTTTCTTCTCTTCCAAAAGACATCATAAGCAGGATTAAAAAGAACTCTTCTTTCTTTTCTTGCATTCTAGACTAGTCAAAATTCATACTCTTAAACCTCTTCTCGCTTGTCTTCATACAAACTTAACATTTTGACTTGGGCTTAAAACACATTGCATTGCATTTCTACTTGCTTGCATTTCTTAGTCCACACCTAGTAATTAATAACTTCATCATGAATTAATCGTAGTCCACTTTATGTTACACAACCAAATCACTCACACAAATCAAACATCAAAACTCACCTGAGACAAGGCCCGACTGGGATTTCATCACCCAGCGGATACCTTACCCGTCCCGACAATCCCACTTGGATTTCACCACCAAGGGGAAAGCCCACTTTGTTCTCTGACAGAGGATAATCTATAGGGAAAGTATATTCTGGCTAAGCGGGCCCAGCTTATCACTGGGATCATGAAGTGAGGGGAGCTTGCTCCTTAGCCCCAGGCCAAGTACGGAACCTAACCTAGACTCTTGAGTGCCTAAACAAACCTGAAACCAGCTCTAGACTACCTTTTCTAGGGCCTGTCTCAACAACCAACCTCCCAAACATCACTTTAAGGCATAAGCCAAAACGATCCTAATAATTTATTCTTAGGATTTAACCCTTAGGGTCTGCCTGTATTCACCTTATTTTCTATCTTTATCTGTTTGTTTGAGCTAGTGAGGACGTTTTCTTCTTTCCAAAAACTGTCAAATATTCTAAGTTTCTGGAAACCACAGTCACTGGCATCAGTTTTACCACCGACATCAGCAAATTTCTTCACTGACATCAGTTATCTGACCGACGTCGGCCACCTTTTTGCACCGACATCAATTTTTCAACCGACGTCGGTCACTGTCACAAACTTTTTTTTTCCAAAACAACAACCTAAAACCCGACCCTTTTTTTGCCAAAATCACATTCTAAGTTTCTGAAACTAAAAAAACATAGTTTATGCAACCTGACTTTTCTTGCCTTGAATGGTTTTGACACGCAGTCAAACCAAGGCTCTTTGTGACCACGTGAGACATCAACCGCTTCCGCCTTCCCCATCCACAACCAGTGCCTTAATGGAGCTTCGTTCAAAGACCGAATGAACTCCTACCCGACCAACTCCCAATCAACCTTCATTGTCCACGAAGGGGACCCAAACTTTGAGAGACTCCTTGACCTCAACGTCAAGGCTCTCCAATACTATCTCACAAGAAACCAAATGCGAGACCTTTCGGGTGAAGCGGCAAGGACATCAACACCATCTGCTACCCAGTCTTTTATGACTCAGACTATTGCCTCAACCATTAACCCAACCATGGCCAATATGCAATGTTTGGCCTCCCCATCTATTTTTAGACCGACCTCCATTGGGCTTCCATTACCCCCTCAACCACATGCAATTTAACCAAGTTCTACATCATATCAAAACTTGATGGTCTCAACTCCGCACACTCTTGCACCCATAAATGCAGGATTGTCTACCTCCCATTTTGCCAATGCCACCATGCAACCACCTTTGGCGGTATCTAGTCAACTTATGCCTTCTACTTTCATAACCCAACCACCCTTAGCCTCCACTTCTGTCCCTGTGACTAGTTATACATATGTTGCACCCCTACAAGCACAACTGACGACGTCGTATGCCTCCTCTAGCATCTTTCAAGTGCCCTACAACCTAGGGGGCACTCCACCCGCCAATCCATCAGCAAATCTCATCAAAATGCTGATGGACAAAATGTCTAGTCTCGAGACCTCTATTTCTGGTTCACGCAATGCCCTCTCATATGACCAAATTTGCAACGAACCCATCCATCCCTCCGTCCTGATCCGACCATACCCCAACCAGTGCGAGCTTCCTAAATTTTCTCATTTCCAGAGTAAGGAAGACCCGCAGCAGCACTTATGGGCATTCAGACATGCCTGTTATCTCATAGCGCATGATGATGCATTGTTACTATGCACGTTCCCCATGTCGCTTTCTGGCCCTGCCCTTGACTGGTATAGCTCTCTTACTAGACATTCTATCTTTTCATTCACTCAACTCACCCAATTATTTCTCGACCATTTTTCTATCAACATCACCAAACAAGTCTCGATCACAGACCTCTACTCCATTAGGCAGTTTGACGACGAATCAATAGTTTATTTTGTCACCCGTTGGAGAGGCTTGATTAACCAGCTCTCCTTCTCCTTGCCTCAACTTGAGCTCATTGAGCTCTTTTCTTGAGCATGTGCCAGGCACATCTCATCCACCTTGTGGGTTCAGACATTTCGCACTTTCGACGAGGCCTTCACCATGGCCCAAAAGCTTGAACTCCGTGCCATTGAAGAGGATAAGGTCAAATTGCATAATACCAACACAAAATCTGCTGACCCTTCTTCTTCCAGACCTTCTTCTTCCCACTTCAAGTCCAAAGGAGTGGAAAACACTGTGGTCGTTAGATCACCATCGTCAACAACAATCGACTGATCTCAACCCTCAACATCTCATAGCATCACAAAACAATTCCAACAATGGTACACCCATCATTCATACACTCCAATTGGAGAATCATACACTTCCATTTTGGAAAAACTTATCAAACAGGGGGTCCTCAATCTCCCTCCAATCCAACCACCTCAATTCGACCCTTCAAAATCTCTCCCTACATGGTATAGGGAGGCCGACTTTTGTCACTTTCATCGCGTCCATGGCCATGACATCAACAATTTCTAAACCTTCAAGAACATCATCCAAGACATGATCGACAAGGGGGATCTTGTTTTAGATAACCCAAATGCGCCTCCCAATCAAAACATCAACATCTTCAGACACCCCTTTCCAAACCATCCCCCGTATCAAAACAATATCCAGACCATGACCAATGACCCCCAAGACCATAATATTCACACCGTCAACACTGTCTCTCCTCTTGTCCCTGACCAACCTCCTCCATAAGTAGAAGAGCTTTCTTCTCCCGTTAGTCCTCCAATGACCTCTCTTATATTGGAGGGTGCCTTTACCATACCTATGTCATTAGCCCCACATTCATCCTTCCTCCCACCAATGGAGGACCCCACTTTGCCTACTCCTCAACCATAAATAGAAGGCACAATCATCCCTGCCCTCTACCCTCTTGAGGAGCCGCACTCTCTTATTTCTTCTCCACCAAGAGAAGAACCAGTCTCTTCACCCATCTCGATCGAGGAAGACCCAGTCACGGTTTCCTCTTGCCTTTTGCCTGAGATTGCTACATCTCACTCATCTCCGTCCACATCTGAACCCAAACCCATATCTAACCTCACCTCGCACAATAGTGGCCCTCAACCCAAACCAAATAAGGCCACTAAACTACACCGGAGGACTCCTCCCCCACCTTCATCATTGCCCTATATTTTTGGTCCGCATCCATCCACTTTAATAGGAGTGCTTCCCACTCCCATACCTCACAGAGGCAAGTTGCCTCCATTACTCCCTCAACCCATCAAACATATATTTCCTCCCAAGCATCCAACACCTATCACCACCAAAGTGCCATCTACACGTGTGGCTACACCACCCATGACAAAGATGGTACGACCAACACCTCTTACACCTCTCAAACCAAAGTCATCAACCCTTACTACAATAAGATGCACAGACCCATTGGCAGGTTCTTATGCCTTGCTGTTACGATAATTGTTGCAGTCCTCTCACATCAATCTCCTACCTCTTAGACCATATCAATCTCTCAGACCAAAACTGCCCTGGTTCGATGACACTCAGATTTGTGTGTATCATCGCACGCCTGGGCACGACACTGAGCATTGTTGTGCCCTCAAGGTTTTCGTTCACCAATGTTTGGAGAAAGACACCCTTCTTCTTGACCACATTATCAACAAACCTTTAACACTGTCCCTCGCCTCTCAGACCTCCTCATCTTCCTCACACTCATCAACTCTCAGATCAAGACCCTCTTGGTTCGACAACACTAAATTTTGTCACTATCACCGCACTCCAAGACATGACACTGAGCATTGTTGTGCTCTTAAAGCTATCATTCGTCAACACCAGAAAAAGGATACCCTTCGCATCAAGGATCTTCTTGACCACCCATTTGCCAAATCATCAACACTGACCCATGCTTCTCAAACCTCACCACCTAAATTGGGACCTCCACGCCAGACTATGGTCCCTCCACCACCTTTAACCCCATTATTCGAAATCAACATAGTCAATCTGACCACCAAGCCTCAACCGACCTTGACCAATCTATCAAACATTCTCCCTAGCCGTTGGGAGAATTCAACCTTCATCCAAGCCTTGACCAACCTTTCAACTCAGTCTCGACTAAATATCAATCACTCTTTCAACCTGACCTCGACCAGACCAGTGACCAAATCTCAACCAAACCTCAACCAAATCCTGACCAAACATTTAACCCAACCATTGACCAATCATCAACCAAATGTCCATTGACCTGACCCTCGATCGCACATTCAACCAGTCTCAGCCAATCAGCGACCATATCAACCAACTTCTTAATCATCAATCAGCATGTGACCAATTTGGAAAAAATTAAACAAGGTAAGTTTGCTCCAATTTGGCTCAAACCACATCATAACGCACAAGCATGGCCCAGGGACTTATCAGACCCTGAGCCCTTTTATGCCTTGCATCTGCGACCATTCTATTGTTAGTCAAGTACTCATCCACTTGACATTTAACTTGAGCTCATCCCTTGAGCAATTCTCATCCTCTTAATCCCCATTCCTTTCAACCCTATTCCCCTTAACAAATATTATATAACCCTTTTATGACGTATGGGATGCTTTGTCCTAATAAAAGGGAGCCCTTGAACTTCTATAGTCTTGTCCATGACTCAAATTCTGTCAAAAATAAATCAAGATGTCAAAATATCCAAGGTCACAAAATCAAAAATCGAAGGACAACTGCACTATCATTGTTGTAGCTAATAGACTGCTCCCTCAAAGGACAGCTATTTAAAAGCCCTTATATATAAAGCAAAAATATAGACCACTCCCTCAAAGGATGGCTATGACTAAATCTTGTTACACACATCACTTTATTAGAAGCTTCCCGCATCGATCAGCTTCACAAACAACCACAAAGCAAATGACATCTCTATGTAGATTTCCCGCATTGATCAGTCTGCACCAAAAAAAAAAAAATGGGTCATGGACTTGGCTTGTAGTTATCTCAGGGTCTCCTATAAAAAGGGGCAAGGTTATCTTTACTCTAAAACGGGTTACCCTATCCTCCTCCTATCACCTGCTCAAGGGACTTCGAGCTCACTTCAATGTCAAAGTGATTCGATTACCGCTCTAACACAACCTCTAGTCAATGACGTAATGCATGCATGGGGCTCTTTGTTCTAACAACCCCTATCTATGCTATCTTTCTGGTCCTTATCAATGAATGAGCAGTATGCATTTCACTTCCTTTACACTTTGGTCACATTCAACCAAACCAAACCAATCCAAACATTTTTAGACTACCAACATCATCATAGTCCATTTCACATAGTTTCTATGGACAACAATACACATAAAAACTATCGACCAGACTCAATTTATGTTAAGCATAAACCATTACTTGCTGAAGCATAAATAGACCTCAATTTATTTTTAGCATACATCCATCACGAATATGGAAAATTGCTAGGGATGAAAGACCCCTCAACCAATGTTACAGAATACACCATATGGAAAAGGCTGTAACATCTTCTTATCCTCATCATTTTGACACATGACCAAAACCAATCATCGACCACTTTGTCTCTTTGTCTGAACTACATTGGTCTGAGGCCCCATCCAATCTGGGATATGTAGGCAGCACTTAGATGACACGACTATCTTCTGGGGTTAGCTCGACCACCCTTGTTTGTTCATCTCTTTGATGGACAAACCTTCTTTCCTCCTTTGACCATGACTTGACCTCAACCAAGACCAATCCATAACCTTTGACCCTTCTTCCCTTTTAGGGAGAACTACATTGGCCTGAGGCCCTAACCATAAGGGCTATGTAGGTAGCACTCATATCACATGACGTCTTCTGAGGTTAGCTCAGCCACATTCTTTCATTTGTCCACTCATTCGACCAATTATCTATCTCAGCCTCATCTCGACCAACCACTTTGGGGATCATGCCTATCTCCTCCGACCCTGACCACTTCCAAGATGACTTTGCCTTGGTTGTTTTTGCATACTTGCTACCTCATGAATGGTTAGCAAAATTGTTCGCAGCCCTATTTTTGACCTTCACAAGTATAGGATCGCAAGCCAGTTGATCCCCACTACTTGTGACTATTTTCATGTTTTCAGGAGCACATCTTGAGCCTGGGATACCTGGAACACGATGACCCATTGGAGCTACAGCTTAGATTGAATAACCTGATTAGCTATGACAAAATGCTGGGGCTCGATTACTTCGATTTTGGCACTCCTCAACCCTTGACCTGTGATAATTTGACCTGACCATCTCATGAAGTGGTATGCACACAATCACAGTAGCATTCACCCTCACCATTTTCATCCACTCTCTGTCAAATCAGCACCTGATTCTAGGTTCCCTTCCCTCAACTCCTGCTTTAAGGGGGAATACCTCATCCCATCCAGTGCAATCACCCTCCTATTTTTGTCTTGCAGTTCACTTGAACAACCAACAAGATGAAATCAACCTTATCCCACACCTGGGGCAACCAACTCCTATTTTTGTCTTGCAGTTCATCTAGAACAACCAACAAGACAAAAAGGGGCAAATGTAGACACTGAAATCATGTCTACTCCCTTGGTCATCCTCCTCGTCCTCTCCCCCCTTGGTCCCCTTCATCCCATTTCACTTAACCACTCCTAACCCCCTACACAATTATTAATTTAAAATAATTAGCTATTTTAAATTAATAAAATCCCTTTTCTCTCTCCCTATGCCACCTCACTCAAGCCACCTCACACCTCTCCTAGGATGCCTACCCTTGGGTGCCTCCCACCACCCTATGACCCATTTATGACCCCCACTTCATTCTCTTCCACTATCCTCTCATCCATTTATGCCCTCCTCGACCGTTTTCCCACGGCCCTTTGACCTGGCAGCGTGCAAGAATGGACAGAGGCTAATTTTAGCCTCTGTCCCCATTCTTCTGCCACCGACGTCGGTCATTATGAGGCTGACATCAGCAGCCTTCAAAGCTACGTTCAGCTCCCCAGACACAAGATCTTGACTCTCTCTGAATCTCATTTTCCAATCAATCAACCCTCTTCTCTCCCAACTGCTAATTCTTTGGCTGCAGGTACTAGACCTCTCCTTTCCTCTCTCAGGCACACAGACTCTCCACCAGCAACAAGGCTTCTGCACCAACTACAACAATAGCAGGGACTCTGCATCAGTCTTCTACATCAACAACAGGTGCAACCAGTCTGCATCATTCCTTCTCCAGCAGGTATGAGGTAAGTATTTGCTACTATTTTCATTTCAATATTTCCTTTGATTCATCTATCACTCAGCCTTCTGCTTGTTAGTAACCTCTGTTAGCCCAGACCTAACCTGCTCTTCTTGAATAGGCTGAAAGGCCTTCTCTATCCCTCTGTCCCTTTTCAATAGTCTGTCCATTATCCCAGACCTCTGTAAAAGACTCTCAGACCCTTATTCAAACCCAGACCCTTTCTCAGGCCCATCCACAGCCCTGAAACTCAACCAGACCTCATCCATAGAATACTGCCCCGACTGACACCGGTCACTTATATAACCAACATCGGTAGCCTAACCGACATTGGCAGACTTGACCAACTGATGTCGGCATCCTGACCGACGTCGACGACTGTGACCAGTCTAACAGCAACATTCGGGTAAGCATTTGCTTCCATTTCTTTTTAGTCTTTTATCATTTCAATCTTTTAATCATTCTACCTTTTATCAGACACTATCTTTATCAAACAGTGGGTTGACATCCCTTAAGGAAGTCTTTGTACTTCTGGGATCAAGCTTTTGCTTGGCAACCCACCATCTATCCATCTAACGCCTTCTTTGTCCAAGTCTCTTTCTTTTGCAGGTGTCATCCTCTACAACCAAAGAGGAGTTCTCACTACGTCTAGATAACGGTGCGCAAACTTCATCTAGGTAACATCTAACCTTGACCATTTCCTTTAGTTTCTCATTTCTTCTTTTGAATGTAAAAGTGAATCTTGTTTGGAAACAGGGGCATAAGATAGAATAATGGCATCTAAGAAAATATATAAATTAGAGCCAAATGCTTTGATAAGGAGGTAGCCCCCTTAAAGTGACAACATATTATGGATTTATTCTTTATTACCAAAAAATAATATTGTATTTTGTGTTATAATTTATGCAATTATTTTGTTTGAGTCTAGAGGTTCTTAACATTTGGTATTAGATCTCTTTCTAGGGCCATTTTTGTGTATTTTTTGTTTTATAGGAGGTTGAGCAAGTTATGGGTTTGTTATTATGTGCATTGTATGCTCCACCTTGACTTAAATGGGATCCTAGTGATCAAAACGTGGATAAAAATTGTGTTTTTTAGTTTTAGGAGAAGATATTTGATTTCATTTTATGGTTTGGGAATATCTTTATTATGGAATTTATAGTTGCAAAGTTGTAGAAAGGATTTGCTATTCTTTATTTTGGTATTTGGAAGGTAATATCAAAGTATATCATGAGTGGTTTTATTTTGTAGGGTTGAGAGATGTGTTTTGTTTGGATATTATGAGATCTTATATTTGTAGAGATGCAAGTTTTGTGACACCAATTAGACATGTGCCACTAGATTTACCATTTAATTCAATTTTAGAGTGTAGATTTATATTTTTTCACCAATAAACATGACCATTATTATTCAATAACCTCTCACACTATATTGAATCGTGCCTATTGATTTTTGGGTTTTTTTCACCTATTTTCCTCTTTTATAATAGTTTGAATTTTTGAATTTCATTAAGTATTTCAAAATTTATTATAGTTTTGCTAATTACTTGTTATAAAAAATGAAAAAAAATTATGGCAATTTTACTCAATGCTATTCAAAAATATAAAATAAGTTTACCACTATCAAAAATGGATGTTACTTTGCATAAAATAAGCACTAATATAAATAAATTAATCATAAATATTTATAATATGTTTTATGGATTAAATATTCACTCCCATATCATAACACAATATGATGAACAAATTGATGCATGGTTAGAGTGGGAGAATAACTACAACAAGTGGTTTGAGGATTTATTTCCTATAGCTGAAGTATATAAACAAGATATAGCTATATGGAAGTATTTTGAGTATATTTTAAACGCTTGATATTATTGTTTCCTTCCTTTCACTAATATTTTTTCATATATGGATACACTCGAGTAGGCACTAGATATGCCCATCTCAGCAATAGAAGCACCTGCATAGGAAACCTAAGAGCCCATGTTTGAAACCAATGCTCCAAAAAATTTGATTCATTTTTTGGTTGGGTTAGAAAATTGAAAAAAAATGTGTTTAAATAATAATGCTAAGGTGGATGTAATTGATCCTAATTTGGCTCACCAAGCACACTATTTTGTGCATCATTTTTCTTGATTTAAAATAATTGGCATGATTTATTATAACCTCCCAACTACCATGTTTGTAGTTGAGATTATTACTTACATATTTATCTATTCACTTCCACCTTAGGTTTTAGTGATTATGATAATAATGTTTTTTACATGCTTATTTCCCCACATAGGTAGATTAAATGGAGGCTAAAAATAATGCAAGACAAATCTTCCATCTGGTCTTCTACATATTTATGATATGTAATTCCTTGCATCTTTTGAGAGTGAAACATGTCAAAGAGGATGGAATGAAATATACATAGGGATGGGAATATAGTGAATATTAGGGGTATAATAGGAGTATAATTAATAGTAAGGAGTAAAATTTTAGTACAACATGCATTATAATGATGAGTTGGGTAGATTAAAACTAGTAAAAATAAAGGGGTATGGGCTATTTTAAATCATCCAAGCAAATATATGAATTAGTACCAAATGATTTGATAAGAATGTATCCCCCTTGAGGTGGAAAGTGATTTTTGGGTTAATCCCTAACGCCATAAATGAATATTGTATTTTATTTTATAATATATTTAGTTATTATGTTTATGATTATACAATCATGTAGTGAGGATTTACCCATCTCTGGATTTTATAGACCTAGGTTTTTGAGTTTAAAATCTAGTTAGTTTTAGATTGTGAGGTTTTTAGTTTGGATATCTAATTCTATATTGGTTGGATCTACACTCCATATAAGATTTATCTTTCTTGATCAATGTAATTATGTTTATGTCATCTTGTCAAGTGTCAAAAATTACATTTGAAGCCTAGTTTTTTATCATGCAATTACAAGTCATGTCATTTCAAGGGACATATTATTGATTGAAACTGACATCCACTCACTTATAATCATGAAAATTGTAATTTTATCCAATTCATTGACTCAAAATCATCAAAATGGTATAATATGAGAATAACACACCAAATTCTTTAGTCTAACCACTCAAATGGATGGCCCCTCTAGAGATTTATTCACAAATTTCTTCATCAATGGACTTAAGGAGAAACTCAGAGTAGATGTTCAAATGTTATAACCTCAAAACTTGATAGAAGTTATGGGCTTATACAAGATTATATAACACCACATGACTTGATAGCATGACAATTCCAATGGGAAACCCTCTATACCACCTTCCTTACAATGTCCCACCACTCATTGCATCAAACAAAAATTGTTTTTACTTGATTTATATTCAACACATGATACAATAGAAGGGGTAGAGGCCCCAAATTACCATTTGGATGACAGCTCATAGGGAATTGAATATGATGAATAAAAAACTACATGTCTTGCTTTGGAGCATACTTGTAATGCATGGTTTGTAGATTTATTTCACTTGGATGAGAGTGACTTATTTTCTCTTCTCTTCACTGAATCTTTTACAAAATAGGCCAACACCACTTCCACATTATCAATATTAGTTCTTCCAATTGAAGAGGTCCCCACTCCAACAATAATGTGTGTCAATGTAGTTTTCATAAAACATCCCCTCACCATTACTTTAGGTATCACTACTAACTCCTCATACCTTGGTTGGCTCCATCGATAGACTATTTTGTGCACAATTTTCCTAGTTTTAAGGGGTTGATTTCCACTCTAAAGGCACATTCTCCTGCATGGGCTAATATCTTTATGATCATATTTCCATTTATAATATTGATCTATATGTCATACTTAAACATCAACCTCATGTTCTAGTGATTTCATTCACCCTATTATTGTATATGATCCTATCAAAGCACAATAAGAAGAAGTAGAAGAAAAAACAAGCACATGGTCAGGCCTCCATTTGGTCATCATCCTATTTCCTATCATGTTTTGATGGTGAAACATTTTAAGGGGGATGTAATGTAATATACCTAGAGAGGGTAATATAATGTATATTAGGGGTAGAATAGTGGAATGTAATATTATTATGAATAGTAATGAATAATAATGCATTAGAGGAATAATCCACATGCAAAAAAAGGAAGAGTGGGAAAAATTATAATAGTATAAATATAGGGGCATAGGTTACAATAAGGGCATCTAAGAAAATATATAAATTAGAGCCAAATGCTCTGATAAGGAGGTATCCCCTCAAATTTGAAAGTGATTGTGGATTTATTTCTTCCCACCAAAAATGAATATTGTGTTTTGTGTTATAATATATGTAGTTATTATGTTTATGAATCTAGAGGTTCCTAAAAACCTTTCAAAGATGAACCAACTAATTTAGTATATTGGCTCAACAAAAATCCATAAAAATCCATCCTAGGTATGATAACAATCCATATTAGTATTTGAAATCTAGAAATTAAATTGATTTTACAAATTTAGGTGCCCTTTGCATGGCATATATACCTTGTATATGTCTCAAGATGAAATTTGAGTATGATAATAGTACTATTTTATATAATGTTGACACAAATGTATATCTAAATCATAAAACTATGACATTTGGCCAATTTTAAATTGTTTTAAGTGTGGAGGATATGCTTCCATGATATGCCCCAAAATCTAGAGTTTCTAAGAACTAGTGTAAGTGTGGAGAACATGTTTCTATAGCATGCCCCCATGATAATATACATATATGAAAAATTTGGAGGCCATATCTCTATGACATGCCCCAACTACTATGGCCCATCTTTTGAGGTGAGGTGATGTATAATCTGGTAGTAACCTTGCCAACAAAAGGATAAGATAATTGTATAACTTGTGAATAGATCATGTAGATTTTAGGAGAAACATGGTTTGGTAGATAAAATGTTGAAGAAAACATTATGTGATCACATAAATTCCTAATATGCATGATATATATCATGACAATGTATAGTGAGTAATAATACAAGCTTAATAAGCAATCAATCACACACACAAGAACACTCAAAATAAAATTAAAAGGAAAATGGTCCAATTAAGACCTCAAATAAGGGGCATGTTCAAATGCATAAAAATCAAAGGGACATGACATATTAAAATGTCCACAAATCATATAATGACATATTTAAATTCCCATAAAACCAAAAATGACATATTAAAATTTCTAAAATAGGCAAACAAAGGCATAGGGGCTGCAAGTGATGGAGCATAATCAAATGCTCAAATAAGTAAAACAATAGCACTCAAGGCAAGACACTCAAGGAAATAAAAAAAAGAAAGCATGGGACATAAGAAACAAGCAAAAGCATATCATACTAGTCCCTGGATATATATGTTAGAATAAAATGTTAAGTACATATCATACCAAGTACATAGTGAAATATATAAGCAACAATAAAGTCATGTGTAAGTATATAATCTAAAACATGATAATGGAAAGTGATCATAGAATAATATAACCTAGGTGGATTGTGATCAAAGAAGAAAATGCACCCAACATTCTTATGAGGTGACTAGAGGGAAGACCCAACATTTGTATGTGTATATATCATGTGTCTAGGTATACACATATCACACTCAAAAGATATGTTAAACATGTGTGTGTGTGTGTGTGTGTGTGTGTGTGTGTGTGTGTGTGTGTGTGTGTGTGTGTGTGTGTGTGTGTGTGTGTGTGTGTGTGTGTGTGTGTGTGTGTGTGTGTGTAAAGGAATGATATGATATTTACCAATATGTAATAAACAACATAGATGCCAAGGAGCTAATAAGATGTGTAAAAATCTTGACATGTTTTTTATTCTGAATTTTTAAAATTTTTATTTTATTTATTTATTTATTATTTTTTGAATATTTGATTATTTTTTGTATTTTTTTTTAATTGTATACCTTTTAAATTTATGTTGGATCATTTTCATTATTTGGATCATGGTTTTATAATTTAAAATGGTTCATGGAATAATATTCCTCATGATGTACATGTAAAGTAGAAGAATGAATAGCATTAGGTGGTATATGAATCAATTTTCCATCATGAGAAAAGGGGATACCTTGCTGATTTTGGTTAATATTAGCTTCCATTTGGTATAACCAAAGAGTACCCAATGTGAATTATTATTGAGATTTTTATGGCATACCCAAACCCTTGTTTGAATCACCTTAGGACCATGTGCAATTGGAATTATTATGTTACCTAAGGAGTTTTTCCAACCTCCTTTATTTTTCAAGTCTTTTAAATAAAATCCAAGTTGTTGGAAACGTCTTATATCAAAAGTGGTTTTTTTTACATGGGATCCACATGGTTATTTAAAAAATAAGCACCACTCATAAAGAATGTGATTGTTATATCCTACTGACATGGATGATTTTTGATATTTTTCAATTTGAAGAGTTTACTTAGGATGCATACCTTGGATTGGTCCTATATTGAGTAAATTTTTTTAAGGTCCCATATGAATGTGAGGACCACCACATATTTTCTCATAATGCTCATTTGGTAATTCATCTTCCTCATTTTCATGTGGGATAAAACTTTTGCATTTTAAAGGAGAGATGTCAAGCTAATTTGGATGAATAAGTATGAATCAAGCATATATATGCACATTCACATATAAATAGATAAATTAATCATATTTATTATGTAATTCCTTTTCATTTAATTGGAAAAGAATATCTGTACTAAAACTTAATTTCAATTCCACATCTGAAGGTCTAAATGGTAGTTCATATTATTTATGATCCAAAGTTTTTTAGTTTGTTTATGTAATTTTATTTTTGTTTATTTGACCTATTTTACACATTAGTTTGTTTTGTAAACAACTCATCTTCCTGTAAGATTTAAATTCTTACATAGTTTATAAAATAAACAACTTTTATATTGAATATATTTTATGAATTATTCCTCCAAGATCAGGATTGAACAATGGTGTCAGAGCTAGAATATTTGAATAGAAGGATGTTTGATTTGAAGAAAAGTATGAAGAAGACCTATAGGATGGAGTTTTGATTCATAAATGACATTTTAATCTTGTAAAGTGACATAATAAAGTACTATGAAATAATTTTTAGGACTAAAACTCTTTCATTAGGTGTGTGGTGAAGTGTGGGGTGTGAAGTATATAAGTGGATTAATCTATGAGGAAACATGTGGGCTCTCTTAGATTTTGAATGTCAACATAATTAATTTTATGATTGTGTATTTTAGTTTGATGATTTTTAGTGAATACAAGGATGAAATAATTTATAGAACATGTTGAATAATATAAGGAGTTTATATAGGTTGAAAACATGTTTCAGTTTGCATAGTTTATAAAACGTGTGTTGTGTCCTTGTGATTACCATCTAGTGATAAATAGAGTGTTAAAACAATGTGCTAGATAGAATGAAATAATAAAATAACTTATAGAATGATTTACTAGAATAAATGATGTGATTTAAGAAAATTTTAAATTATTTAAACCTTGGAATTTTGCAAAGGCTCCACCAAAAATAAATTCCAACAAAAAAAGGTGTATTTGATTTGACATGTAAATAAAAAGACTAGTACATTTTACATGGAAATTAAATTAGGTGAAACTTTTTTCATGAATAATTTTTTATTTTCCTCACATTTGAAAACTGTAGTTTATTTATAATATAGTTCCTTTGCATTCTAAATTTACATGTAAAGAGATTGTCGAATGTAATTTTGGTAGTCACTTTCCTAAGAGAAGGTCACTAGTTCAAAAACTATCTTTTGGAAAAAAAAATTTACATTTGAATTTTTGGAATATACTTTTTTGAAAAAGAGAATATTCTATTTTTAAAAGCCTTTTAAAGATGATATAAGGGTGAATAGGAGATATAAACTATAGTTTAATTTTACAAGTCTCGATCTTTTTAATCAGAAACTATTTTGAGGGTAAAGTCAAACCCCTAATAAAATTCACTTTTTTTGACTTTTTTGTACCATGGAAAAAATTGTGAGATTAATCTCTAAAATGGTAAATTATCACCTAAAATTACAAATAATGGATAAAAAACATGCAGAAAATCCTAATTTTTAATGATTTATGGGAAATCATATAAAAAGAAACCACACCACCTATAGCCACAAAGTTGGTTGAGTACCAGAAATGTGATATGTGTGCACTCACATTTTTGAAATGATCTTGCACTGAATAGGTTATCATTCATATTGAGGCATTTAAAATTTGTGGATGAAAAGTATAGAAAATGTTAAAGGATTTGTATGAATTAACCCTCATACAATAATATTGACCTTATGTACCTTTTGAAAAATAAATTGGTAGATAATGAAGATGTCTTTGAATATCTTTCCCACATGAAAACCCTAAAACAAGATTATTGTACTATAGGGGGTAAAATTGATGATGGATTTTTTATTTCAATCACATTTTATGGCCTCAATTCTACATAATTTTTTTTATAAATGCTACAAATTAGTTATAAGCTTAATGGTGACACATTTGACTCCATCTGGGAGTTGTTGACTCAACATAAGAGATAATTTGTAAAGAAGAAAAGTATGAATATTGAAGAGGCTCACTATGTAAATATATCTCCTAGCATAAAAATAGTTTCCATGTATAGTGATAGTTTCAAAAACATTCTTTGAAACACACTCAGAGACATTCTCTACATTGTTATCAATGGTCTCCACAACATTCTCATCGACACTCTCTAGAATATTCAAAACATGAATAATCTTACCTCTATTCTACTACTCTTATGGTTCTTCTAGTGACTTAGCTTCTTATAGATATCATATACATAGGAAAGATCAAAAAAATTTCAAGTGTGGTGGTATTGGACATCTTGCAGATACATGTCCTTTTAAATAACCATGTTCTCCACATAACAAGCAAGCTAATGAAAATTATGTGGATCATTCTAGTGGTAGATATTTTGGTTACTCTAATCATTATGGTTATTCTAATAATTACTCTGATTAAGAGGCATCTTATATGGTTGAGTTCTATGGTCTTGATGTACCTAACAACTTGTTTTGAGTGATCAATGATTCACCTTTCTTGTGCAAGCTACAAGGCTCAAGACTAGGATATATTGTAGTAGCATTTTTTGGCTTGTGTCTTTATTTTAGTTCCATTTTCATCTTTATATATTTGATATTTTATGACATGGAGTGAACAAAGTTCATTATTATTTTTGGATTTCTATATTTGATGACATGGAATAAACAAAATTTGTTGTTTTTGTTTCTCTTAATGTATGGCTTCTCACATCTCACCTAATAAGGGGAGAAGATATTTCATTTTTTGGTCTTTGATCAGTCATCAATGATAGTATGAGTTAATAAGGGTTGATAACTCATTCAATATTTATCAAAGGTCATTATCATTTATTAGACATCAAGGAGATGTGTCATACATAATACAAGTTTGTCACTTAGACATGCTACTGTGTGGGACCTTATGTGGATCGATGTAGTTGGATAGGTTTTGATTGTGTTATACTATAGTACAATACAATGATCATAAGGGATGAGAAAGATTTGATCCTATTCATCAATATTTTGTACCACAAATCATAAGGAAGGATACAAAGTACTTAGTTTGTTTACCTTGCACATGTAGATATAGGAAGGAAAAAATTAGAAGTGGTTTGGATTAGGATCCTAAAACAATCATTAGATTCTAGATATTTTCACTATGTGGTCTTGAACATTTGCATTAGATTTAGACTATTGTATCAACATAGATGTCTAACCTAGATGTAAATGTCTAGTATGGAATATTAACTAGATCTAGATGTGAGCAACTAGATCCTTCTAAGTTTTTTTCAACCTTCTTATGATGTATTTATATTGTACACACATTGTTGGTGTATGCCTTTTTTCCCATGGGTTTTGGTTACATGATTGCATATTGCTTGTTTAGGGGCTTTAGAATCATGTTGGTTATTTGGAAATTTTAATACCACATTCACTATAATGGGTTATATCTTTCCTCCTACAACCTATATATGTACATGTTCCCTTTCATATTCTTAATGAAATATTGCGTGGATCCTTTGTCTCATTCCTCTTGTTCATTTCTTGCAGTTGTGTGCTTGTGTTTGCTCAGTATTGTTTTTTGCAATACACATCTCACATAGCATATTGAATTAGGTACATTCACTTGGATCAATATTCTTGGAGCTCATTTTGATATGGTATCAGAGTCAATCTAGATCTGAGTATTATTGAGTATATTCTACACATTTTCCATTGAATTTGTCTCCTTTTTTGATTTAGATTTAGGCTTAGATTTTTTCTATGATTTATTTTTATTATAGAAGCTTAGTATCATAATATTTCTTAGTATTTATATTTAATTTGATGCTTTACTTGATTTTCCACTAGCAATTTTCTTTGTGGAATTGTATAAATTAGATCTATTTTTTTTATCAATTCCTCTTTTCTCAAAGATATATATATATATATATATATATATATATATATATATATATATATATATATATATATATATATAAAGTAGTTATTTTTGGCATATGAGATAGCTAGCTATATCTTGAGGCATTAAGGACCTTTCCATTGAGTTTGAAAGCCACAAGATAGTCAATATCAGCTTTTGTTTCATTAGATTTGGAGATATAAAGCATTTTTTATGAGGGTTTGAATTTTGGAGAAGGATATAGATCTAGGAGGTACTGTTGACGCTGGAAAGTGCACCTAGCGGCAGGAAAGCAGATTCCTGCCCTCTCCCCGCAACATGGAAACCCCTCTCTTGCCTGTGGGACGGCGAAGCAGGTGAGGAGAGTCTCTAGATATGGGCTAGTTCCCTCTGATGTATCTTGTTGTTTCAGGCAGTGCAAAAGTATAGGTATATAGGTATATACTAGGGGGGATGAAAAGGGAGAGAGAAAAGCATGAAAACAAATAGTCTACTCTAAAAGGGGTGATACACCAAAAATAGGTGACCTTCCAGATCCACTCTCAGAATCAAGAAAAAGCAACATACATACACTGAAACTTGGTAGAAAAGACCAGGTTGCTGGGATGACAGGGAGGTTCCAGTGAAAGATATAGGGAACAGGGACTCACCAAGATGCTGTGGAATGCATACTGTAAGTGACCTCCTCTATTTCTGCACCCCAGGAAGAACTCTTCACCTGTAAGCTGCAAACTGATATTCTGTAGATAGCTGGTACCTTGGTATTTAAAACCTGTGAGAGCATTTAAAAGGAAATGACTGAGCACAAATCAAACACACAGAACATACACAGAGTATCTATCCAAGAAAGAGGTAAAAACTATATTTTTATTGATTCAGGTGGGGAAATTACAGAGCAGTGCTCTTTACAAAAGTCAGGAAGATACTGAGAAATGGCTAAGTCTGTGTATTTATAGGGAAAGAGCCAAGAAGAGTCTCATTGAAAAGAGTAAAAAACACTATAGCTGATGTCACAATTCTGCCAAGACCATGCTTGTTGCCTCGTTTTGCATGCTGGTCCTCTCCTCCGGTGGCTGGGTGGGTTTTTTCTTGTGCACTGCAGGTGAAATTTGCCCCCATCTGTTGTGGGTGGCGAATCTGCCACCCTTTGCATGTACTTCACGTAGGATTTCTGCTAACGCCGGCTGATAAGCTACCGATGGCGGCAGTCTTGCCGACATCAGTTCGTGTAGGCTGCCGATGTCGGTAGTATTGTGCTGTGGGTGGCAATTTTGCCACCTTCTGCATGTTTATAGGCAGCCCTTTCTCCTTCCACGCCATGGGGCGGGGTTTTCAGTTTTGCCGCCTTCGGGTGGGGTTTTTTTCATTCGCCGCCTTCGAGCGGTGGTTTCATTTTCGCCACCCTAGGGTGGGGATTTTCACTTCGCCACCTGAGGGCGGGACTTTTCATTTCACCGCCTGCTATTTTATTGTCGATAGCGGCAGTTCTGCCGATGTCGATCGCTGTAGTGTGCCGACGGCAGCAGTTTTGCTGACGTCGGTCGATGTCAATGGCCCTTTTCTCTTTGTTTGTGCTATTGGTGGCGAAATTGCCACCCTCTGCATATTTATAGGTGGGCTCATTTTACCCACCCTTATAGTGGGCGGTGATTTTTCCACCCTCTAAATTTTTTTGCTCTCTTTTTGCCTAAGTGTCAAAACACTCCAATTTTTTCCCTTCTTCTCTCCTTGCGTGAACGTCCACAGACTCTGCCTTTTGCTACCTTTCATGACCAATGCTCTGCAATGGCGCTATCAAAACCTGAAGGTTGACCTGGCAACATGAAATGACTAGCCATGCGAAGTAGGTGTAGGAGGTGACCAGGATTTTGCTTGAGAGGCAAAATTGGGTCAACAAATTGGTGACTCACGGGGAAGCATGCCTGCTATGCTTAGAACCCAGTTTCCTTGCATATCCATTGGGTGCAGAGTTGGATGGTAACTTTGAAGATGGTTTACAATAGCTCAAAATATCCTGGAATAAAAATATATAGAATTTACCCCCAGACGAAAGGAAACACACAAGACTAAAAAACAACTAACTGTGAAAACTGCACTTAGGGAAAACAGGGAAAACTATGTACAGCCGAACCAAAATTTAGTGGCAATGCTTCAAATGTATCCCGTCGTGAAACTCAGCCAATACCTTGTCAGCCTAATTGGAGTCAATGCATCTCAGGAGAACCCCAGAGAGATCCTTCCTAAATAATACTCCATCAATCAAAACATAGGGAAGGGACTGAAGTTTAAAATACCTTTTTCCAGCCCTATCGAGACCCTGTGGACATTCACCCGTTAGAAGGAAACACCTCATGTTCAGTGTCCAATCTCTTACGACAACTAGTTCTTCTGCAAGGGCTGTGTCATGGATCAGCAAGCTGTCTTCATCCTTTTGTCTCAAATCTACGGCTAGCTATTCACACAGGCCCCTTCCTCTCACCAACTTGGTGATTTTGATGTCTATGTCATACTCCATTACCTTGGTGATCCATCCCACTCTTTTCTCGTTTAAGTCTCGGTTGGTCAAGAAATCTTTGTCGCCAGGATGTGGAACCATGAGATGGATCTTGCTATTTGACAACATATATCTAAATTTCTTCAGGCTACGCACTACTGCCAGGACTTGCTTCTCTACATAGGTGTACCTAGTTTCGAAGTCCTCTAACCCTTGGTTGAAGAAGGTGAGTGGTTGCTCGAGGTCATCACTATTTTCTTAGGTAAGCATGGCAGATATTACTTCTCTGTTGCTGAAGGTATAGAGATTGAGGTCTTTATTGAAGTCGACGCTGATTAGAGCGGGAGCCTGGGTCAAAGCCTATTTGATAGCTTCAAAGCTGTCCTTTCTTGGCATTGTCCATTTGAATTCTTCACCCTTTTTTAGCAAGGAGGTTAGGGGTTTAACTATTTCAGCAAAGTTCAGAATGAACCTCCGAATGAAATTTATCCGGCCAAAAAAACTCTGAAGGCCTTTCTTGTGCTTTGGTAGGGACATCTCCAGAATGGAGTGGACTCTTTCTGGGTCAATAGACAAACCTTTCTTAAACACAATGTGGCCAAGAAGTTTGCCCTCATGAACCACAAATACACATTTCTTTGGATTTAGGGAGATGCCAAATTCCCTGCACCTCTCAAAAATCTGTCTGAGGTGCTTTATATGCTGTCTTGCCTCTTTGGAGAAAACTGTTATATCATCAAGGTACACCAGCACGTTCTTATTTATCAAACCACTAAAAGCCATGTCCATGGCTCACTAAAAAGTAGCACCAGCATTGGATAGCCCAAAAGGCATCTTCTGGTAGGTGAACGTTCCCCATTTAGTGGTGAAGACTGTTTTGTATTGGTCGGAGTCTCACACCAGAATTTGATTATATCCTGAATAGCCATCTAGGAGGGAGAAGCGTTTAGAACCAGTTACCTTTTGGAGGATCTGCTCCATGTTTGGAAGGGGATAATGATCTTTTAAAGAGACTTTATTAAGGTCCTTGAAGTCGACGCACAGCCTGATCTCCCGATTTTTATTTCTAACTGGAACCAAATTAGCCAACCACGAGGAATGTTTGATCGGAAATATAATGCCGGACTCAATCAACTTGACCAATTCTTTTTTCATAAGGAGCTCGACCATCGAATTTACAGGCCTCTGCTTTTGTGTGACTGGTTTTGTGCCTTCATCTAATTCAATAGTGTGCTGGGCGAGCCTTGGATCGAAGCCTTTCAATTCGCTATAGTTCCAGGCGAAGACGTCAGCGAACTCCTGACACAGCAAAATGAAAGTTTGTCTTTCTTGAAACATGCAGATCTTACCAAGCGCTAGCAACTTGTCCTTGAAGATTTCAACTTTTTCATAATCCTCCTCTTTGGTAGTGATGCATGCTTTGTCATCTCTTAGTTGGTCTTCTCCGTTGAAAATACTTTCAAGTGTGACCAGACCCTTAGGGAGTTTATTGTTCTTCAATTGAACAATCTGATTTCCATATTGCTGCTGCAATTTCACTTGATTGTGGACTGCAAACTCGGCTTCTTCCTGCAGGAAAAGAGCTATCTGTTGGTCACTTTCGAAGACCTGCCAATTTGTAACATTGTCTGGAATTGAAGGCCGAACCACCACTTTTAAATGGCGTGAACCACAATCTCTGCTTATCTCTTTTGAAACATCAAATTGGGCACCAACAGCTGCCAGCCTGTCAGCCTATTTATTCTGCTCCCTGGGAATCAAGGTAATGTTAAGAGCAAGGAAATCCTCCATCAAGTCCCAGACTCTATGCTTGTAAGACTTCAGTAAGGAGTTCTTGGTCAGGTTTAGGCCTCTGATTTGGTTTACAATTAATTCACTATCCCCCAGGATTTGCAATTTCCTGATCCCTCTCTTTCTTGCCCACTCAAGTCCATGAATCAAAGACTCATATTCTGCAACGTTACATGTGCAAGAGAACTGGAAACAGAAAGCTGAAAAGTACCTTTCCTTGGAAGGGGAGATTAACATTGCCCCACCACCAGGACCCAGTTTGCTTCTGAAACCATCGAAGTATAGCTGCCACAGGCCGAGGTCTTCTTTGTTCTCCTTCATTATATTGGGCATGATGGCACTTTCTTCATGCAAGCAATAGACGCCAAGGTCTGACTTCTCAATAAACTTGTAAGGATCGTGCTCGAAGTTATCACTTTCCCACTCATCCAAGAGTAGATCTGCAACTCCTTCAAGAGCAAAAGATGAAGATTTGTCCATTTGAGAGTCTTCTGGATTAATGATAGTGTAACTGACATTCGTTGCCTTAGGTGAATAGGGCTCTAGGTGGTCCTTGTAAAGTGGCTCAAATTTGATTTTTACTTTAGTTCCATACTTGGTTCTGAAAACCAGGTATGACCAATTTGCTGCTAGATGGCCCCCTATCTTGGACGTAAAGTCCCTTGACAAACATATTGCAAAATACGGAGGAACGTCCGCTACCACTATATCTTGGGGGATTGAGAATGTTGGGCAGGCATGCAATGTTAAGCTCAATCCTTTCAGGACTCTGACTGTCTTTGCAGGCGTCCCATCTAGTTGCAAGACTCCTTTGTTCATTGCTTCGTACTTTAACCCCATCTTATCAGCAATGCATTTAGGCATTACTGAAGTGCTAGCCTCGCTATCAATTATGCAATTGTGTACTAAGAAATCCCCTATGATCAAAGATACATAAAAAGGGGGAGTCTTTTCTTCTTTCTTTACCTGACCTGGAGCAGAAGGCTGCCCATTCGTCATTAAGACATTATTAGTGTCTGTCGGGATGGTCTGTCGATCTAGCTCATGCAATTCTTTCTTCAATGCTTCCTTTTGTTCTGGAAGAGACAATGAATCCCATAGAGAAATGTTCACATGCAATTTCTTCATTTGATCAACTATATTAACTTGGGAGCTGATTCCCTTCGCACTTTCCTTTGAGCTGGTCCCGGCTGGAATTGTAGACTGAGGAGCTAGAGGTACAAATGATTGACCAGGAATTGGGGCCCTTTGAAAAGGGTGTGGTGGAGGATTCATTGTTGCCTAAGGGGAAGCTTGCGCTTCTCCAACTTCTCTTCTTTTAAATCTTATGTTGGCTGCAACGCAATCAGCCTGATTGTCTACAGCGCCCCCATGATTAATTGCACATAGCTCACCTTCTTCGTGATTTATCAGGGTAGAATCTGACTGAGTTTGATTGTTACTCGTGCTGGGCTGAGCTGGGAACTCGAAAAACTAAGAAAAATCAGCAGCCTGATTCTCTAAATTCTGGAAGAAATTGACCATATCATTCGTGTGGGTGGCTTGCTCTTGACTTTGTCCCATGGTTGAACGACCTGGCTGCTCCTGCACTAGATTGTTTTGAGTAGGCACCATGGCTTTAGATGACGAAGAAGGGCCTGAGTTATAATTTTGATAAGGCCTGGTTGTAGTGAGCTGCCCCTGACCTTGGTTATAGTTTGGAAAGGGGGGTCTAAGGGCATGGCCATAATTTTGATAACCCTGGTTTGGATTGTGGCTTTGAGCTTGCTGCCTTTTAAGGGCAACAAGTTCATTTGACATGCTCTGCAACAGGCCCTTAACTTCATTTAATTCATTGGATGGAAAAGTAGCTGGCTTCTCAATGACAGGTAGGGGAGCAATTGTAGGAACGACAGCCTAAATTAGGGGCAGCGGTTCTGGGAAAAGTGGCATATGAGGCCTAGGGGCAATTTTCCCGACTTGAATCAAGCAATTTTTGGCTGCAATGGCTATGTCATACGCAGCTGGCAGTATGTGTCACCCCATAGATTGGATCATCATAGCAATGTCACTATTTAAAGCTTTTAGATAGTACAAGAAAGCGTAGCTGGGAGTCGGTCTTACCAGGATGAGAATTCTATCCCAAGTCTTCTGAAACCACGTGTTGAAGTCCTGCATATACTCGTGCAGAGCTCTCTTTATAGTTGTCAGTTGCTCTGCAAGAGAGAGGCCATCACTTTTTTCCCCAAAATGATCAGTTAAACGGGTGCCCAATTCATTCCAAGAATGTATGGAATTCACAGGCAAGGTGCCATACCAGTCGAGAGATTTCCCTTTCAGAGACAAGGCTAACAGTCTGATGGCAATATTTTCTTCTATTATATTGTGAATATTGCAAAGGTTGGCAATATTTTTTATATGCTCAACAACTGTAATAGGTCCCACTCCATCAAAAGAAGGCACATTTTTTAAAGCTGTTCCTGGGATCGAATCATAGCGTGGGAGGTTTAAAGGGCTCTCACCACGAAAAGCTGCAAAAGGCAAGGCCATGGCTGGAACAAGTTGTATTTGTGGTTGAGCTAGGTTGGTATTCTTAGCAACAAGTCCAGGAGGGTTTACTAGTGGATAAGGGTGAGTTCTTTCAAACCTAAGCCTTTTAGCAGAGTTTAAAGGCAACTCAATGAACTCAAAGGGGACCCTTCTTGAAGCTGACCTTGTGGTAAACTTTGGCATAGAAATTTAAGTGACTGGTCTTAAAATGAAACACTGAGATCTTACCAGTGGAGTCGCCAGATGCTGGAAATCTTTGAAAAATCACTGTAGTAGGACCAGCATCAATCCTGAAATACTACTGTGTTGAGAAATAGAGTCCCACTGGGCGTGCCAAAACTGTTGATGCTGGAAAGTGCACCCAACGACAGGAAAGTAGATTCCTGCCCTCTCCTCGCAACATGGAAACCCCTCTCTCACCTGTGGGATGGCGAAGCAGGAGAGGAGAGTCTCTAGATATGGGCTAGTTCCCTCTGATGTATCTTGTTGTTTCAGGCAGTGCAAAAGTATAGCTATATAGGTATATACTGGGGGGGATGAAAAGGGACAGAGAAAAGCATGAAAACAAACAGTCTACTCTAAAAGGGGTGATACACTAGAAACAGGTGACCTTCCAGATCCACTCTCAGAATCAAGAAAAAGCAACATACATACACTGAAACTTGGCAGAAAAGACCAAGTTGCTGGGATGACAGGGAGGTTCCAGTGAAAGATATAGGGAACAGGGACTCACCAAGATGCTGTGGAATGCATACTGTAAGTGACCTCCTCTATTTCTGCACCCCAAAAAGAACTCTTCACCTGTAAGCTACAAACTGATATTCTGTAGATAGCTGGTACCTTGGTATTTAAAACCTATGAGAGCATTTAAAAGGAAATGACTGAGCACAAATCAAACACACAGAGCATACACAGAGTATCCGTCCAAGAAAGAGGTAAAAACTATATTTTTATTGATTCAGGTGGGGAAATTGCAGAGCAGTGCTCTTTACAAAAGTCAGGAAGATCCTGAGAAATGGCTAAGTCTGTGTATTTATAGGGAAAGAGCTAAGAAGAGTCTCATTGAAAAGAGTGAAAAACACTATAGTTGATGTCACAATTCTACCAAGACCATGCTTGTTGCCTCGTTTTGCGTGCTGGTCCTCTCTTCCGGTGGCTGGGCAGGTTTTTTCTTGTGCACTGCAGGTGAAATTTGCTGCCATCTATTGTGGGCAGTGAATCTACCACCCTTTGCATGTACTTCACGTAGGATTTCTGCTGACGCCGGCCGATAAGCTACCGATGGTGGCAGTCTTACCGACGTCAGTTTGTGTAGGTTGTCGACATCGGTAGTATTGTGCTGTGGCCTGCAATTTTGCCACCTTCTGCATGTTTGTAGGCGGCCCTTTCTCCTTCCCTGCCATGGGGCAGGGTTTTCAATTTTGCCACCTTTGGGTGGGGTTTTTTTCATTCATCGCCTTTGGGTGGTGGTTTTGTTTTCAGCACCCTAGGGTGGGGATTTTCACTTTGCCACCTGAGGGTGGGACTTTTCATTTTGCCACCTGTTGTTTTATTGCTGACGGTGACAGTTCTGCCAACGTCGGTCACTGTAGTGTGCCGATGGCGGTAGTTTTGTCAATGTCGGCTGATGTCGACGGCCCTTTTCTCTTTGTTTGTGCTGTTGGCAGTGAAAATGCCACCCTCTGCATAATTGTAAGTGGGCTCATTTTACCCGCCCTTGTAGTGGGTGATGATTTTGCCGCCCTCTGCATTTTTTCTGCTCTCTTTTTGCCTAAGTGTCAAAACACTCCAGTTTTTTCCCTTCTTCTCTCCTTGCGTGAACGTCTGTAGACTCTACCTTTTGCTGCCTTTCATGACCAATGCGCTGCAACGACGTTGTCGAAACCTGAAGGTGGACCTTGCAACACAAAATGACTGGCCATGCGAAGCAGGTGTAGGAGGTGACCGGGATTTGCAAAATTGGGTCAACAAGTACCAAATTTTTTTGGAGCACTTTCAACCAAAATTGACCCCACCATCATGTTCAGAAGGCCCAAATCTATATAGATCAACTTTCATTTTGTCAAATTTTGATATATGAGGCACATTTGGGAAAGGTTTGAAGTTGGAAAAAATCAAATCATAGCTGTGATGGCCATTTGACCATAAAATTTAATCCAATGATGTTTTCTATAATATTCTCTACAGATTCCACCAACTTTGCCATTAGATTTGGTAGTCCTACCAGATTTATTAGCATTTTACATTTGGTTGGAGGTTCACCAAATTTTGTGGAATTTTTTTTAGCAGACCTCCATAGTTTTCAGCATCTCTAAATTTGGTGACATCACACCAGATTTAGTTGAGGTTTCATTTTTCAAATCTGCCCCCCTCATAGATGAGAAGTCTATTCTATATCAGTCAACTTTGGAGGACCATATCTTGGTTGTACAAGCTCATTTTTTAGAGCAAGGTTTTTTTTATTTGGCGTAGAATTTCATGCTCTTAACATTGGTGTAATTTTTTTTTTGTTTTTGGTGTCTATTTTTTCAATAAATTGTAAATTTTCATAGATGTTGCTAAGTAATCCTCATTTTTGACCCTTCTAGGGCTTCATCCAAGCACATATAGTAACATTTTTTTGTGCAATTCTTTTTGAAAGTACATGATTTTTCTTGTACTCTTTAGTGGTATGATCTATTTGATCTATTTCTATTAAAAAAATGTACTTTATTTTCTATGGCCTTTTTTGACATCTATATTTACTGAAATCAAATCCACTTCAGTGAAAAGTGGAAATTGTAAAATGCACTGAATTATAAAGTGCAAAAGTTTGGGGGGGTATCTGATATAGTTTTAGGGGGGTCATCTTGAGGTTATGATTTTGTTGTGCAACTCTCTCTTTATCTGCACTTTTGATTTTATACAATAACAACAAACATATTTTATCTTAATTCTAAAATGGATCTTAGTTCTGTTAATGCATTCATACCTTTCAACTATCAATAATGGAAAAGTAATATCACTATGATTCTTAGAATTAAAAGGTTGTTTCACATAACTATGGGGTTATAAATTAAGCCAACAGCTAAAGCAGATGAGATAAAATGGTTTAATAAATATGATGAAGCTTTTGGGTCATTATGTCTTTCAATTTCACTTGATCTCTTATTTCACATGGAGTCAACAAAATATCCCAAAGAAGCATGGGGCATCCTATAAAAATTGTTTGGGAAAATTGACACTATGAGGGGTCATGAGCTTGAGATTGAGCTAATTAGTTTAAGTCCTAACAAATTTGATTCACTGAAAGAATTATTCACCAATATTAAGTCACTTAGATTATAGTTAAAAGAGTGTGGAACTAAGAAGAAAGATGATCAGTTATTTCTTTTTATACTTGCAAAACTACGACCTAATTACTCTATATTTGTCTCTACCTTTTATGGGACCAAAAAAGCCATGGGAGACAACTGGTCAATTCCATCCCTAGATGAATTTATTATAGATTTAACTAAGGAATAGGATAACTTAATCCAGATGGGAACCCTCAAATTTTCCAAAACTTTAGCCCTCATTATTGGGAATGGGAAACAGAGAGCTTCTGGCGACAAGGAAGATGAGAAAATCACTACTAAAACTAGTACTAAAACTTCATCCTCTAAAGGGAAACCTAAGAGAGAAAAGGTTAAGTACTCATATTGAAAGAATTATGGACATGATGAGTATAAGTGTATGAAGAAATAGATTGACTACCTTACACATCTCTTAGAGAAAAACATTATAGGGGTCCCTAAGCACAAGTGTATGAAGAAATAGATTGACAACCTTAAAAATTAACAGTCATCATCAACAAAATAATCTTCTAAGGAAAAGGAAAAAGGTAAGGAAAAACCTAAGGACAAAGCTTTAGTTACAGTAGCTTCCACATATACTTCATCTTAAGTTATCGACTATGGTGCTTCACACCATATGGGCTCATCAAAGGTTGAGTTTCTTGACTTAGAGCCATATATCATGTCCTCCATCACTTTGGGTGATGACACTCTAGTAGAGGTTTCAAGAAGAGGGAATGTTGAAGTCAAAGGTAGAACATTCACAAATGTTCTAAGTGTACCTTCACTATCAACTAATCTTCTTTTAGTGTATCATATTACCCACATAAGGCAGGGCATGAGAGTCGAGTTCATTCCAAATTTAGTTAAGATCAGAGAACTACACAATAACTCTACAGTTGCATTGGGGAGGGACAATCACCATTATAGGCTATACACCTTCTCCCATTTTACTCTAGATGTTCCTCCTACCGCATTGCTTATCCATTCAAATGGAGTTAGCAAACTATGGCATGAGTGGTTCAGCCACTTTAACTACTGCTATATTGAGAAATTGAGTTAGCAGTATATCATTATGGGCTTTCCTAGAGTTAAATCTTTAAGGGAATATGTGAGGGTTGTGTCTTTAGAAAACATCTCGAATAAAAATTTGATGAAGGAAAATATATGAGAGCTACAGTACCTCTTGAGTTGTTTCATAGTGATGTCATGGGGTAGTTTCCCCATCCTTCTTTTACCAAGGCTAGATATGTCCTCACCTTCATTGATGATTTTTATAGATACACATGGGTCTACTTTCTTAGACAAAAGTTTAAAGTTTTTGATAATTTTTTAGACTTTAAGGCTTTAGTTGAGAAGTAATCTAGAAAGTGCATCAAAATTCTATATCAGACAATGGGGGGAGGACATAAACCATATGTTTGAGTAGTTTTGTACTACTAATGGGATTGATATTTAGTGGAAATTACTATAAAATCCTCAGTATAATGGTGTAGTAGAGCACAAGAATCAGTCATTGAAGGAGATAGCCAATTGTATGATTCACTCTAGATCATTGGCTCCATAGTTCTAGGTAGAAGCCTTCAACTATGTAAGTTATATTCAAAATTAGGTTCATCACAAAGCTTTAAATGGAATCACTCCTTATGAAGCTTGATATAATAAGAAACCATAAGTGCATCATTTTAGGGTCTTTAAATCATCAATGATGGCTTGCATTCCTAAAAATAAATGTAAGGCAATAGAGGTTTAATCCAAACCTTGCATCTTTATGGGGTATCTAGATGGGGTCAAGGTTTATAGACTTCTCTACCCTATGACTCATTAGTTATTTATTGATAGTGTTTTTAAGTTTTAGGAGAGTCCCACTAACTCCTTACTTGACACTTCCCTTTCTACATCAGTTTCACTTAGTTTGGATGAGCAGTTCAAAGATTTAGATAATTCATAGTAGGCTCCTAAGGTAGAGGCCACTTCTTCTTTTTCTAGTTCTAATAGTGAGTAGAGTGATGGGGAGTCATCCTCATCCACTTCTAGTCATACTTTAGAGGATGAGGATTTGGCACCTAACTCACCCATTTCTAGCCTTGTTTGGGCTTGACAGACACTTGAGAGTATAGGCACTTGGATAGTGAATCCATATGATCACAAACATACTTGAGAAAAATTTTAGAGTGGACCACATGCCTTTTTTACTTCTACATTAGATCCATAGACTTTTCGAGAGGCTTCATGCATACCTGAGTGGGAAAGAGCCATGGATGAGGAATATGATTCCTTGATTAGCAATCACACTTGGGATTTGAATTTTCTTCCTAAGGGAAGAAACATGGTTTGATGTCATTAGATATATTAGATCAAGTATGTTGTAGATGGGTATATTGAAAAGTATAAAGCTAGATTGGTAGGCAATTGATTTTGATAAGTATTCGACATTGACTACTCAGAGATCTTTACACCCATGGCCAAGATGACTTCAAATAGACTCACACTTGCTATAGTCGTAACACATGGATGGAGTATACATTAGATGGACATGAAGATTGCATTTCTTCATGAATATCTCAAGGAGGATATCTACATGTAGTAGCCACCTAGTTTTGTTTATGATTCTTCCTTAGTGTGCAGACATAAGAAATCCATTTATGGCCTCAAATAGACCCCTTGAGCCTGGTATGCTGAAAATGGATTCCTTCCTTCTCACTTTAGGTTTCACTAGATGCCACTCAGATCCCAATGTGTACTTCTTATGGTAGGATGATTTATTGTTGATACTATTTTTATATGTTGATGACCTTTTGATCATAGGGAGATTTTCTTTGACTATCTCACTAGTGAAGAAAACTCTTAAGGATAGATTTGCCATGGCTGACTTAGGCTTATACACTACTTCCTTGGAATTGAGATCTCTTAGATAGATTCAAAGATTTCACTTTTATATCCCAATTATTCTCTTAATCTTCTATCACAGTTTCATATGGTTGATTGTAAGCCATCTCTGACTCCATTCCTATTTGGAGTCAAGCTTGAGGTAGATTGCTTTACTACATTGGGTAATGCTACCTTGTATCAATAAATTATTGGTAACCTTATTTAATTGACTCACATTTGACCATAAATCTCTTATGTCATTGGCATTGTTTTGAGATTCATGTAGGAACCCCATGAGTTTCACTAAAAAGTAGGTAAGAGGATCTTTCACTACATTCAAGGTTCACACGGGTATGGCATACACTACAAGGTTGGATTAGATTTTGACTTGGTTGGATACACATACTCAGATTAGGCTGGTGACACTAGGATTCATAAGTCCACTTTAGGCTACATTTTCTCATTGGATTTTGGCCCCATCTATTGGTTAAGCAAGAATTAAAATGCTATTTCTCTATCTTCTATAGAGGCAAAGTATAGGGGAGTTATTAATGCATCTACTAAGGATATTTGGCTTTAAGGGATTCTTTTTGAGATTGGTATCTAGATCAGGTGGCATATAGTCATATTTTGTGATAGCCAGGGCACCATTTAGATTTGAAAGAATCTAGTCCTTCATCAGAGGATATAATACATTGATATTCACATGCACTTTATTTGGGAGTTGATTCATGAGTAGGTCATTGACTTAGTATTTTTCTAGTCTTCAGAGTAGGTTTTTGATATCTTCACCAAACCTTTCACTAAGATCAAGTTCATTCATCTATAATCTCTTCTTGGGGTGTGGTCCACTTCATCAGATTCATCATATTTAGGGGGGGGGGGGCTTCTAGCATCTTCTCTTCTTCTTTTGTCTCTCTTTTGGAGGGGAGTTTTTCCCACTAGGTTATCTCCTTTTCTCTACTTTATGAGAGATTGCATTGTACATGGGTACCTCATCATGCCTTATTTCCAAGACCCATTATTTAATTTTTTTTTAATCATTGCCTATCTAAGTTGTACTTATGGGGAGGTGTTAGTGTATGCCTTTTTCCCACAGGTTTTGGCTACACATTTGCATATTGCTTGCTTAGGGACTTTAGAGTCATGTTGATTATTTGGAAATTTTAATACAACATTCACTGGAATGGGTTATATCTTTCCTATTAAAACCTATATATATACCTATTCCCTTTCATATTCTTAATGAAATATTATTTGGATCCTTTATCTCATTCCTTTTGTTCATTTCATGCAGTTGTGTGCTTGTGTTTGCTTAGTATTGTTTTGTGTAATACATGTCTCACATAGCATATTGAATCAAGTGCATTCACTTGGATTAGTATTCTTGGATCTCATTCTAATACACATGATATTTATTTTCATCAAATTATCAAACCCTATCTCTTCATCCTTAGATTGACTATGGGAAAAATGGTTTAGTGGGATTATAGTGTCGAGTTGACCCCAATGACCCATTTATCAATGGGCACTACCTAGTTAGCCACTAATATGAAGAGGGCCTCTAATAGATGTAGTTATCCCCTATATGTTATATTTTATGTGCACGAGGGTGTAATCTCATGATAAGCAAGTACATATAATAACCTTACTTAAAACTTGGAAAATATGGCTCATGGGTTGCTCCTTCAATACTTAATACATATAATATGACTATTCCTATGAATGATATTATAATAGGAAATAATAGGACATCTTGATCACTTAAATACTTTATTAAGTGTTCCTTTGATAGCTTTGTAAGTTATTACTAGGTGAGGAATGAATGACAATTGAACTTGTATATATACCAATCCGATTAGAAAATATCTCTTACCAAAGTACGTAGGTTGACCATTAGGACACATTACATTTAAAAATTGGATGAATTTTAGGCATTAGAAACTTAGTTTTAAATCATGACACCTACATCTATGTAGGTGTCTAGATGGGATGCAAGTGTCTAGGGAGCTAGAAAATAGGTTTAGGTCCAAAACTAGCAGTGAAGGATAATAATTAGGTTCTAAGCATTTTTCATAGGATAGAAGGCATGGTCATCAAAATAACATTGGTAAAACTAAGAGATAGAACACAAGATCTTTTAGACAGTGGGAAGGTCTCAAAATTGAAGGGTACAACCATGATATATATTTTCTAAGTGCATAAGACTTGGATAGAATGAATATCATATTTTAGTATCTACACTTCTATTGTTTGTTATGCATGATATGAGATCATATTTTTTTTAGCTAAAAATAAGTATATTAATATAATTACATAATATAAATGTAAATTTTCCAAAATTTTCAACACATTTATGTGTAAAATTTGGTTAACACATATTATACTTATAATATTATATCATAGTAATCACAAATGAAATAAACTAGGTGATCATGTGAGAAACTAACATGCAAGGATTTGCATAATTTATCCTAAACAATAATTATGAATAGAAAAAAATTCAATGTTTCAATCTTCCAAAAGATGTGTAGAACTTCACAAAACATAATTTATTTGTATTTCATCTAGTCTTACAAGACTTCACCTTTCTCACCTACATAGAACTTCCCAACTCTTCAAGGAAATTCCTAGAGATCACTTAAACAAAACATGTGTAATAATTCATAAGTTGCTCAAAGAAAAATTATTTTCTCCCTTGACTCTTTATGTGGTGAAAAATAAAAGGATCACACATAAGTAACATTTCATGCACTCAAAGTCTAAACAAAACAACTCCAAATAGATGCACATAAATACAAGGTTGTACATAACTACTTATTACTAATCCTATGTATTTTTGGTGATGCAAGATGGCTTATGAACTGAGATGCTATTTCATAAAAGAGTCTCTAATATAAGTATTCTCTAAAATAGTAAAAGTTATAATACCATTCTATATCTAACACACATATAAGATGTTAGTCTGAAAAAGTAGTCTAGTGATATAGATAAATACCATGATAAAAATATGTTGTAAGGGATATATAAGTGGAGTATATGCATACAATAATAAGTTAAGATACTAAAAATATCTAAGGTATCATTAATTATTGAAAAAATAGTTATAGATGAGGTAAATAGGTGCCACGAGGCATAAGGAAAAATTATAAAGGTGAAAGTGTCATTAGACATTGAAGAAAGACCTATAAATAATCTACAGGTGTTATTCAAATATAAATAATGGTTGTAATTAATATGAAGATTTACATATAAACTAAAGGTTCCTTTAGTCATAATAAATAACCATAAATAAAGATCATGTGTAAGTTAACAATGAACTAATAAACATGTGTTATTTTATACATTGAAGACATGAAATAAACCAATAGAACATCACCAACCAAAGTATAAAACAAAGAGTATAGGGTTCAAGATATTTACCTTAGATTGACTTGTAGCACTTCATGATATATTATTTTATGTGAAGTTAGGGAGTATGGAAGAAACCCTATGTAGACCCAAGTGTTAGGAATTAAGTTCCTATAGTGCAAGTAATTAAAGTGGAATAAAACAAGGTAAAAAACACATGAGATAAGACAAAACACAATTCACAAATATCACATGGAAAAACCTTGAAAATAACCAAGATAAAAAAAACATAGGAAAAATGAAAGCTTTAGACTTCATATTAATCAACATCAATCTCTTCTACAACATCTCCTCCATCAACTCAATATTTACACCTAAATCATTCAAGTTGTGAACCAAGCATAACAATGCCTCCAGGTTCCAACCTCTAAGCTTGCATGGGTTCTATAATAGGATGAATTACAATAGAGAGCTTATACATATTAATAGCATTTATCACATAGAGAGAATAATTAAGAGAGAGGATAAAATTTTCCATCATTGAAATGGGTGCACTATTAATCAATATGAAACCATGTCTCCCCCCTATGCCAAGTCAAGATTTGAATGGCATATTATAATTCCCCATTTATGACTCCATGTGCACTCTAAAGTGATACACCCCACTTCACATGTGACCTCAATCTAGCATAGTGATCCTTGTCCCCCATTTTTCCATGTGCATTCACATGAGTCAAAAGATTCCCAAATTTTGACTTCATCCAACAAGAGCCTATAAACAAACCATGCCCCAAAAGCACATGCCTAAATGAAATCATGAGATCCACTATCATCATGTCTTCACATTCATCCAAAAAATACAATCCATGTGACTAAGTGGATAAATGTGCCCCATTTCTCTCTTTTTATCTTTTCAAAATGAAATATGGTCCATGGGCCATACCACCCACTATGGATCATGCCACATCACCACCTAGCCACATCACTAACCATCCACATCACTAACATACCACATCACCATGAATAGTGGTGGTGAATAGTTATTATGAATAGTGAATTCACATATAACATACTCCCACTTGAAGTCAATATAAATAGGCTTTTGCCACACCTGAGTATTTTACAACTAGCTACCAACCATACCCTCTGTTACCCTTACACAAACCCAATAGAATTTTATTTCACTACTAAAAATTATCTACCCTAATTGAATTTGTCAAAATTTTATCCTCCATAATATATTTTAACACCTAAAATGATAATTCAGTTCTCCATACACATACCAATCTCCTTAATGAGATTCTACCATGAACCACTCACAAATCCCACTGCTTGGGAATATTTGGTCTAGTGCTCACCATGGCATCATGAGGATTCCTACTCCTAATGAATCCAATACATAGGGTAAAAACATGTCTTCTCCTCAATTATAAGATACTCCTAGGAACATGACTCAATAATGCAAGAAATGGGGTAATTCTTTGCTCTCTCATCCTTGGTTTTCTCCTTATACCACCTTTGTCATATCCTTGTCACCTAATCCATCACAATAATTATCATGTTGGGGCCTTCATCCAACATGTCATTATCACATAACAACAACATCTACTAATAACTTTAGCTCTACATGAAGGTATTAAATATCCTATACTCCCTAAGCATGTCTGATGGAAACTCATACAATGATTGATTAAACATACAAACCAACAATACCTTTGCCTCATAAATCTCTCTATCTCTCCTTAAGAGAGATCACCATGTAAGAATAACATCGATCCAACTCTTTGGATAACAACAAGTACACTTAGCACTCTTAATAGTAGTGAGAAGAGAAAAAGTCATAGAAGTCAAAACTAGACTCCACATAGCCACCAAGATATCAACATGGCACAAGTTCACTGGACAATTCACAGTTCCTACGAAATCACCATGATACTCAATGCATCATTGCACCCACCAAGTTTTTGATCATGTATGTAAAATGCATCCTACTCTACCAATGTTGTCAAAACATGAAATCATGTGTCTCTAGTATTATTCTATGAATTGGACTACTTGTCCAATACCATAATTATATTCACAACACTCTAGTACCCTAAGTTATATGGTCAACACTTGCCTTCTCATTTTGAGAACACTAGGTCTAATTTGATATTTTTCATGTATCCTTCATCTACCAACCATGCCAGATATGACACAAGTAGACCAATCATAGATCTAGGCAAGTCATTGCACTACTCAATGCACCAATACACATACTAAGTTTTTTAGCCTAAAAAAGCATCCAAAATGCATCACTACTATATTGTATGTCCAAACACACATCCTTATCCTTTAGGGAACACAAGGTCTCACTTAATCTTCATCTTCATATTACTCATCCTCAAATAATTTAAAATAGACAATGTTAGGTTTCTATGTACCTCATTCCTTTACATGGGATTTTCTTCTTCAACAACATCTCAGCTAACAACATGTGGTCAGCAACATACCACATCATACACCCCATTTGTTTATTGATAAGAACCACAACAAGGTCATGCCTTGTCCTCAACCTCTTCTAAAAGAGACCAGCTTGCTCTTCAAGATGTATAGTTGCTTCTTTTTCAATAAGAACACTATGTAGACTATTGACTTATCTAGCAAATCCTTTTTCAGCTTTCTCCTCCACTCATCTATGGGCTTATCCTCAAAAACATAAATAGAACATGATCTTCACCAAGAGATCCTCTACCTTACTGCACAAAGAGACACCTACCAAAAAAAATTCTTCTTCTTTAATCTCCAACTTGGTTTCTCCTCCTATCACAATAGTTTCAACTTGCACAAAACTAGCTAACAATAAAAAATACTCACATATGGAGTTTTTCACCATGGCTCTAATACTAGGTGTTAGGAATAAATATCCTCTAGTTCAATTAATTAAAAAATAATAAAAACATGAGACAAGAGGGAACACATGGCACATAAATTACATGAAAACCCCTTGAAAACAATCAAGGGGGAAAACCATAGGAAAAATGGTTTCTATAAACTTCATATTAATTGACATCAATCGATTCTATAATAGCTCCTCCAACAACTCAAAGCTTAAACTTGAGGCATTTAGGTTGTGAACCAAGCACAAAAATTCATATAAGATCCAACCTCCATGCATTCAAGTGCAATATTTCATGGATCCTCTAACAAGATGAATTATAATAAATAGGTTATGCATATTAATAACATTCACAACATAGAGATAATAATTAAGAGAGAGGATAAAATTTTCCATAATTGAAATGAGTGAACTATTTATCAATAGGGAACCATGCCTCCCCTATGTGCCAAGTTAAGCTTTGAATGACATATCATAATACCCCATTGACCACTCCACGTGCACTCTAAAGTCTTAAGCCCCACTTCACATGTGACCTCAATCTAGCATAGTGATCCTTGTCCCCCACTTTCCCATGTGCATTCACACGAGTTAAAATATTTCCAACTTTTAACCTCATATAATAGGAACCCATAAACAAATTGAGCCCCACAAGCACATGCCTAAGTGGAATCATGAGATCCAATATCATCATGTCCTCACATGCATCCACAAAATCCAACCCATGTGACTAAGTGGAGAAATGCACCTTATTCCACTCTCCTCATCTTTTCAACATGAAAGATGCTCTATGGGCCATACCACCCATTGTGGGTCATGTAACATCACCACCCAACCACATCACTAACCATCCACATCACCATGAATAGTGGCCATGAATAGAGATAGTGAATAATGATTATGAATAGTGACTTCATAATTAATATCAAGTTGGGGGCTTTAAAAACTATGTGTACCTTATTGGATCAACTCTTATCCTTGATATATAAGATAATAAAATTTTATATTGTGATATGAAGGTATTAGTAGGAATGGTAATTCATGACAAAATCTCTCATAAAGTTCTAGAAGTTGGTCCACCTTGATCTTAGTTTGCTCTTTAGAATGTACACCCAATGAAAATAATACGATGATGAATACCGAAGAAAACATTGTCCATAAGTGAAAATAAGGTGTATACAATGCATTTTGATTAGTTCTAAAAATAGAAAATCTAATTTCTTTCACACTTTAATATTGCTCTTGTTTATAATAATTAATTACAACTTATTAATTAATATATATTTTATCCGTGATTTATTTTAATTCAATGTTTATGGGTATTTGTTTGCATGCTTGGTGTAAAATATAATTTTACACAAATTTAGATACGTGTTAAAACATTTTATCTAAAATATAGTAAATAACTAACCTTTCTTCTAAATGTTGTTTAGTTTATCGTTAGGTTTCATGCTTTTTTAGCTTTTGGACTTTTTGGAGTTTTGCTTGCATTCCCTATTCCTTAATTCATATTTTATTTTTCCAATCTTGTCGATGGATTTAAACCTTTTTTGGACATTAATATCATTATATTATCTTATATAATATTAACATATCTTATCTTTTGAATCTATGTAACTAACAATTTACACATGTAATAATCATTTTACAATTATATAAAATAGTGTTATATTTTGTACCATCAATTATTTTCATACACATGAAACTTAAATTTTTTTGAAAGAAGCATGCTCATATGATTGTAACCTTGGTATCTCTTCAATAAATGCCCCCAACTTTAAATTCTAACAAGCCTATAAGGATGTGATTTTATTTTAACCAACTGAATTACAATGGTCTCTCTTCAATAAGTGTCCCCAACTTACTATTCTACCAAGCATCTAAGGACGTGATTTTATTGTAACTAATTGAATTACATTGATATTGACATCTTTGTCTCCTTTGGCTATGTTGAAGGTATCCCTAATACAATCCATTCCAAATATCTAAAAGCATTTAAACCCTATAAGATGATGAAACAATCCTAACTTAGCCTTATCCTTTGTAAGTATTTAGAGAGGGGTTTATAATTTAATAGGTGGTGTAACAAACCATCATACTCACCACTTAAATGATAACCCTTTCAATATAGATAATGAATATTTAAATATATAATAAATAAATATTTAATTAGTGAATGTTTATTTACAATTAATTATTTTTTACCTTAAATATTTTATCCATAATAATAATTCCAACACAAAATAATTATATCCCAAAAAAAAATCCATCAAAATCTTATAAAATAAATATTTAATTAAACATATCTAACCATTTTATCTATATTAGTTCATGAACCAATCTTGACCCTTACTAAACTTTAATATATAAATTAATTTTTGTAAAAAATAAATTAAAAATAACACCGACAATGTTATATAATATAATATGTAGAGGAGAGTTTTTAAATCAATGTGGATTGAGTAGTGATGACAAAATGAATCAATTTCCTACTTGACAAATAGGCGTCCTATTAAAATTAGTGATTCTATTTTGGAATTATTTAGTATATTCATATTTGGCTTCACATAAAATACATGTTGGACTACCATCTCAAAATGGGCATAAATTAATAATAGTGAACACTTTTTTTTTACTCTTCAACTGATGATGACCTCCTTTGTTTGCGCTCTTTCCTCTTCACTCTCACTCAAACAACCTCTAGGGCTCACTCGCTCAATATACCTCTTATAGGATCATTAGGTCCATTGACATGTGTATCCAATTTCATAAAATTAATAAAATATGAATGAATTATTTTTTTCTCCCTCTGATGGTCCTCAAGAACCTACCTCTACTTCTTAAAGGAGATATTTCATTCACTTGATTCCTCTTTTACTCAACTAGTCCAAATAGGCCAATTAGGGCTTGCCTTTATACCATACTCTTCATCTACCCCATCTTGGTTGACAAATATCATTAACCCAATTGGATCACACTTATAATAGGTTCATACACATGTTAAATATGATAAAAAAAACACTCCATAGGTTGGTTATAACTTATAGAGGCTAAAACTCAATTAGGCCTAATAGAGACTTAATGGACTTAGCCCTTCTTCAAGGCACACATTACCCTTGAAATATTTGTGCCATATTTATCTTAAAAAAATTCTTAAAAAATTAAAATATCACTTTAAAATGTCCTTCATAATATCTCATTAGGTCCTTACTACCTAGAACTCCATTTGACACCTTGAACTTATCAATTAGGTCTTCTTGCCTTTTAGGCCTTCTTACACAGAAAAATTTATCTCTTAGAAATGAAGCATAAAGTCACTTTTATAAAAAAAATAACTTAAAAAAACACAATAATATATCATTATTGAATTAATAAAACTATCCATGTCCATTGGAAACCTTCACTTAGGATCCAAACATCCAAAACCACCTCTATAATAGGATCACTTAGACTAGTCAAACATAGTCAAAGTACAATCAAGCAACTTTGAAATTTCACACTTTAATATGAACAAAACAGGACTTCCAATGACTTTTAATGAACCTTTAAGTATTCCTTGACATATTAAAACTCATTTTTTCTTCAACTCAGGTAAAAAACATCAAACTCACTTCTTTAAATTGACCACTCAGACTGCTCATAGCCTCCAAAAGTACAATCATAAATAACTTGTTATTTGTACTTGAAAGGAAACTTTCATGATAAATAATCCACATAAATTGTTAATATAATGTGTATATATATATATATATATATATATATATATATATATATAATTATTAATCAGTTATATCTCTTTTATTGTCATCAAACATTGGTCTAATAGACCAATCTCTTAGACCACTCTCACACTATACATAGACATCTAGACAAGCCTTTTTGGCTTTCATGGTTCAATCACTTAACTTATTTATTTATCTACCATAAAAATTTTATGGTAAATTTAGGTATAAAAACACAAAAATACACCCATTTTATACCTTACCTCTTATTTAGGGAACTCAAACACTTTACTTACCTTAATACACTTAGAACTGTCAACTTGGCTAAAAACACAGTCATAGTGAACATGACTCCTAACACCTCTAGGATCACTTAATTAAAATATAAATTCATTAATTATATATTTAAACACCTTTATATCAATTCCAATCACTAATATTTGGAGATATAATATCACATAAGGAACATATAGATCATTCTATGAGACATACTCCTTCAATGTCTTGACTTATATAGACTAATCAGCTTGAGATCACTTCCTTGCTTGTGTATGAGCATCACCAAGACTTACCGACCAATTAAAAATGAGGCATAGGTCTTAAAAAAATACCCAAAACAATTTTAACCATCTTTAGTCACTTGCACATCATCCCTAAATAGGTTCTTAGTTAAGCCAAGTTTCCTTCACTATTTTCACTATCTGGTATATTAGCGATAGGTTAACTTGATTGACCAAAATGAGTGACATAAAGAACATATATTTACAAAATAATTCCATGGGTCTTAATAAATGGTCTTATCCTTCAATCATTATCAAATAAAATTCATTGACTCAGTTAACCCTTCCTATAACAACAAAATCTTTAGAAATAATCACTTTTCTGTATCTTTTGCTTACTACCCTAAAACACCACTACCACCTAGAGATGCCTAGAGGAGCCATATATAAAATCCAACCATAAAAATTTATCAAACAATCCATTCTGGGATAAAACCATTAACATTTTTCCAATCACTCTATTATGTGGGTTTGCAAGCACAAAAACCTCTTTACCTTTAACATTTGTTCATAAAGCTAAGGACTTGGTTTCTTTAAAATTTGTTTCTATAAGATTCTTAGGACCCTTATCCAAATACTCCAAATGTCTCAAGTCACAATGAAAAACCTACACATGCCAATGATCATCTCAACTTCCTTCTCAGGCTTGGAAACCTTCATTATGCATGCATAAGAAGCCTTCCAATATGATATCTTGCTTTCTCTTTATCCTTAGGACCTAAAAATTGGTCCACAAATTTTAATCACCTAGTCACACATATATAAATTCTTACGTGTTCTCTACCATCTTGATCGCTAACTTTGAAACTTCATTTAAACCTCACTAAGTATCTTGACATAGTAGGCCTTCAACTACCAGTCACCTTAGGTCTAGAGTATGAACTTCTCACCATTGTATATGATCTCAAAACCTCATCAAAATCTCAAATTAACTTATGTCATACTTCTCAATCTTCCATCCATGTTCACATAGGTCACATGCTTCTAGTCTCAACAAACTACCAAGCTTGTTTCTTCTTGTACCATAATAGACATTCTATGCTCAAAGCCTTCTTATCACTTCATGATATTACTCTTCATAAATGACTATTAAGCATGAGATATACTAAGAGGGGGGGGTGAATCAGTATATCATATATATTATAAAAATTTCCTTTAACCAAATTCCACTTAATCAAACATTCAAGATATGTAATAAAACTCAAACAATAAACACCACACAAGATAGAGAGAGACACCAGATATAACGTGGAAACCCAATGTGGGAAAAACCATGGAGAAAAATCTCAATTATATGAATGAGCACCAACCCAAAAAATATTTTCAAGCACAAACTTGCAGGATCACCAAACCCCTTTACCAAGCACCAACCTAGAAACTATTCATGAGCACCAACCCACAGGAGCACCAACCTAGCAAAAATTTGTGAGCACCAACCCACAGGAGCACCAACCCCTTTGTGTATACCACACACCTATCTCTCAATGTTGTTATATCAATAAATCATAGTTCAATACAACATCTCTTTCCTCTCTCTCACCTTTGCTCCTCTAAGCTAGATATAACCAATACAAATCATATTCATCTCTCACAAATTCTCTTCTAAGCTAGATAATACAATTTCAAATCAACCTCTCTCTTTCATATTTACAAATGGCTTCTCAAGCCTTTATTTATAGCTTTCCAAATGACCTTTGGTCTTCCCCCTTTGTGACCCTTCAATCCTCATGGAAAATGGTGCCAAACTTGTATGACCCTTCATATTCAAGCCTTTGAAAAGTCATGTGGTGACCCTTCATGATCAAAAATGTCCTTCCCTCTTTTGTCCTCATCTTGGTGACATTTCATATTCCTTAAAGTGTCCCTTCATGATAAATTGTGCCCTTCCTCTTTTGTCTTCACTTGGTGACTCTTGGAATTCCCCAAGATGACTCTTCATGAGAAAATTTGTCCCATCCTTCTTTTGTCTTTACCCTGTGGCCCTTTGACTTCTCCATGGGCCCTTTTTTTGTCTCATATGCAACCAAAAATATACTCATTAATATTAAATAAATATTAACTCACATTAGCCAAGATATATCTAGTACAACTAATATTAAATGCAATGGGGCCTATATCACCAATAATGCTAGACATTTGACATCAATGAAAATATTTCCAACAATATCCCCCTTTGTCATTGATGGCAACCTCAATCCTGAAATTGCCACATCCTGTCACCTACACATACTATCATCTAAAAACATACAATAACTCCCCCTTATTATAGCAACCTATACCTATTCCTTGTACCTATTTTATACACATGTGCCTGTACCTATTATTCTCCCCCTTTGACATCAATGGAAAAGGGCCTACTTGGAGCTAACACTTAGCTCCCCCTCAACTGATGCTAAACCTCAATGGTACGAAGTAAAGGAAATTACTCCCAACTTATCTTACATATAATCAAATGTGTCTTTTGGTAGTGCCTTTGTGAAAATATCTGCAATCTACTCTGTAATACTAATATATTCCATCTTAACATGTTGATCTACAACCTGCTCTCTGAAGAAGTGATATCTAATGGGAATATGTTTTGTTCTTGAATGCATTACTAGATTTTTCAAAATATTTATAACACTTGTGTTATCACAAAAAATGGAAATAGGTTCATCATACTTTACCTTAATAAATTCCAAAGTTTGCTTCATCCAAAGCACTTGAGTACAACACAATACTACTGCAATATATTCTGCTTCAGCTATAAAAAGTGATACTTAGTTCTACTTCTTGCTTAGCCATGATACTAAGCTATCACCAAGGAAGAAAGCTCCTCCACTTGTACTCTTTCTGTCATCTAAGCACCCTACCCAATCTAAATCTATATAAGAAACTAAAGTGAAATATTTACCTGTGGGATACCATAATCTATAATCCAATGTGCCCTTGATATATCTAAATATTCTTTTCACCAACTAAACATGACTATCTCTTGGAGATGACTGATATCTTGAAACCATACCTACTGCATGCATAATGTTTGGTCTCGATTCTATCAAATATAAAAGACTACCAATCATAGATCTATGCAAAGATTGATATGTAATAGGTGAATCTTCATCCTTGCTCACCTAATTTCCTATACATATAGGTGTGCCAATTGGTACACAATCCTCAAAACTAAATTTCTTCAACATTTCCTTGGCATATTTACTTTGAGATATAAAAATTCCTTTATTTTATTGAAATATTTGTAATCCTAAGAAAAATGATAATTCTCCAAGCATAGACATGTCAAATTATTTTTGCATTCTATCAGAAAATTATTTTGTCATCTTTTCAATATTTCCTCCAAAAATGATATCATCAACATATACCAAAACAATCAATTGATGCTCACCTTTTGTTTTGATGTAAATATTACTATTAGCAAATCCTCTCTTGAATCCTTGATCTTGCAGGTACTTATCAAGTCTTGCATACCAAGATCTGGGAGCTTGTTTTAATCCATACAATGCTTTCTTCAATCTACATACATGATTACTGATATTCGAGAGAGTAAACCCCTTAGGCTGCTTAATGTAGACCTCTTCTTCAAGATTCCCATTTAGGAAGGCAGATTTGACATCCATCTAAAATACTTTGAAATTTTTAAATACTGCATATGCAAGAAACATTCTAATAGCCTCTAACCTTGTCATTGGTGCAAAAGTTTCTTCAAAATCTATTTCCTCAATCTGAGCATATCCTTTACATACTAATCTTGCTTTATTTCTGGTTACTTCTCCATTTTCATTCAACTTATTTCTATAAACCCACTTTGTTCTTATTACATTGTGATCTTTTGGTCTAGGCACTAATTCCCAAGTATCATTCTTTTCTATTTGATCTAATTCTTCATCCATAGCCTTAACCCAATGCTTATCATGTCTAGCTTCTAAAAAATTTCTAGGCTGAATTTTAGATAACAAAGAGAAATTAACTTGTTCAGATTCACTTACCATCATTCTTCTAGTGTGAATTCCTTCTTTTATATCCTCGATGATGTCACTTTAATTATGATTTTTTGAACATATTTGGATGGATTCTTGCTTCCCTTTTTCTTCTTATCCTTTGCCTCATCTTCATTTAATTCTTCAAAGCCTTCCTCTTCAATGATTTCAATAATGTTTACTAGATCACTGATCTTTTGCGTTCCATCTTCTTCTATTCTGACACTTGCAATTTCAACAATTTTCTTGGTTCTTTTGTTATAACATTTATAAGCTTTACTTTTGCAAGAATAACCAAGAAATATACCTTCATCTACTCTGGATTCAAACTTACCAAGTTTTTCATTGGTTCTCTTTATGAAGCATTTGCTACCAAAAACTCTGAAACAATCAACTATTTTTTGGTTTGTCTTTCCAAAGATCATAAGGATTCTTGTCATTATTGACTCTTAATAAAGCTCTATTCTAAATATACACTGTTGTACCAACCGCCTCTCTCCAATATTTATTTTCTATCTTGGATTCATTTAGCAATGTCTTTACCATCTCTTAAACTGTTCTATTTTTTCGTTCAACTACTCCATTTTGTTGTGGAGTTTTGGCTGCTAAATACTGTCTCTTTATTCCATGATCTTCACAAAACTCAATAAATTGATCTGACATGAATTATCCTCCTTGATCTGATCTTAGACACTTAATCTTTAGATTAGTTTCATTCTCAACTAATGCTTTGAATGCTATAAAATGTCTAAAAACTTTTGATTTTTTCTTTAAAAACATTATCCAAGTCATACGTGAAAAATCATCAATAAGTAGCATGAAATATTTATCACCTTGAGTACTTTGAGTCCTCATAGGTCCACATAGATCAGTGTGAACAAGCTCTAGCATCTGAGTGGTCGAGTACTCTTTTGTTTTGAACCGCCTTCTAGCCTGCTTCCCATGCTGATAAGGTCCACAAAGCATGTTAGATGGCTTTGTGATCTTTGGAAGATTCCTGACTACTTGATTTTTGTATATTTTGACAAGATTGTCAAAATATATGTGCCCCATTCTCCTGTACCATAGCCAAATTTCTTCAATCTGACTCAAACAACATTTTTGACCTTTGATGTCTGATAGCATATATAAGTTATTACCTATTCTCTAAACATTTTCAATCAATATATCTGAATCTTTTCTTCTAATTTCACAACCTTCTGCATAAAAATTTAGTGTGTGCCTCTAATCACACATTTGACTTACACTCAAAATATTATGATTAAGACCTTCTACATATAAAACATTTTCATTTTTAGTTCTACCATCATTTAAACTTAGTGTACCTTTTCTGGCAATTCTGGCAGTAGTATTGTCCCCAAATTTCACTATGCCACCATTGATCTTCTTCAAAGTTATGAACTTACTCTTGTCTCCTATCATGTGCCTCAAACATCTGCTATCAATAAACCATGGCTTTTATTCATTTCTTGCATGCAAAGCTATCTAGACCAACATAGAACCTTTAGGTTGTTTCTTCTGCCATGTCTAAACCTTTTTCTTGATGAATAGAGCCCTAAAAATCTAGTCCTTCTTGACTAAATCGAACATGCTTCTACAATATCAAGCTATGTCTCTGAAGTTATTACACTTGTAACAAATTATGGTCTCTTCATCAAAGCTTGATAGAGGAGCAAAAGAGTTATAGCTTCTGCTTGACTCTACATGACCTTCCTTTTCCTTATTTTTGAGATTGTTAGCTCTTTTTCTACATTATAATTTCTTATGACCATATCCATTACAATAAAAATATTAACCTTAAAAATAGGACCTATTTGTGAATCTCTGACCTTATTACCTTTTATAGCTTTGTTCCTTCCAGCCTTCTTTGTCCTCTGTATTCTTCACTTCTTCCCTTTTTGTTTCTTCATTTGTAAGAGCTTCAACATATCTCTTCTTCTTTTCAAAACCAATACCTGTCTTATCTGATATTGCCTTTTATATTTCTAATATCTTATTTAGCATATTAGTGCTATTCTCAAATTTTGAATCATTGACTATTTTATTATTGACTGCTTTCTCAATATTTTTTTTTAAAGAGGCAATTTTAGAAACATACCTTTCACATTCTTTTCTTGATATTTCCAACTATGCCGTTAGATCTTCTTCATTCTTCTTGGCTTCTTCAAAGTGCGCTTGTAGATCTTCAATTATCTCCTTTGACTCCTTTTCATTTTTATTGATTTGGTGCTTCAATCTTTGATTTTTATTTTCAACAACTTTCAACTCTTCTAAGGCACACATGAGTTCTCCTTCCATATTCACTTCAGCTTCATCCTCTTCTTCTTCTTGATCAACTATTCTTTTGCTTGCATAAGCACATTTATGTATGGTCATCTCGTGCTTTCCTGATCTACCTTCAAGCTGTAAAACTTTTTTAAAAAGGAACCTACTATGATAACAATTGTTAAGAATGAGATATACTAAGAGGGGGGGGGTGAATTAATATATCATATATCTTATAAAACTTTCCTTTAACCAAATTCCACTTAATCAAACATTTAAGATATGTAATAAAAATCAAACAATAAACACCACACAAGATAGAGAGAGACACCAGATATAATGTGGAAACCTAATGTGGGAAAAACCATAGAGAACAATCTCAAGTATATGAATGAGCACCAACCCAAACAATATTTAAAAGCATAAACTTGCAGGAGCACCAAACCCCTTTACCGAGCACCAACCTAGCAACTATTCATGAGCACCAACCCACAAGAGCACCAAATCCCTTTGTCGAGCACCAAACCAGTAACTATTTGTGAGCACCAACCCACATGAGCACCAACCTCTTTTTTGAGCACCAACCCAACAACTATTCGTGAGCACCAACCCATAGGAGCACCAACCCCTTTGTGTATACCACACACCTATCTCTCAATGTTGCTATATCAACAAATGATAGTTCAATACAACATATCTTTCCTCTCTCTCACCTTTGCTCTTCTAAGCTAGATATAACAAATACAAATCATATTCATCTCTCACAAATGCTCTTCTAAGCTAGATAATACAATATCAAATCAACCTCTCTATTTCATATTTACAAATGGCTTATGAAGCCTTTATTTATAGCTTTCCAAATGACCTTTGGCCTTCCCCCTTTGTGACCCTTCAATCCTCATGGAAAATGGTGCCAAACTTGTATGACCCTTCATATTCAAGCCTTTGAAAAGTCATATGGTGACCCTTCATGATCAAAAACATCCTTCCCTCTTTTGTCCTCATCTCGGTGACTTTTCATATTCCTTAAAGTGTCCCTTCATGAGAAATTGCACCCTTCCTCTTTTGTCTTCACTTGGTGACTCTTGGAATTCCCCAAGATGACTCTTCATGGGAAAATGTGTCCCATCCTTCTTTTGTCTTTACCCCGTGGCTCTTTGACTTCTCCATGCGCCCTTATTTTGTCTCATATGCAACCAAAAACATATTCGTTAATATTAAATAAATATTAACTCACATTAGCCAAGATATATCTATTACAAAAAATATTAAATGTAATGGGGCCTTTATCACCAATAATGCTAGACCTTTGACATCAATGACAATATTTCCAACAATGACATCACCACTTTGTAATTAACTTTGACATAAATGAAAACACTTTTACCAACATCAATTCCAAATATCTAAAAGAATTTTTACCCTATAATATGGTGAAACAAACCTAACTTAACCTTATCCTTTCTAAATATTTAGATAGGGGTTTATACTTTAGTAGATAGTGTAACAAACCATCATACTCACTATTTAAATGATATCCTTTAAATATAGATAATAAATATTTAATTTGTGAATATTTATTTACAATGAATACTTTTTTTAACTTAAATATTTTATCTGTAATAATAAATCCAACACAAAATAATTATATCAACCAAAATAAAATCTTATAAAATAAATATTTAATTAAACGTATCTAACCATTTTATCTATATTAATTCATGAACCAATACTGACCCTTACTAAAATTTAATAAATAAATTAAAAATACCACTGGCAATGTTGTAGAATATAATATGTAGAGGAGAGTTTTGAAAGCAATGTGGATTCAATAGTGCTGAAAAATGGAATTAATTGCCCACTTGACATAAAATTAATGATTCTATTTTGGAATTATTTAATATATTCATACTTGGCTTCGCATAAAATACATGTTGGACTCCCATCTCAAAATGGGCATAAATTTATAATACCAACACATCATATTAATTGGCATTATCTTAACCTTTTTTAGGGGTCAACACTGAAAGCATACCCCTAGTGAGGAATCAAACAAGAATCGTAGTGATGATGTGACAAATTGGTAGTGCCAAAACAAAAAAAATTCAACATCTATTCAATATACTTCAAAACAAGTGAATCTTCAAATATTTAATCATATCAACATTGAAATAATTGATACTTTCTCTAGACATGACATTAACAAGGGTGTCATGCATCAAGTCCCTATGGTAGTTGTAAAAGATGAGTTTTTCGAAGAGTATAAAAATAATAATGTTAGGGATGAAATCACACATTTATAATGAGATAGACAATTAAATTATTCAACAGGGGTCACAATACCTTTGTCCTATGGAACTCACTTGCCTAAGGAGTATGCAAGCTATGAAAGCAAAGTATTTCAAGATAAATGTGTTAAAAAATTATTTACAAAACATACATATATTGAGATTCAATTTTATGAGAATATCCTTAAAAAAACACAAAACAAATATAAAATATATATAATGAGACGTTTTGTCAAACAATTATCTGACAATCAACTATTAAAAGGGCATATGAACCAAAAAAGAGTTTTCATTCTAGTTTAATGTAGGCAATATCAAAGCATCAACCTTCATCATCTACAATGACAAATCCATGATATACTTCTATAATATCTAGAATTTCCTCTTGTATATAGCCATATGTGTAGAAGGAACTGATTTTGAGAAATAAAAGAGAGTGAAGATAGAGTACAATGATAAAATCTTTCTCACTTTAACAAAAAGCCTAATGCATAAAGTTCAAATATCCCTGTAGCATATTCTATACTAAACAAGTGACGCTACCATGAATCAAAAGAAAATTTAGATGATGTGTGGTGGTGTAGATTTATATTTTAAAATTAAAATTCTTTAAATAAACTATATAACCTTCAAATAAATATCATTTTATCTTATATTAGTTTAAATTTAATAGACTCATGAACATTGTAACGAAAGCTTCATGATTTATTTATGGTGCTAGAGGTTTCTTCTTAAATAATTTATTTATTAAAAAAATTAACCAATAATTAAAGTAATGATAATTATAAAAATTGGTAATTGTGACAATAATTTAAATATATAAAAATTAAAATTCTAAACAATTTGAATCTAAATAAAAAATTGTTTTACGAGTTGAAATAAATTAAAGTATACCCAATTAAAAAATTGCAAACTAGTACAAGTATAAAATAAGGATGAAAAAGGTACTCACTGTAATATACCTATTTATATAGATGAGGATAATAAAAATAAATAAATAAATACAATAAGTCATTTGAACTTTAAATTTAAGTTTATAGTTGTTATAAAACTAGTACAAATATCTTAAAAGTATACCATACTGGATAATGGTTCCACTATTTTTTTGTAAATTTTATGTTGATTGGTGATGAATAGCCTCAATTTAGCAACATTGATGTGTCCCACTCTAAAAAATCTTTCCAATAAAAAAAATGGGCTCAAAATTCTACCATGTTCAAAAGATATTATGATTTTTCAGTTGACTTCTCAAAGCGATAAAAAAATCTTTCTTATGATGGTCAAATGGACATCAGATTTAAAGTTAAAACTACCCTAAGATAGTCAAATAAACATCAAACATAAGGTCAAATATTAAATATCATCAACATCTCCCAAACATTAAAATTAATGACATCCCAATTTCTATTCTAAATTAAACCTACCAACATAATAAAGGATATACAATATAAGAATTCTATTTAAATAGGATAAATTAACAATTGATTTTATGAACTATTTTTTTAAGAAGCTAATAGAGACTATACCATTTATAAGACACTTCTCACCTTCCTTTGTACTATAATGAATAATTTTTTTAACAGTTAAAAATTATATTAAAATGTATGAAGTTATTCTTCTAGTTGGCCATCCTCCCAACGAATACTTCCCAATAACAAATAACTAGCAATTGCCTTAAAGTTGCAAAAAAAGATGGAAGAATTATATATTTTTGTTTTCTGATTAAATTTAATATGTATTAATATATAATATATTAAATATATATAAATATTATCTTATATAATATATAAATCATATGAATGGCAATGACCCATAACTATTGAGTTGTTCACACAATATTTGTTGATGTTTTTTGCCTGACCCAAAACCAACTTCGCCATTACCAATTGGTTAATAAAAACTACTAAAAAGAAAAAAATATTAATTATTTACATTATAGAAGAAATAAACATTCAAATTATGTAAATCTATGAAACAATAATTAACAATCATAACAATTAGAAAAAAATTAATTCCAAAAAAGAAAATTTTAATAAGAATAAATATTTTCAGCCAAAACAAAATCCACCAGAAATTCCAATATATGCTAACTAAAGGTTAATGGGAGATTGATTGGATCAATAAATAAATATCAAATGTGGTTGTGAAGATTCCAGTAAAAGAACCCACAACAATCAACTAGAAGGATAAAAGAGATCACCCATAACTTGTCAAAGTAATAATAAATATTTTCGTATGTCACCCCTTTTAAAGATTTTAACCTTGAAATTTAATTCCCACATAGAGCCCCCAAAACCAATCATAAATTATACTAACCAACTAAATTTAGGTCTCCCTCCACCCTTCTTATCAATTCACAATAACATAAAATCAAATATGCCAGCCAATGTATAATGAAATTCATGAAGAAATTGAAGAAAGTTGCTTTCATGATATAATTGTTAAATGTAGGAAATAGAAAACCAAAATACATATACATTGTGTGTGTGTGTGTGGGGGGGGGGGGGGTGTGTGGGTGTGTGTGTGTGTGTGTGTGTGTGTGTGTGTGTGTGTGTGTGTGTGTGTGTGTGTGTGTGTGTGTGTGTGTGTGTGTGTGTGTGTGTGTGTGTGTGTGTGTGTGTGTGTGTGTTTGTGTGTGGAAATAAAAAATTCATACCCAAAAATTTTGAGCTATATTTTCTCATCATTGATTAGCTGAATCAAATTCTAATCTCAATCTTCCATATTGCTTACAATGATAGACAAAGCTAGCAAAGAATAGACAACAAGCACATTAATTTTGATGGTTGCCATAAAGGAATATTCCATGACCTCTATTTCATCTTACATGACCCAATAATAATCCTTAGAAATCCTAACTACCGTAAAATTTCCATTACTTGAATAAATGACCTCTGCAATATCCCATGCAATAGTGTTATCCAAAAAGGGTAAACCAAGTGCAACCAAGCTATCACTATTATATTTATTAATGGCACAACTATAAATTGATGCCATGTTTGTAGGTGGTCACCATTTTTTATGATCTCTCTTTATGACATTTATTAAAGTTTTATGCATGACATCAACCAAATTGTAGGTTTGCCTTGATTGACGTGAAGAGGCCAATAACATATAAATATTTTAGACCAATCAGAGATCCCAAAATAATATTTTTTATTTGTTCCATTAAAGAAATTTTTATTTCCCTTTGCAAAAGTTTAATACATTTTTGACACGTAAATTAATAACATTGGATTGGCCATAGAAGTAAAGATTAATTCTAGGTAAAATTAAAATGATGCCTATAGTCTCCCTCTAGGACTAATAATGAGCAACTTGCATTTTTTAATCATTTTAAAAATGGTTAGTTGGGCATAAAAATGTATTGGTTCATAAGTCTAAATTTTATGTTTTTTTTGTATTTATAATTATTATATAAAATGTATTTTAATTTATTTTAGAACACAATTTTATCATTTTTATAATTACTATATATGTATGGATTCTACATGTATGAATTAATTTGAATCATCAATTATAGTTACATGTGTATGTATACTTATATATAATTTAAAGGGGATGTTTTTAAGTTATGTCATTATAAATAATTAATCTTAAGTGATATCTCCACATACATGACTCTTTTTTAAAAATAGTAGAAAAAAGTAATTATAAAACAAATATTGACTCAGCTAGGTATATCCAACTTATCGACCCTTCACCAACATATAACCCATTAGGGGGATCAACCTTACTATCCTCCTCCTATGTACATACTCACTATCATCATGAACTTATCATTTCAACTACGTCATCAATGATGGTACCCTATAATGTCATCTCTTGATTTACCTCTCATATGGATGGGGCCTTGACCTCATACAATTTTTATGACCCTTGACAAGATCATATGTGCAATCTCATTGCCTTCAAACATGATAAAACATATGTTTTTGGGTTTGTGTTATACCAATGAATAGATGAACTACCTTGATATTTTTAAAACCCCTCAACAATATACAATATCAAAAATAAAACACTAATAATTTTGTTAATTCATCAACCTAGAAAACTAGTGTTGTGTAATGCATCTTTATTAATTCATCAACCAAGAAAACTAATGTTGTGTAATGTATCTTTATCATAAACTTTAGTGATGTAATTAATACTCTGGTGATTTATTTATTTCTCTAAAATTCTTTTTGCTTGATTTCTTTCAAATTATTATAAATGTTCATTAGATTCATGTGAACACTAAATGAATTCTCTATCTTTCGCTATTCTTCTTGAATGCCATAGATCAATGATAGTCTATAGATGCCTAAAATGAACTATAATGCCTATTTATTTATAGACAAATTGAGTTCATATTGGAACCCAATTGGGGCCCAAACTAACCTCCAAAGGTTGAAAACTAATAAATGAGGCAAGACAGGATGAAGGACCTTAAATTAAAAATTCCAATCAAAATAACATTATTGTTATTGCCAGAACTTACTCACCATTTTTTCAAACAAATGAAGTGTCCTTACTGTTCATTAATTTATTATTATCATCATACATGCCTTAGTGGTAGCTAGATTATATTATTTTCTTCCATTATATTCATAGTGTTTAAAATGTGATGCTAGGTTCATCTTTCTTGATTACAACAACGTACATGAAACTTGATTGATTTCATTTATACAAGTTCAAATTTTGATGTGTTGACAACATAAGGTTGTAGAGTTGAAAGACGATATCATTTATTTAATAATATTACTCTCAAATGTTGATATGACTATGATGTAAACATAATTCTATCCCTTTAACATCATTTTTTAGTTAAATGACACATGATGTGACAAGTACCTTCCCATAGTTTGACTAAACTTCACTATGGTACTTATAGTGTATAAAATGATACCATGAAAAAGAATTGTTTTGTTTTTATTCCAATACTTAAAATAAAAAATGGTTGGCATTGTAGAGCCTCATCATATTTAATCCATTTTATATATTGGTGGTACCCATGCATTTTTCTTACCAAATGTTGTAATGAAGAGGGTCCAAATGGTTGGGAATGTGAGAAAATAATATCAAATATTTTAAAAAACTTATATAAAAGTTAGTTGTTGTTTAACCCTAAGAATCTAGATTAGGAAATATAGGGTTAAAGGGGATAGATATGGACTAAGGCACAAGGGTGATAAACTATCTCTATAGTAGGCCAATTAAATTTGAAACTCACATATAACATATACTAAATTTATTAAACTCAAATAAAATAAATATAGAAGGAACACCTATGCTAAATATAGGAAGGAAAAATAAAATAATGTACTTTGATGGTTATGATGCTAAAATAGTTTTGAATCTAGAAAAGAATGAAATAAAAATAGAAGAGGATTCTAGAATAATCACCAAATTCTAGACTGAATTCCTCTAGAGCCTCAAACACTAGCATCAGTCTAGGATTGTTGCATCAATGCTATTGTCTGAACCAAATGTAAGTGTCCTATACATAATACCTACTAGAAAAATATGTGACCATATGGATGCTTCTAAGTTTATCTTTTCCTTCTCTCTAGTTCATTTATATCTGGGTCATGTACTGTCCTTCCTCATAAAATTACAAAACTCAAGTTATTTATCCTTATATTAAACTTGGAAAAAATGGGTTAGTGACATCATGTTGTCAAGCTAATCCCAAATAAACCTATATCATTGAGTGTTACCTACATATCCACTACTCTAAAGAGGGCCTCAGACTTATGTAGTTCTCCATTACATGTTGGCTTATTTGTGAATCATGTAATATGTCATAAACAAAAAAAACAATGACCTAGTTTGTAACCTAGAAAATATACCTCTTTGGTTACTCCTTCGGTAATTTATAATTGTGTATGTGTTGTCCCTATGAATGATATGTAAATAGGATAAAATAGGGAATCTTTTCTCACTTGAGTGCTTGATTTAATGCATTTTGTAAGTTGCATGGTGAGTAGGTGATAAATTTATACCTAAGGAATGAATGAAGATTGCTATTGTATTTATATCAATCCCTTTATAGAATAAATCACATTAGATAACTTAGGTAGACCATTAAGATACATTTCATTTATAAATTAGATAACTTTAGGGCACTAGACACCAATGTTAGGGTAGGACAATAGTGTTAATGTAGGGGTGTAAAATTGATGCTTCTATCATGGAAATTAAAAATATCTACACTCTGAGAACTTGTAAAGGCATAATATAAGCATATTTTAAGCATTATATAAAAGATATAAGGTTTAGGTCATTAACATAACACTTGTCAAACCAAGAAATATGCCAAGAGACATAACATAGAGCAGATGTGAGATTTATGAAAGTGAGAAAAGGACCAAAATTGAGAGGAACAACCAAGGTCAAAGTTTTCTAAGTGTAAAATATTGAGTACTTTATAATACATAAATATTATCTACATTCCCCTCTTTAATATAGTAATGAAATTATTGGTTTAAAGAAGAATGAATGTATACCTAGGTGTGTATAACACACCTTGCCTTTGGGTGAGCCCAAACTTGAGTGATTTTCTAGTGATAGACCTATAACCAAGAGCATGATACAATAAATAACCAATGCATATAATCTAAAATTTAAATCATTTGAAATTTATTGAAATTGAAAGATTAAGGTTTAGGAGTACCCCTAGGTATTGATGCAATTGCCTTGCCTATTGACAAAATTGATTTGAAAAATGTATCATTGTAAAGCTCTAAAATTGAGATTATGACATACATATATATATATATATATATATATATATATAAAGTGTGTATATCTAAGGAGATAGAGTCAGATATTGGTGTATGCACCTAAATTTACTCACCACATTTCTCATCACTGTTATTATTATTATTATTATTATTATTATTATTATTATTATTATTATTATTATTATTATTATTATTATTTGACATTAATTTTATCTATGAATTATCTATCTCATCTATTCCCCTCTAATTCCATCTAATAATCTGCTAATTAATTCCTCTTGACACTATTATGCCTAATATAGCCCATTTAATCCCTCTTATTCAACTATATAAGGCCCTTATCCACATTTCATATCCCATATATGTCCCACCAATTATTAACCCCATTATTTCTTCACTTATTAACATCACATTTACTTAATAAATCTTCCCATGCCCACTTGTGAATTTTAAATTCAAAATATACTAACTACCCCTACACACCTACCCATATCCTTCCCTATAAACCTACTTCATTAAATTCTATCTAAAAACCCTATCTAATCCTCACTATCTCTTAATGAATTAGAGAGGTATCTAACTCTAGAAACTTCCTCCAATCTCTCCACTTCTATAAAACCCTCTAAATATAAAGGATTTTTAATAGTTTTAAATTATTTTTTATTCCCCTCACCACCCTTATAAATAACCATGTAAAGCTCTTGGCTAGACTAACTATGAAATCCATAAAACTCTATGTCAATATTTTCAACCAATCCACAAACCTATCACTAGTATATTAATCAAAACATTGTCAAATCCAATATCCTGCTATCATAAAATCTAAGTCTAAATGGTAATACAAAATCCATAATCACAGACTTCTTGTTTTGATCTTGATTTAGAGCACTTAGATTTTAGGATGTAATGATGGTATGAATGTTTCATTTCTCTTTGTATTTTATCCTAATTGGCTCTATATTTTTAAATATATTGGTAATTTGAAGTTGTTTTAGTGTATAATTGCATATCTAAATTCAATTTCTCAAATTTATCATCTCACATTTCATGACCATAGTGGGAGCCCTTATTTTGAGTTAACTTAGTGTGTTTGAAGTATGTATATTAAGCTTGTAGGTCAAATTGAAGTCAAATTTGGGCTCAAATTTCAAAAATATTGAACCCCAGGTGAAAGGAAACTTTTCTCTACTAAAAGTGATATTTCACAAGTGATTTTGACCCCAAAAATCATGATTTTGAACCAACCATAGAATTTAACTGTTAGTCATTAAGTCACCTGACTATTTTCTTGCAGTTTAGTCATGATTGTGATCATCATTTGTGATTTTGAATATTCTAGTCATGATTTTGTTTAAACTATAGCAAGTATTGTCAGTCAAAATCATTTATTTCTAGTCATAATTTTGAATTTCATCTAGAATTTTTTATATGATAGTTGTGATTTTAGTTCAACTTATAAACTACCTTTCATCATACTAAAAGTTTTATAATTAGACTATCTAGTGTTTTGATTTTTTGTATGAATTTTTATATTTTAGGAATAAGGGGTAAGATTTTAACGATATGAAACTATAAAGACCCTAAGTTGTGTGCAAAATCACTTATGCTCAATCAAAATTTTGATTTCTAATTGTAACTTTGACTCTGTCATTTGAGATTTTTGACAGTTATACATTTTGAGGTTTTATGGCCTAAAAATATGTAGATATTGCTAAAAACACATATTTTTATTACTATATATGTATATTAATCTCTATTTATAGCTTTTATTTTGTGGGATTAAATAAAAAATCTACTCTAAAGCAATACCAAAATTATTCACTTGTGATCTTGAATCAAACTCAATATAATCGTGCTTTACTCTTATAAATATCTATAAATAATTATAAATAATCACAATATGATAAAATATTTTTTTAAACATTTATCCTTTTTTAATATTTAAATATATCTATTTTTACTGAATCTATAAAATCATTTATGCTCATTCATGGTTTTGATTTCAAGTTATGATTTTGCCTCTCATAATCACAATTTTTCCCTAAACACTAGTAATTTGCCTAATGTTGGAAGTAAGATAATTGATTGGTGGGATGAATCAGTATTAAAACCTTTCTTTCAATTCCACTTAAGAATTCATGAACATTCATTAAAGCATGTAGATCAAATGATGACTAAGTAACCATCCACATATGCATGAAACATAATAACATAAGTTAACATAACTTATATGTGGGAAACCCTAAAGAGTATGAAAAAACATTGATATATGTAAATGGAATACAATCATATAGACAAAAAACAATTTTAGTGAAGTACCAACTTCACATGGAGCAACAACCTCATCTAGCTAAGTACCAAGTCAACTAGGCTTTATCAAGCACCCACTTGCAAGAAGGTACCAACCCCTAGATGAATCAAAACCAAATACACCACATAAAAATATTTATCACCTAAATAACACTTTATTTCTAATACAACTAATTATTATCTTGTTATTTATCTCTTTACTCTCTTCTATCCCTCTCAAAATGCCTTCTAGGCTTCTTTGCTTAACTATTCCTCTTCTTGACTTGATTAGGCCATATGACCTTGATTTTAATACATAATAACCCATTAAATTATTCATAATATATCCTATAAACTCCTCTTATGGTCTAAAATACCTTCTTATTTTGTTCAATATATTAACTTGTTCATTTATTATTTACACACTCAAATAGGCTTAAAATTGCCTAATATTTATACAAGTCACTTATTAATATCCTTCTTAATTGGCCAAACATCATTACCCCCTTATTTAGCCTTTAAAATGATCTTATATAATCTAATATACATGGATATAATTTTATTTTCGTCTCTTTAGGTTTGACCTACCTCAATTAGGCCTTATCTCACCTTTAGGTCTCATGGAGACCTAATCCTATTAGGTCTATTTAGGACACATTACACTTTGCCTTTTTTGGAACACATTAAAACACATAAAATATTATTAAAACATCATATTAAACTCAAATATTCCTATTATAATATCATTTATTCTCCAAAACACTTTTTATCTCTAACCACCACTTGAAGCACCCTATTAACAATGTTCATAATTAGGACTATGCATACCCATAAAGTTTGTCTTGAACAACTGAAGTAAAAACACAATTTTACAAAAAAAATGAAAAAAAATATAAATATAATATAAAATACCTTATGGTCATCACCATATTATTTTTAATTCACAACTTAGGGCAAAATCACTCAGACTCTTCTTTACAAATAGGTTACTCAGAATTGCCAACTATCCTCAAAACACAGTCATGGAAACTTGAACTTATGAAAAATAAAGGAACACACTTAATAAATTACAATTCATTAAAATTATCTTAAAATATTCTTATAACAAACCAATAATAAAAATATCATAATATCTAATGCCAATCATTGGTCTTGCACACCAATTTGTTATCTTTAATTCACACAATTAAATATGAACCAATCAACCCCTTTTGTCTTAAACAGTTCAATAACTTTAAGTGAATACAAAAAACTTATAAAAAGTATGGATAGAACATAAATGTAATAAAAAACAACATCATGTTCATTATAATCTTCAAATCAAGGCATATAACTTCAAACTCATTGCTTCAACTTACCTAAAACTGACAATTTGCCTTGAAGACCAGTCATGGTGATTTTGACCTTCCACACTTATGTAGAAACTTTCAGAGAATTTAAATGAATTTATATGATCTTATGAGATCTTATAAAAAATCATATATATATATAAATATAACATGGACATATGGTAATATTGGTCTTGCAGACTAATCTCACAACTTTGTTTCACATTGTCTCATCTGAACCAAACAAATTAACTTATGAGCAACATTTCCATCATATCCAATAACCTCCAAAACATATATCAAACATGAATATTTATTAAAAGTATTGAAAAACTTATCCATGAACTTTTATTCATCCCTGATCCATGATAACACATCCCTGATCAACTTCTCACTTTTGCTTGGTTTTCTCACTATTTGCACCATTAGGCATTTTAATGATAGGTCAAATTGTATGACTAGTTTAAAACTCTTGAGGGATATAACATGATTATAAACCACCATGGAAATAAAATAAAAGTCTCAAGCTTCAAGCTTCATCAATTTATAAATTTTGACTTGGTCAACTCTAAATGCTACAATAAATCTCTAAGAAATAAGGCCTTTCTTATAGGGTCCACTCATTCGCTTGACAAACCAATCAAACCTAGAGTAACCTGGGAGACTTGGATACATGATCCAATATTTTTTATATTTATTTGAGACTATTATGGGTTTTTTTAATAATATCTTTAATATTAGATTAGTGTTAGGGTTTTAGAGATAGTTAACACTATTTTTGGTGTTAATAATTGTTCATAAAGGAATGCCCCTTATGTCCCAAACTAATGCCTAGAGATCTTATCTAGGAACCTTCCCCATCTCTCCTCAATAGCTAAAGTTCCTATGCAGAGGTTACATGTGACAATGAACACTTGAAAGTCCTTCTAGAGTTGATAATCCTTTATCTTGTGCACTCGCAAAACCTCAAAACCACTTTTCATCCTTTTTATTGTAAAATTGACCTCAAACATTGTAAAAACACCCAATAAAACATATAATACCACTAAAAATGATCACATGATCATTCTTATCTTAAAATCTAAAACTCATACCTCATTTAGCCACCATCTCTCTCTTTACTTTCTTAGACTTGACCTTCAGACCACATCAGGGCTTGAAATTGACATTCAAGCCTCTTTATATGCAGTATCCTCCTCATACACAAACTTAATAAACCCCTCTCATGTTAAAATACTGATTTACATCATTCCTAGGCCTTGAAAACACATCATGATGCCTCATTAGGCCAAATAGGGTTTTGAGGTGGTCTAATTGCATACTAGGTTTGTAGGTCTTACCCTTGTAGGCTCACACTCTAAGACTCTTATGAGTGCTCCAATGACTCATATTAATGATAAAACAATCTCAAACAACCTATTATTTCTCTATGCATCTATATCACCAAGACAACAATCTCATACCTTCTCACAATGCCTCTTCATGTAATGATCAATGTTATGACTAGGCTTCTCAAGCACTTAAATGTTGACAAATGAACTTGAAACAATCATTGATGCTTCTACATATTGATCACATGAATTTCATGATCCTTGTACCATATCATATCTCTACACATACTCTTCATGCTAATCATGCACATGAACATGATATGACTATGCTTGTTATGAATATGCTTGTTAAGATAACTTGTACTCAAGGAATAGTATGCAAACATGCTTTATTTGACCTTAACCTTGACATCAATCTCAAAATAATCATTATGTTTCCTTAAAATTATCTTAACAAAGAGACATTAGGTTACCTTCAAATTATCTCTTGTCATAGTTTTCCTTGTCACATCAGGCACACAAGCTCATACCTCACTAACCACTCTCCATGCATCTTCACAAGATGCACCTTGACATAAATGAAATCAAACTTGACATAAAAAAAATAAAAATTAACATCAATGACAGAACTTATTAATAAACTCCCCCTTTGTCATTGATGGCAAAACATTCTTCAATATGCTCACTCTCATCTCCATGAATCTAGTCAAGCTCCCTTCTTGAAATTTATCCCCTTTTAACATTAATGAAAAAGGTTATTTCAAAAATTTCCATCTATAATAACACCTTCATGTAACATAATTTATGAGGCATCACAGGAACATTATCCTACTTACTCCATACACACCTCCTTCAATTGAAATCAGGTTACAAGATCACTTTTCAACACAGATCAAGCATAACTAACCACCTAAATAGTTCCCCTTCAAACCAATAATCCACCATGCTTCTGATAAATAAAGAGTGTCTTCATGAAGCCTAATGAATTCAACACTTTCCATAAGGCACTAAAACAATACTAGTTCAGGAGATTCCTAGATCTCCATGTTCTCACAAGACTAAATATCCTTCAATATCCTTTTAAGATTGATTGTTATTGTGAGCTTTATCTCTTAATCATCCATTTGATAATCAATATGAGATGAAAACAAACATTCCTAACTTTATTTCATTCTTGAAGTATGTTCTATCACATTAAATAGTCCATTTGAGCTTGTATACTGATCATGATTCATCTTCACTATCTTTGGTTTTCATATATTCATTTGAATTCTTTCTTGCACTCTAGGGGATTTAAACCTCCTATTTTGTCTTGATGAAATTCAACCTCTATTAGGATATAATCTTGAAATGTGTCCTAATTTATGAAAATAATATCAAACCACCTTATACATACCATTTAACTAATGTGAACTGTGAATCCTTCTATTATCCCATGAGTACTCATTCTTGGAGGGTCTTATACAATCTCTTGCTCTATGATCAAAATGGATGCATATAAAACAATAACCTTTGAATGAATTAGAATACCTCAAATCATTAGGCTATTTGATAGGTCTTTTCATGTTTAACTTGACTTCATTAGCCTTCTCCTTGATTTGAGCTGCCACCTTTTGATCTTATTTAAACCTATTGACCAAATTTGATCTTTGGTCAAATTTGATTCAACCCCTACATTTTAAAACTTTTTAGAAGTTTATTAATATCCTATATGGGTTTCATATTGATCCAGATGTTTTACTTATCCCTATCCTACCCTTGGTTCAAATCTATCCCCCTTTTTACTAGTTAAGTCAATGAAAGTCAACCCTAGCCAAACAAGGTCAAACCTAGTCAAAGGCATAAATTATGTTGTAATTGTCATAATATGGGTTTAAATATGATTTAACATCTCTCTAAGTCATTTAATTATTCTTACCATGTTCAATATGTCAAAAAATGCCTTATGGGGCCACCTTTAACTAAGAAAGAGGACTTATACGGATGGGCTAAAGAGACCAACACGTCATCAGGGTTTGTTAATGTGGGGGAGGTTAGATAATGTCATAATAATTCATATGATAGTCTAATAATCAGTTATGATCAGAGATAAATGGAGTTTCCTTGATTTTAGGAGCTTTTTTGCACTTGTACAAATTTGTAGAGCCCACCATAAGCTAAAAATGTGGGTCGGGTGTCTCTTCACCTACCCTCACCCATTTACACACTTGGAATGCATAAATTTCATTAGAAACTCCATATACAACTCATTTTTCTTCCTTATTGTCTTGGAAAGGAAAAAAGGGTCAGCTCATGATGCTTAGTATCGATTGTACAATTGGAATTAGGAAGAATGGCCTTAGGGGTAGATAGTAATCTTAGTCTACTTCACTTTCATATTAGGATTTCTAATATTGGTGATTATTCCTTTATGAACAACTTATAACACTCTGGGCAGCTTTTTATGCATGTGTAACCATGAGGGGTCTCCTTTTGAACTATTTTCAAAAAATATTACTTTAATTTGATGGATTTTATGTTTTCTTATGTGCCTCAGGACTTCTCTACAGGTTTCTCATTTTTTCTTTACTTTTTAAAGTCTCAATATATTCATAGTCCTCTTCTAAGCTTATGTGGATTTGCCATGATCCACTCAATCATCTTAGTTGCCTTGAAAGTGATGACTTCACATTGGAAAAAGTGTTTTGAGGTTTTTTTAGGGATGTTATTAATGTATGTTATGTATTCAAGGATTGAAAATTATAGTTGAGGTGTATGGAGAGTCTTATCCTTACATTATCTTTCTCTTTCATGTTCTTTCCTGAATATCATAATCAAACCTCCATCTACAAGTCACTGTTGATATCATGGTGGCATATGTGGAGGTATGATGAGACCCTATAAGGAACCCTTGATTATGGATGAGAATCATGCTAGGCATGTGTTGCAACTTGGATGCACACTATGAGAAGAGGTTTTCTAGGCCTCTTATCCAACTGGAAAAATTGGGACATCTCAATTGTTGTGGGTGAGAAAACTTGTGAGATGAACCTCTAGATAGGGGCTAGCTCCCCTTGATGCATCATTTAAGCTCATGTTCCTACTAATAACAACTTAAGGGGATGAAAAGGGTTAGAAAAACTAGAAATAAACCTATTATATTAGAGGTGATGAACCAAAATATTATGCTCTACTCTTACATTTGACATACACTTGAAACTAATGAAAAATGGCTCATACACTTCATTCAACATCAATCTCCTCTCAAACATTAGTGTTTCAACATGGGGTCTTATAGAAGACATAGGGTAGATGGAATTGAACAATAAGAATTATAAGACACTCTATTGATTATCCTACTAACTTACACCTACATTCTCTTCAAACACTTCTTGTTGACCTGTAAGAAGGAGAACATAATACACTAGGTATCAATGGAATTAACATGTGAAGGTAAAGGAATTTACACTTACACAAGACTAAAACCAAGCATATACACTTAGTGAAATATTTTAATGAGGTAAAACACCTATATTTATTACTTCAAGGTAAAATTTTTGTAGGGATTCACCATACCCAGGCAGAGAGATACTAACAATGCCAAAATGGCTAACTTTTATACAAGAATTGGGAAGGTACAGAGAAGGGAAGTCCAAGAGTCACTTGGACATGTGTCTAATTTATATAATCAGTTAAAATTACATGTGGAAGAGAGGTGGGTCATGATATCCCATTTCATAGTGTATACTTGTCCAAAATAAGTCATAAAGATAGTGAAAAGTGGCAAAAAAACTACCATTTTGACATAAGAAACTATCCATATGAGTTACCTTCCAAAACTACCCCTATTCATGCATATGGTTATATCTAATGATTTTTCAAATTAATATGGGTTACGAATAAGCCCCCTCATGAATTTTATTTATCCTTGAGCATCCCTATTCTTATAGACATGCAAAATCATCATTAGTAGTTTTCACAAGGCTCTTTTCTATGCACCTTCTCCACTTGGCATTTAAAGCTCCTAAATTTTCATAAATGATCCATTAAAAAATTGTAATGAAACATTTAAAAGACTCTCAAATCATTAGTTTCAAGAAAAATACTTTAAAAGTTTTCTCTAATCACTTTTCACCACTTTACCCTAAAGTTCACTATTTGGCTCACTGGAGTGGCCAAAGCTGAAGGCCTATTTGTGATAATTAAAATGATATTAAAGAAATAAATTTAAATTTTTAGTTATATCAAGTGTATATCTTCCCATAAAAATTTCTTTCACCTTCCAACTCTTCCTAAAATTTGCACACCATCAAAAATGGTGAAAATAAGCTCTTTTTCCCCCTATTTCATATGGATTTGTACAAGAAAACACATGTATATAACCCTAATAATTTCCTCTAAATTTTTTATTTTATACCATAGTTCAAGTCATCCATTTTATTTCACTTTTTGTTTGATTTCCACCATCAAGTTTATCCAAGGGTTTTAGGAGGGGTTAAGGGGTTTTCAGGTCTTAGTGATTGTTGTTAACATTGTGACTTTGAAAATTCCTCCAAATTTAAATTTTCCACATAAAGGACCTCCTTATACTATAATAAAGTCATTTAGGTCTCATGCATTATTTTAGGGAAGATATAAGCAAAAAATGATGACCCTCGAATAGGATTCTTGCATTGTGTAAGGGTTCTAACATGTTTGAGGCTCAAATTGACTTCTCTTGATGTTTATATGATAAAAAAATTAACCTAAATATACTTAATTGACCCATGATCATGTTTAATTACCTTGGGAGGATCACTACGAAGGCAAACTAGAATTTGCCCCTATTTTGGAAGAAGGATCATGCCTTACCAAGCAGCCTACCTACCCTATGTGAACTAATGGATGATTTAATTCCATTTAAATTTATTCCTAGAGCATAAAAACATAATATTTTACCTTTTAATCATAAAACAAAGAATTATAAGTCTTGGAGGAGTATATAATTTGAGTTGACACCTTGTTTGGGGTTTGGAAAGCATTTTTTCCCACTAGACCTTCATGCAAAGCTTCTTGTGTGAACCAGAACCTTGACATCCAAACCATATATCTTGGTTTTTTAGGCTCCAATATGTGTCTCAAAACTTTATAAATATATTTAAGTGGTAAAACTTAGTGCAAGTCTCTCATTTTCAAGATCTCTCAAAACTAGTCCTTTTCTTGTATGCATGGACTAAGGTAGGTCTGAGACAAAATAGTGAGTATAAAGCCTATTTTTCCATGAAAATTGAATATTTTTTAATCTAAAATATGTAATTATATTCATTTTTACTGAATTATTTTGTTATATTCTAAGTCTAAGTGGTTAAACTAACTCAACCTTGCCAAAAGAGGGGTCAAAACCCCTATTTTTGCATGTTTTTGTATAAAACTCCATGTGGCTTCTCCTTATATGAAATTTACATGAATAAATTACATTAAAACATGTTTATCATCCTTATTCTAGGCTCATTAATCTTTTTAAGTCCTTATAAAGCCTATTTTCTATAGAGAATCATTACTTACCCCTTGGAATAAGGTCATTTTGGCCCAACTGTACGGATTAAGGCAGCCTTAATTAGGTGAAAAGGTGTTTGGATAGATATTTTAATGTTTATAAGAGTTTAATTATATTCAATTTATATTACTTGATCATCCAAAATATATGAAATCTTTCAGACCTCTCCAAAAGGTCAAAACTTGATAACTTTCCATCACCAACTAGTGCCATGTCAGAACTGAGACAGTAGACAAGGGTTTTATTCATGCTTTAGTGAAACAAGAAAAAATTATATCATGATTGTAGACACCAAAATCATGTCGAATCCCCTGGTCCTTCCCCGTCTTATTCTTCTTCGCCTATTGAACCCTTGTCGATCACTTGTTTCACCAACCTTGACCCTGGCAGCATGTAAAGATGAACACAGAGCTAAAACTAGACTCTATACCCATTATGCATCTGCCGACGTCGGTCTTTACCCGACCGATGTCACCGACGTCGGTCACCTATCGGCCGACATCGGCAATCCTACCGACGTCGGTCACCTTCCCCTGGTCCGTTATCAGTTACCATTCGGTTTCCCGAAACGGTTGACGAACCGTTTCTGGAACCGTCCCCGTCCCCCGCCTTCATCAACCTCTGCCAGCGATTTGAGCCAAGATCCCCGAACGCTATTCAAAAATGCTGAGCAACCAACCTGTGAATTCCTCCATCAACCTGCGAACTCCGAGCAATCATCAACACTACGACATCAACTAATCTGCACACCATGGCTTTCATCGCGACTTCTACCAGGTAAGTATTATTTTGTTTATTTCATTTCTTTCTCAGTTATTATTTATCAGTTCTGTTATCTCTGCCTCTGTCCCGACTCTGTCCAAAACCCTACCCTGACCTTATCAGACCCTGTCTTTGCCTCTGTCCCGACTCTGTCCAAAACCCTACCCTGACCTTATCAGACCCTGTCCCGACTCTGTTCAGCCCTGTTCCGACTCTGTTCAGCCCTGTCCCGACTCTGTTCAGCCTTGTCCTGAACCTGTCTAGATTTTCCCAGAACCTGCCCCTACCGACGCCGGTCACTACCCCGACCGACGACGGCACCTTAACCGACGTCGGCACCTTCCTACCCGACGCCGGCACCACAGAGACCGACGCCGGCGACTGTGCAGAATAGTGCCGCTTATCAGGTACGCTCTTTATTTTTCTGTCATTTATTTCTGTCATTATCATCTACTCTCATCCAATTTTCTACTCTTTTTTATCAGTGGGTTGATATCCTTCTAGGGAGTCTTTGTACTTCCGGGATCGGGCGTTCGCCTGACAGCCCACCATATCTTTGACTAACGTTTTTCGTCCAGTCTCTTTTTCTTCGCAGGTGTCATTCCTCCACAGCCAAAGAGGAGAATCTTTCAACGTCTGATTTCGGTGCGCACGACTTTATCAGGTACTTCTAGCCTTGACCATCTTTCAGTTTCTTATTTCTTCTTTGAATGTAGAAAGCAATTTTGCATAGAAACAATGATTGTGATATTTTTCAAGTTATAACATAAAAATATTTTTTATCCAAGCTCAGTCTATGTGCATTCATATCCTTTCATCCCCAAAGCTAGGCATTTTCAATGGTATGACTGAGACAACTTACAGGCATGTAGGTTACTTTAGGACTTTAACTTCAAATATATGAAATTATTTGTTTTATCTTATATATTAATACTATTTACATCATTTAATTTATTTAATTCATGAAATAGGCATCCAAATACCACCTTGCTCTTGACTATCATCAACCCCAAATTTTGATTGTGTTTTCATACCTCTACCCCTTTACTTGGTTGTAGATCTCATGGTGGCTATTTGTAACTTTAAAAAGTATGAATAAGGTATTTGGTTGATTTTATGGTATCATGTCACATAATTTCACACATTACATGCTTTATGAGCTTCAAAACCTCCCTATTACTGACTGAGACCAACTTTCAAATAGACTGGCTATATTATGCTATGTATAGGCCTGTAGGTTGTTTTAGGTTTTTTTAGAGTAGTTTGGACACTAAAAACTTTGATAGGTCTTTATAAAAGTCTTTAAAAAATAATTATACTCTTATACATCTTTAATAGTCAAAACAAACCACTTCCTTGACTTATTTCTTTAGACATCTTTGAGATCCTTATCTCTATTTGTACAGGGCTATAGGTGACTATATGGAACTTTGAACTCTCATTAGAAATTAGATTTTGTTTAAAAATCACAAATTTGTCAAATGAATGATTTCATTGATCTTGAAAACCCCCAAATAATGATAATCTTGAAAAGGGTGACCTAATGTTTTGCAATTGACTGTGTGTGCAAGTTTCCCCTATTATATGAATAGGGTATAGGCCCAATAGGTCAATCCATCAATTGTAACTTCTCTTATGACAAATTTATCTTGAATATATATTTTAGGACATTTTTAAATATTTCCTCTTTCTAAATATGGTTTAGGGATTATCAAATGACTTGTAGGGTGTACACCCCTTGAGAATTCTACAGATGTTACCAACTCTTTTCAGTGATTTTTTAGCACTTTAGAGGAGCTCAAAACCAACCTTCCACTTACCCTATAGTCATAAAATTTTACATATTTCAACTAGGTTCAGAGGGTTACAATTTCAAATCAATAAAAAAGGTAAAATCTTACTCCACCATGTCCAACATTAACTCACAAAAACCCTAGGACCATTATTCGGTCATTTTAGGGACTAGGTCACTAAAATAGTCAACTCTCCTTTTGGAGTGAACCAACCACTTGTATAATATTTTAAGCCATACTAGCATGGAAAAAAAATTCTTAGATATTCTAGGTACCAGTCATGAGTTCCACCATGTTTTCACATTCTCTCTCATTCATACAGCCTCCATGAGCTCAAATGCAAGGTGATTGTAACAAGCTAGGTAGTGAACAATTTTGCATGGTTTAGGCCATATAAATACCATAAATAAATTTTAAAAAATTTAATTTATAATAAACATTAGGATAATAATAAAAAAATATCAAATCCCCTTCTCTAATATGGAGAAAGCAATCACAAGAAACTGCATTGACTATGAATACAAACTAGGCATTTTACAAGCCTAAAAGAGGTTTTATCACACAATTGAACTTTAAAAGAAAATAAGGAGGATGGTAACATATTTAAAATAATTTACACACAAACCCATCAATCTAAAACATGAAATTCTAAAATAAGCTCAAACAGTGACCCCCCATGGTTGAATAGGCATAAAAAGTTGCTTGGAGTCTTAACGATGGTTCATAAAGGAGGAGACACAAAATATCAACTTATTTTTATGGAAATTAGGTATATTTATATAAATATCCACCCCTAAAAATACTCCCTTTGGATCTAACTATATGGCCCATAGTGAGTGCTTGAAGTTGACCATTGTTTGTTTACCAAGACAAAATGAAGGAAAATGAGTTATAGAAGCAATTTTATGATGGAATTATTGTACATAAAGCATGTAAATGGGTGAGGGAAGGTGAAAAGGAATATCACCATATTTTATGTAGAGATTAGATTATGGAGGTTGTACCAGTCCCCAAAAGCCACTAAAATCAAGGAGAAAACTGCCCTCCACTAAACATAACTACTTCTTGGCTGAAATCTAACCATCTATGACATGATTCTAACCTCTCCCACATTGAAAAGAATCTTGGTTTCATGTTTATCCTTTTGGAAGTCTGTACAAGTTCATTAATGGTCTATAAAAAGGTTGAAAGCCCCCTTTTTTGCACATGGATCATAACTAATGACCAATTCATGACTTGAAAACCACATGAAGCATGTTAAAAACCATGCTAGGAAAAATTGACACAAAATAGATTGACCAACTTTGACTAGTGTTTGACCATGTTTGACTTTAGTTGGCTAGATCATTTCAAGTAGGGTGAGATTAGACCAAGACTAGGACAAGGTTAATTAAGATAATAGACCAACAATAGCACCCCATAGGACCTATGAAACTTTCTCTAGAAGATTTAAATAGTAGGGGTTGACCTTATTTGACTAAAAGTCAAATTTGGTCAATAATTTGATAACTCCTAGGGGTAAAATTATTGCCTATGTTAAGGACTAGTAGCCTTATCCTATCCATTAGGAAAGGGAGTTAGCATAACACCTAGAAATAGTAGGATCAAACCTTGAAAAGACCAACAATATAGTAATTCTACCTCAAGACAAACAAAGGAAAGGACAAAACACACAAAGAAAAAAAACACAAAACAAGGAAGCACTTATGTTACTAAGCACTTAGGGAGATGATGTATAATAGAAAATAAATAAATATGTACATTTCTCTTGATCATACCTCCCTTCCTAGATTAAAAGGGAAGCAACTTAGATCTCCTTCCTCACTAGATGAGTGAGGATGCTAAGCTTGCTTCTTCTTGGATGGGATAATGGATGACTCTTACCTTCTCTTTGTTCCTTGTCCTTGTAAATCATCCAATGGAGTCATCTCCCATAGGTCTCCAAAATATATAGGGTCTTCTTCAACCTTGAAGTAAGCCTCATATTACTGTCTTCCTAGCTTTTCATGACAAATTGGCATACTTAGACATGGGACAATTTATTGTGAATCAATCTCTCTTTGAAGGATCCCATCATCCTTATCAATGTTCAAAATGTATTCAAACTCTTCAAAGTTGATTATATCATGATCATTTGAGATCATTTCTTGTTCATTTTCTTCTTGGAAGTTGATGGAGGCATCTTCATGAATGGATGTAGAAACAAACTCTATATCACCTTCAAAGGGCCCAAGATCATCATAGATGGCTTCATCATGAGCTAGAATTTCTTGGAGGTGATATTCCTCAACATGTGCTTTCTCTCCTTCATCTTGATCTTTTTTAACTTAGAGATCAACCCTCTCACCCTCTTCATATTCTTGAAACATTTACAAGTATATTTTCCACATGTCTTCCTTTTTAGACACAAACTCTTGCTTGCCATGGCTTGGGGTGAGTTCCAAAAGATTTATAGGCTCTTTGAAAACTTTAGCTTCATATAATATATCATCAAACCTCTCCCATAATTCTTCTTTATCTGACTAGTTTGAGTCATGAAATGGAAAAACAAGAGAGACTTCTCCCTCTTCTTTTATAGGATTCAAAAGGAGTTCTACTAACTCTCACTCAATTTTTCCTTCATCATTGCAAGTAGATGTCTCCTCATTATAATTCAGCACCTTATCCTTTATCTAATCTAAAATTTTAATTTCATCCACTCTCTTGGTGGTGCCAACATCAAGAATCTCAAAATTAGGGATTTTAACCAAAAGGGACTCCCAAGTAGCAAGATAATTCTCCACACTAGGAAGGCATCCTTGATCAATTTGAGGGAGGGGGTAAGGATGGATTTAACATTATCTTAAGGAGGGGTAGGAGAGATTTTAAATATTTTATTATTATCTCTCCTATCAAATTTTCCATTTAAACATGACTTGTTCTTTTCCCCATGAACTACCATCACATCTTTCCACCTAGGGAAGGTGGGTTCAAGGATAACTTCATGGGATTAACATGTTGATGAAGGAGTGAAAGATATGTCTAAGAAACATAGAGTTTCTTAAATTTTGGTATCTTGATTGGGAATTTAAGGATAAGGTTTATATATTTTATCTTCCATTGCCATGATGGACTACCTCAAGGCTTGATTGGCCAATTCCCACTCCCTTTCAAGATGAGATTAAAAGTTAAATTTATTCCTTTCACAATCTTCCTCCAACAAGTGACCCTACTCAACCATGATGTTTTCATTCCTTGGTATATTTATTTGGATGTATCTCCAAGAAGGGAAACATGGGGAAGTACATGAGGGGTTCGGGGTATTAGGAAATATTGTTGGACTAGCATTTTGAAGGGACAAGGATGGCACACTTGAAGGTGAATATGGAGAGTTTTAAGGTGGCAAAGATGGGATTTGTTCATGAATTATCAATTTATTATCTAGATCAAATATAAAACCAAAAACATCAATAATTTCATAGGTAAGGTTGGGCCAATTAACCCCCTCTATGGGTATCCACTCCTTGATTTGTTCCAATCCATTCCTCACACTCTTAATACAAACACTAGGTATGATTTCACCACAACCATACCTAGTATCAAGGTCTAGCAAGTATTCTTGGTAACCAAGGAGAGTCATTTTGAAACTAGAAATGAAGGGGCTTGGAGAAGAGATAGGTGGGATGGTTTAATTACAAACTTGATAGGTCTAAACATTGGTAGCATATGCTTGATGACAATCATGATAAGGCTGGACAAGAACTTGATCATAATCAAGAGGAAAAGGCAAAGCTAGACATAGATCCTTAAATTGTGTTAAAATAGGCTCAAACTCACCAATATCCATGAATCAATTCATAAAATAGTATGGAACAATAAAACAACTTCAATTGGTATACTTGGGCTACTCAACCAGCTGATATGTATGTGAAGTCATTATTGATGTTTATTAGAACTACTTCCAAAGGTTGATGTTTTGAAGAGAACACCAAAATTCCTCAAAGAATGGAATCAATGGTCCCATTAAGCATGCCAAAAACTATTGTCACTTGGATGCACCCTATGAGAAGAGGTTTTTTATGCCTCTTATCCAAGTGGAAAAATTGGGACATCTCACTTGCTGTGTGTGAGAAAACTTGTGAGATTAACCTCTAGATAAGGGCTATCTCCCCTTGATGCATCATTTAATCTCATGTTCCTACTACTAACAAATTAAAGGGATGAAAAGGGTTATAAAAACTAGAAATAAACCTATTATTTTAGAGGTGATGCTCCAAAATATTGTGCTTTACTCTTACCTTTGACATACACTTGAAACTAATGACAAATGTTTCATACACTTCATTCAACATCAATCTCCTCTCTCACATCAATGTTTCAACATGGGGTATTGTAGATTACATAGGCTAGAAGGAACTAAATAATAGGCATTATAGGACACTCTATTGAGCATCCTAATCACTTACACCTACATTCTCTTTAGACCCTTCTTGTTGACCTGTAAGAAGGAGAACATAATACACTAGGTACCAATGGAATTAACATGTGAAGGTAAAGGAAATTACACTTGCACAAGACTAAAAACAAGAATATAAAACTAGTGTAATATTTGATTGAGTTAAAAAAATTGTATTTATTTCTTCAAGATAAAATTTTAGTATGGCTTCTCCATATCTAGGTAGAGAGATACAAACAATGCCAAAATCGCTAAATTTTATAGAAGAATTGGGAAGGTAGAGAGAAGGTAAATCCAAGAGTCACTTGGACATGTATAAATCTAATATAATTAGTTAAAATTACATGTATAAGAGATTTTGGTTGATTTATGCCATGTCATAGTGTATAAGGTTCCAAAACAAGTCATAAAGATTGTAAAAAGTGGCACAAAACTATCATTTTGACATAAGAAACTACCCACCCGAGTTACCTTAAAAAACTAACCCTATCCCTTCATATGGTCAGATATTATGATTGTTATGAGGAGTTATTCAAAATCCCCATCATACATTGGATCAGTCCTTTACCATCCTTATTAGTATGGACATGCAAAATCATCACTGATAGTTCTAAAAGGCTCTTTTCCATGTACCTTCTCCACTTGGCATTCAAATCTTCTCAATTTTCATAACTTATCCATGAAAAATGGGGAATTACACCTTTCAAAGACTCATAAATCATCATTTTCAATAAAAATCCTTTAAAAGGCTTTTCTAATCACTTTTCACCACTTTACCCCAAAGTTCATTATTTGGCTCACTAGAGTGGCCAAAAGTGAAGGCCAATTCAGGACAATTAAAATTATTTTAAAGAGATAAAGTGAAAATTTTGAGTTATTTCAATTGTATATCTTCCCTTTAAAATTTGTTTCACCTTCCAACTCTTCCTTTAATGTGCACACCTTCAAAAATGGTGAAAATAAGATATTTTTTCCCCTCTTCCATATGCATCCATATAAGAAAAACACATGTCTAGAACCTAGATAATGTCATCTACAACTATTATTTTATACCACTAGTTCAATTCATCCATTTTATTTCACTTTTGGTTTGATTTCCACCATCGAGTCTGTCTAAGGGTTTTAGGAGGGTTTAAGGGGGTTTTAGGTCTTAGTGACTGTTCTTAACATTATGAAATTGAAATATCCTCAAAATTAAACTTTTTACACATCAAGGACCTCCTTAAACTATCCTAAAAGCCTTCAGGTTTCATGAAAGAGTGTAGGGAAGATATAAGCAAAAGAAGATGACCCTTGAATAGGATTTTTGCATTGTGTGAGGGTTCTAGCACATCTGAGGCTCAAACTGACTTCTATTGATGTTTCTATGCCAAAAAAATAGACCAAAATATTTTTAATTTACAAATTAACATTTCCAATTACCTTGGGGGGCTCGCTAAGAATCCAAACTAGAATTTGCCCCTATTTTGGAAGAAGGATCATGCCTTGCCAAGCAACCTACCTACCCTATGTGAACTAATGGATGATATCATTATATTTAAATGGACTCATATATAATTAAAACATCTTATTTGACCATTTAATTATCAAAAAAATAAATATAAGTCTTGGAGGATTATATAATTTGAGTTGACACCTTGTTTAGGGCTGGGAAAGCATGTTTTTCCACTAGACCTTCATGAAAATATTCTTGTGTGAACCAAAAACTTGACATAAAAAAACTATATATTGATTATTTATGTTCCCCTATGTGTATTAAAACTATGTACATATCCTTCAGTGGTCAAACTTAGTGAAAGTCTCTCATTTGCAAGATCTCTCAAAACTAGTTCTTTTCCTGCATGCATGGACTGAGGTAGGTCTGAGAAAAAAATAGTGAGTATCAGGCCTATTTTTCCATGAAAATTGAATATTTTTTGAGCTCTATTATTTAATTATATTAATTTTTACTAAACTATTTTGTTAGATTCTAAGTCTGATTGGTAAAACTAACTCAACCTTGCCAAAAGAGAGGTCAAGAACCCTATTTTTGCATGTTTTTGTGTAAATCTCCATGTGGCTTCTCCTTCTATGCCATTTATATGCATATATTGTATTCCAAAATTTTTATAACAATTATTATAGGATCATTAATTTTTTAAATCCTTATAAATCCTATTGGCTATTGAGAATCATCACTTACCCCTTGGAACAAGGTGTTTTTGGCCCAACTATATGGACTAAGGTAGCCTTGATTAGGTGAAAAGGTGTTTGGATATATATTTTCATGTTTATATGATTTTAATTATCTTTAATTTATGTTTATTTATCATCCAAAATGTATTAAATATTTCATACCTCTCTAAAAGGTCAAAACTTGATAACTTGCCATCACCAACTAGTGCCATGTCAGGACTGAGATAATAAACAAGGGTTTTCTTCATGATTTAGTTAAATAAGACAAAATTATATCATTATTTTTATATTTTTAAAGTGATCACCTAACCATATTATTAATCCAAGATCAGTCTATGTGCATTCATATCCTTTCATGCTCAAAGCTAAGCATTTTCAATGTTAGGACTGAGACAACTTACAGGTCTATAGGTTGCTTTAAGACTTTGAATTCAAATATATGAAATTATTTTTTTTATCTTCTATAATCATATTATTTACATCATTTAATTTATTACATGTATAAATTAGGCCTCCAAATACCACCTTGCTCTTGACTATCATCAACCCCAAATTCTGACTGTGTTTTCATACTTATGCCCCTTTGCTTTATTAAAGGTTTTATGGTGGCTATTTTTTACCTTAAAAATTATGAATAAGGTATTTTTTTCTTTTATAGTATCATGTCACATCATTTCACCCATTAAATTTTTTATGAGCTTCAAAACCTCCCTATTACTGACTGAGACCAACTTTCAAATAGACTGGTTGTAAGATGTTATGTATAGGCTTGTAGGTTGTTTTAGGTTTGTTTAGAGTAGTTTGGTCACAAAAAATTTTTATAGGTATTTATAAAAGTATTTAAACAATCCTTAGTATTTAAAACATATTTAATAATCAAAACAAACTACTTCCTTACCTTATTTCTTTAGACATTTTTGAGATCCTTACCTCTATCCGTATAGGGTTGTAGGTGACTATATGGAGATTTGACCTCTCATTGGAAGTTATATTTTGTTTAAAAATAAAATTTTTGTCAAATTATTGATGTCATTGATATTTAAAACCCCCAAACAATGATAATCTTGAAAAAGGGTGACCTAATGTTTTGCAACTGTGTGTGCAAGTTTCCCCTATTATATAGATAGGGTATAGGCCCAATAGGTCATTCCCATTACTTTCAACTTCTCTTATGTGAAATTTGTCTTGAAGATATATTTTAGGACCTTGGGTCTATGGATTATAAAATTAATTTTAGGGTGCACACCCCTTGATAATTCTATAGATGTTACTGACTCTTTTTAGTGCTTTTTTGGCAATTTGGAAGAGCTCAAAACCAACATTCCACTTACCCTCTAGCCCTAAAATTTGACATAGTTAGACTAGGTTCATAGGGTTACAATTAAAAAGAAATAAAAAAGGTAAAATCATACTCAACCATGTCCAAAATTAACTCACAAAAAGCCTAGGACCACTGTTTGGCCATTTTAGGGATTGGGTCACTAAAATAGTCAACTCTCCTTTTGGAGTGAACCAACCACTTGTAGAAGCTTTTAAGCCATCCTAGCATGGGAACAAAAACTCTTAGATATTATAGGTACAAATCATGAGTTACACCATATTTTCACATTCTCTCTCATCCATACAACCTCCATGAGCTCAAATGCAAGGTGACTGTAACAAGCTAGGTAGTGAACAATTTTGCAAGGTTTAGGCCTTCTAAATACAACAAAGCACTTTTAAAACCTTGAATATATAATAAAAATCAGTAACATCATCAAAAAAACACCAAATCCCCTAATTCAACATGGAGAAATCAATCACAAGAAATTGTACTAACTATGAATACAAAATAGGCATTTTACAAGCCTAAAAGAGGTTTTCTCACACAATTTAACTTTCCAAGACAAGAAGGAGCATGATAACATCTTTAAAACTATGTAAAGACACCTATAACACACAAACCCATCAATCTAAAACATCAAATTCTAAAATAAGCTCAAATAGTGACCCCCCATGGTTGAATAGGCATAAAAAGCTACCTAGAGTCTTGATTATGGTTCATAAAGGAGGAACCACAAAATATAAACTTCTTGTTATGGAAATGAAGTATATTTAGATTGTTATCCACCCCTAGAAACACTCCCTCCATCTCTAATTTTATGGCCCATAGTGAGTGCTTGAAGTTGACCATTATTTGCTTACCAAGATGAAATGAAGAAAAATGAGTTACAAAAGAAATTTTATGATGAAATTCTTCCACATAAATCATGGAAATGGGTGAGGGAAGGTGAAAAGTCATCCCACCACGTTTTAGCTAGAGGCAAATTATGGAGGATGTACAAGTGACCAAAAGCTCCTAAAAACAAGGAGAAAACTACCATCCACTGAACATAACTACTTCTTGGCTGACATCTGACTATATCTAACATTATTTTGACCTCTCCCACATTGAAACTAATCTTGGTGGCATGTTTATCCTTTTAGAAGTCTGTACAAGTTCATTAATGGTCTAGAAACTGGCCAAAAGCCCACTTTTTACATGGAACATAACTAATGACCAATTCATGACTTGCAAACCACATGAAGCATGTTAAAGACCATGCTAGGAAAAATTGACACAAAATAGACCTTTGACCAAGGTTTGACTAGGTTTGACTTTAGTTGGCTAGACCAAGACTAGGACAAGGTTAATTAAGATAATAGACCAACAATAATACGCCATAGGAGCTATGGAACTTTCTCCAAAAGTTATAAATAGTAGGGGTTGACATTTTTTAAGGTAAAGAATGGTCAAGAGGATATGAAAGCCACTCAATGAGGATGAAGATTGTTTTGGTTTCTTAGTCCCTAAAAGTTGCAAATAAAGGCCTAGGAGGTTTTTTGAGATATCACAGAACATGTTTGTATGATCCCATAAAGTGAATACATAGTTAATATTATATTAATATCATAGGAAAATGTCCCTACAAAACTTTAAGGAAGAATTAACAATGGAGGGTGGTCTTTTCAACACCCAAAAGTGCCCTCAAAATAACTAAATATTGATAGTGAAACCTATAAGAGTGATGAAAAGGTGAACTTACAATCATGAAATCAATCATAGACTAATGCATCAAGGTAAAACATTAAAATTGATATAAATTAAGCTTATTATCCAAGATTTTAGAGAGAAAATATAATTTGATGTGTTGACCCCTAAATCATTCTCCTCTATCTGTTCATAGGCATATGAGAGGACACCTACAAGAAAAAAGGAATAAAGCTCAAGAACAAGTATGATAATGAAAAAGATGAGGGTTTATGGTTTGTGAGAAAAAAATACCAATATTACATCATATACACCATGACCAAGTCCCCCTAAATCATTCTCCTCTATCCATACATAGGCATATGAGAGGACACCTACATGCAAAAAGGACTAAAGCTTGAGAACAAGTATGATAATGAAAAAGATGAGGGTTTATGGTTTGTCAAAAAAAAAACCCATATTCCATCATATACACCATTAAAAATTCCATTTATATCTAATTCAACCCATAGGTATACTTCGAATGAAAGAAACATAATCACCTATAGCTGAGATAGGTAGTGGAGTAAAGTTATGAACTTTAAAGAAGTTTTAAAATGATTTTAGGTTGAGAAGGTGGCAATGTCAAGGCATAATGGCTTAAAGGAAATAATAATTTTTATAAATCATTATTAAATACCAATATCGTGTCTATGACCACCTAAAATCACCTACAAGTAAGGTCTTAAGGGTGTCTCAGTCTCAGTTCACTATGAGCAATTGGAAGCTTTAAAGTGCTAAGATGCTAGATCAGAGAATGAAATAAAATTATCATAAGTAGATATTTAAGGAAGATATAAGATACCTTTGACACTTTAATGAGATCCCCAAAGAGAGACATCTATAGAACAATAACCCTATTCACCATTACCTACTCGTAGGGTCTTAGTTTGGAAAAGGGCAAGGTATAAATTTGACTTCATAGGAAGGAAAGGAGGATTAAAAACAATGTAACATGATTCCATAAAATAAAATAAATTTAATTTTATTCCCAAGACACTCTAAATATACCCAAAGACCTTTTTCTCTTAACAAAATGGACTCAATCTGTACAGGTAGGTTAGGGAAACCCTTGGTCAAGGGGTGAGTATGGAGATTTCAAGAAGGAGAAAAGTTTTAGGTGTATCAATAAGTTACATAAGCATGAAATAAGGGTTTATAACATGTATAAACATATTTTAGGCATGAATGTGGTCTTTAAGGAGCATCCATGATGAGGTTTGAGCAAGCATGTGTAAAAAATAGGGTTTTTGAACTCTTTTTTGGGAAAATTGGGATGGTTAGACCCCATAACCATGGAACCATACAAAATAATTTAGTAAAATTTGTAATTAGTACATTTTAAAGCATCCATATGTTCAATTTTCACAAACAAATAGGTTAATATGCCTCTATTTTATCTCAGAGGTAGGATGTTCCTTTCATCCATAAGAATGACAGGTTTTGGGAAAATGATGAATGGTGAATCAAAAGTTAATTTGACTAGTATAGAAGGTTTGAATAGCTATGGGACACATATATTAACATGAAAAAATAGTCTATGAGGTTTTAATTCAAACAAGGTGGTCTGGACAAGAAGGTCTATAGGTAGACCTAGTAAGGAAATATGTAAATCTAGCCCTAAATACAAGGTCATTTCAATTTCTAACCCTTACTAGTAATTATACAGTTTTGTATAATGACTATGGGAGTGAAATTTATGTTTTAAATATATGATAATGAATATTAAGTTCAAATAGTAGTTATGTAGCTCAAAAATGTAGGCAGGCTCATTGGCAAGGAATAGGCCTTATCCCAAAACAAGGGTCATTTCCATTTTTATATCTTGGTGAGAAATTATAATTATTTTAATAGGTAAACAAGGGTACTACATAGTTTTGAGATTTGATATGGTATAAATAATCTATAAAATACCATTTTTGGGCCTAAGATGTCCTCAGACCCTCACAGGAAGCATGGACATGACTCAAAAGGTAGCTTTAGACACTCATATCTTATATAACCCTTTGCATGGTAGGATAATATATTTTGGGATGATGGAGAGGTTCCCTAAGATGGAATAAGTGGCATTATTTTAAATTTCCAATGTGCCAACTTTAGGAACAAATGTTAAGACTAAAAACCCCTCTAAAACCCTTGTAAACCCTCACAAATACCTAACTAGAGAAATATTGCATTTTGAGAATCCATATTCAATAGAGGTTCCATGAAACTATCTTTAATATTTTTATGACTCACCCAACCTACATACATGCAAGATGGTATGCAAAAATGTAGGGGCAGTGTGAAAAATAGGGGTTTTTTCACCATTCTTTAAATTATGTAGGGTCTATGATGTTCTAGAAGGTGAGATCAAGTTTGAATGGAATTTAAAGACCTATTATAACTACCTATAGTCATATAATCCTATGTAAAATTTTATAATTATCCAAACTGAGGCTGTACTTGTAGCCAGTCAGAATTGGCATGATGCACACAAGGGTGAAAAGTGTGGAAACCTCAATTAGATGCCCTCTTAAGGTGAAATTAAGAGTTATAATGACATATATAAGCTTTATAGGTGTCATTAACCATATCCCATTAATTTTCATGGGAAACTAAAGACTTTTGAAGACCTAATGTAAAGGTGTGATTGAAAATAGGGAGTTTCAAGGATGCAGGCAATGATTCCTCTTTTTAGAGTTTCTAAATGAGTATGATCAGAAATAATGTATGTAATTTCATGATTTAAGTCCGTCTCTCTCATCCTAATCACTAGAACTATCCATATTTATGAGAAGAAGGTTTAAATGGATGAAAATCATGAAGGTAATTTTCTATACCAATTCTAAAAGGTTTATGCCACTTCTCACCATTCTTATAGCTTGTTTTGGACAAGTAGACCTCCTAACATGGAATGAATTACCTCAAATATCTTCCAAATTAATTTTTAACTAATTTTATCAATTTGACACATGTCCAAGTGAATTTTAGACTTCCTTTTCTTGATTCTCCTCTCAAAGCTATAAATATGTATTCTTTTGGCTCTTTTATCATCCTCCATTGGTTGGTGGGGAAACTATAGAAAAATTTGTACTTGAATGACTCTTGAAGAAATATAAAATAGAATTTTCCAATCACATGATGTAATATTGAGTGTTGATTTGAATCTTATTGATATTATCTATTGGAAGATCTTCTTTCTAGCATGTCAATCTTGGTTATCTACCAATTTGCAAAAAGGGTGTTGTTACAGGTCTATGTTAGTATTAGTTTATAAGTTTATATATGTCTTATAAGTGTTTCATGACTAAATTCCCTTCATGGAATCATCCATTACCCTTTTAAGCCTCAAATACCTTCTTGAATGTAACCTATGAAATACTAATGTGACAATGCATGTTATGTTGCAAGTTTTGTGTGAAAGAGTCTTGTTTGTCTTTAAGTAGTAGATTTTTAGTCAAGTAGGAGGAAGCTACATATTTTTTCATCACCTTTTGTTTTCTTATTTATTTTTCTCAACTTTGTTCATACATAAGTTGATAGGTTAGAAAGTGCTTTAAAGAATGCATCAAGGGAACTAGCCCTACTAGAGATTCATCTTAATAAAATGTTACCCACAAAAAGAGAGATGTATTCATTATGCCACTTGTATTATGAGATATATGCACCTCCTCAGGGTTTAAAATCCAAGTTTCAATAGTTTTTGGCATGGTTGTAATCCTAAGTCCTAGAAGATTATCCAAGATTGGTGATGGTCTTGACATAGTTGTAAATACAAGAACATCTACATTCAACACTTGGAAACTTCATTGAATATATCAAGTCTTTGGTTGATGATCAATTCCTATTTTCCATGCCAGAGGTGACCACTAGGTTTGTTGATAAAGGTGTGCCCTTTGATTTTGTGGAATTACCTCCATATTCTACCAAAAGGGTCAAGTTTGTGAATATCCATCCTTATTCAAGAGTTTTAGTGTTTAAGAGTTCTAAGTTTTGGTTGGGGTCAAACTCTCAACAATCTAAGTTCACAACCCAATATGGCTAGGAATCAACCTTTTATAGCTTTCACTAGATCATCCCCTTTGAATCTTGCACAATATGACCAAATTCTAGGAGAAACCCTTAAGAGTATTCCATATTTTAGTGGGGATGGCCCTATTACTACCATTGAGCATATTATAAACATATAAATTTTTTGTAACATTCATAATATCACCCAAGAAAATATGGACATTAGGCTATTGGTTTTGTCTTTCAAGGGAAAATTCTTGGATTGGTATGGGATCCTACCTCAAAATTCCATTGGTTCATGGGATGAATTAAGAGATATATTGACTAAGAGGTTTGGGGAGAAAAGTGACTATTTATCCTTAGCTGAGTAATTGAAAAATATTAAGAGGTCACCTCATGAATTCATGCAAGATTTTAACACTAGATTTTAAAAGACATGGGATAGAATCCTAGCTCTTGTGAGGCCCACTTCAAAATATGGCTTCTTGTATTACTTAAAGGCATTGAATAGTGACATTGCCATGATGATTCAATATATGGGTGGAAATACATTACCTGTTGCATATGAGATAGCCATAAATGCTGAGAATTATCTTGTTTAAGTAGGAAAGATTGATTTTAGGCCTCCCAATGCCATTATTCCCTGATTTGTAGCCTCCTAGTTAAATGGCATTGACTACCTTGGCTCCTTTGCCTAGTAATGATAAATATGACATGGTCTCTTCCAATGAGATTCATGAAGTTATAATTTTGTTAAAAATTTTCACTAATGAGTTGGTTTCCCTCAAAAGGAAACAATCCCAAATTTATAGGCCATACCAATCCTATAATTAGTTTAGATAAGCCAATAAACTTCCTTTTCAAGGTAATGCTCAAGGATAGGGTCAAATTACCCAAGATAGACCCTATCAAATATATAATCCTTATGCTCCATCATATTCTAAATCTATTATTCCTACTCAAAATAACTTGGTTCAAGAACAACCATGTTATCTATCCTTCAATAAAAATCAAGAACACGTTGCTTATGTAAATGAGATGCATAATCAGACCATGCCAATGCAAGGAATACAATCACCACAAGATCTAAATTTTGAGATGTAAATATAATATAGGATGTATAATGGTCAATTTAAATCTAATTCTACTCTCATAAATCACTTAGAGGGAGATTTTTATGCCATAAATCATTTTTCAAATCCAAGAAACATCAATGCTAATGTATCTTCTAACACTAGATCCAAAAAAAGGGATGTTGAAGAATCTCAAGGAGAAAATAAAGGGCCTATTTTGACCCTTTCATCATCTACAATGTTTAGTGGGTCTAATTAATCTCCTAAGTTACAATAAAATTAGAGATTTCAAAACATAAGGCCGACTCCTATTCCTCCACCTCCACAAGCTACATCACAAGGTGTTAGTGCTCCCAAAGGGCTTCCTAAGGTGAGTAATCCTTACATAAATGTGGTAGACCAGATGAATAATATAAAAATGAATATATAATTATGTGACTCTTTAAAAATACTAGGGTAGAAATATATACTCCAAAATTAATTGCATGAATTGGGTAAGCAGGATGGCCCATCTAGGAATGATAATGCTATCCTAGTTAATGGAGCTCAATCTATAGATGGTCAAGTAAAAAAGAATGAGAAAGATACTCATTTATATCTATCTCTAATCATTGGTGATTTATTGGCTCATAATTTCATAATATATAGTAGAGCTAGTACTTCAGTTATGCCTAAGTGTATAGCTGATAAACTAGGTCTTAAATATGAGCTAATGACTAAGGGAGTCTTACAATTGGATGGATCACCAGCCAAGACTTTGGGGGTAGTGAAAGATTTAAATTTTATCCTTAATTATTTTTACACTTTTTATATTACTCATGATGTTGTGGTAGTATATTTAGCTCCATACTTTTCCCTTTTCTTGTCAAGAGGTTTTACAGCTAAGATAGGTGGGTATTTGGCAGCCAATTGGTCCTACATGGTGTTTAGGACAAAGTATGGAACTAAGGTGAATATTGAGTCAGAACCTATTCATAAAAATTACTTATAACACTACTAACCTAAGGTATTAAATGTTAACTATGTTATCATTGATGAATAATAACTTCACATTGACTAATCTCCATCATCTTCCCTTGACAGAGCTTCTGATTTGTTCCTAGATGAATGGGGAGATGAGAATTTTGAGCATGATCATTAAAATTTTATTGAATAATCTAGTCTTGGGGTATAATATATGCATGAGATGTAATATTTCATACCCAACCTAGTGAATCAAAGTGAAGATATGAATGGTTTGTGGTCGCTCTTCTTTGATGGATCAAGAAGCAAGATTGGGGTAGGTGGTGGAGTAATGTTGGTTTCACCTTATAAAGAAAGGTAGTTTTCAACATTTAAATTTAAATTCTCATGAACTTATAATCTATAAAAATATGAATCCATTATTCATGGTATTGAGTGGGCTAGAAAAATAGGGATTAAGGAACTACAAATATATGGTGATAGTGAGCTTGTTGTGAAACAAGTTAGAGGGCATAATTTGACTAAAAATCTTTCCTTAAGTCCTATAAGCATAGGGTTTGGGATATTGTGGAATATTTCATGGATTTAAACATCACATCCATTCCAAGGGAAGAAAATAAACATTCTGATAGGTTGGCATCTATTGGTGATCAATTTGATGTTCCAAAAGGCATAAAGGAAGACAAGAACCAACCTCATCTGAAGGTGATTTTAAGACCTTCCATACCAGATAATGTCACTAATTGGAAATTTTTTGATAGTGACCAACAAATATAAATTTTTATATAATATAAGGCTAATTTTTCTCCTAATAATCAATCCAAGCTACAACAATAATATGGAGGGTAGATTGTCTAATTGAAGTCCAACAAGCTTCCTAAAGGCCTAGGTACTCTTGAAATCATATTCAATGAAGATGAAAAGCTAAAGAAAGAGAAGGTAAGTATGTATAAAAATAATATAACTATGAAAGGGTAGATATATTTAAGGATAGGTTACTTTCACTTGGAAAAGTATGCATTAGTGAAGAGAAACATGCCTTCATTGAGCTATGTAAAGAGTTTAGTGATGTCTTTTCTTGGGAGTATAGTGACTTGAAAGGTTTTGATCCAAGCCTAGATATACACACCATAGAGATAAATTAAAATTCAAAGATTATTAATAAAATAAAAAGGCTAATTAATCCTAGGACTGAAACCCTCATGAAAAAAGATCTCACTAAGTTGATTGAGTCTAGAATCATCCTTCCTATCAGACACTTTTTGGTTGGCTAATTTAATCCTTGTTAGGAAAAAGAATGGAGAAATTAGGTTATGTGTGGAATTTAGGGACTTTAATATAGTCTCTTTGAGTGATCATTATCCTCTCCTTTATATGGATCAAATTTTACAAGTTGTGGTAGGTAGTGAGAGGTTTTCTCTTCTAGATGGGTATTCTGGGTACAATAAGAATTTAATGAAGGATAGTAACCAATACAAGACAACATTTACTACTAAATTGGGTACATATTCCTATAATAATATGAATTTTTTATTTTCAAATATTTGGGTTACTTTTCAACATGCAATGGATATGGAATTTCAAGGACTAATCAATGACATTGTATTGTAATATCTTGATGATGTGACAATTTTATCTAAGGATGCAAATGATCACTTGAAGCACCTAAGGTAGATATTTGAAAGTTATAAAGAGTTTGGGATCTATATAAACCCAAATAAGTGTGTTTTTTTTGTCCATGAAGGCAAACTCCTAAGACACATTGTCTTTAACAAGGGCTTATCCATTGATCTTGAAAGGGTGAGTGCCATCTTAGTATTGTCTTTGCCTAAGCATAAGAAAAGTTTACAAAGTTTCTTTGGTAAAATAAATTTCATAAAGAGATTCATTCATAACTTTTATAACATGGTTATTCCCCTAACCTTTATGTTAAATAAGGATGAAGTGTTCACTTGGACATGAAGGAGAAAGGGAAGTTTTGAAGAGATCAAACAAGCCATTTCCCAAGCTCCTACTCTTCCAAACCCAAAGTTTTCCAAGGATTTAAATTTATATACTTTTAAGAATGAATAATTGATATCTACCATGCTTACTCAAGCAAATGAGGAGAATTCAGAATAGACTATTGCCTTCTTTAGCCAAGGTTTAGAAGGCTATGAGGTAAAACACACTTATGTTGAGAAATAAGTGATTTCTAAAGAAGTTTAGACACATGCTATCAAATAACAAGATTCATATAATTTTTCCTCATATTAGTGTAAAATAATTTATATTGAGAAAATATTTGAATGATAAAAGGTTAGGTTGGATCACCAAAGTGATGGAGTATGATGTGAAGATCAAGACAACCAAGCTCGTGAAGGGAAAAGAGCTATGTGAAAATCTTGTTTCAGACTTGAAGGAGCAAAGGGAGGTTGTTTTGGCACTCCATGATGACCTTATAGTAGATGTAACTTTGTCCATGAGGAGTTAGACATGAGACATGATTCATTTCCTTCAAACTAGTGAGTGTCCACAAGGTATTGATAGAGCTAGAAGAAGGTACTTTAGGTTGCAATCCATTTCTTATTTACTTGTTGATGGAAATCTATTTAAGAAGGAATTTTTAGGTGTGCTATTGAGGTGTCTTGATTTGGATCATATTGATAAAGTTTTGTTTGAGTTCCATGATGGAGAAAGTAGTGGTCATTTTGCTCTAAGAACCATAGTTTCTAGGATTATGAGGGTTGGATACTTTTGACCTAGCTTGCTTGAAGATACTCATGATTAGGTAAGAAAGTGTCAAAAGTGCACTCTTTTTTATAGAAAAAAAATCTATCTGCCTTGGCTCTTCACCCAATCTAATTTGAGCAACCCTTCATGTAATGGGGTTTGGATTTCATAGGCCTAATCAACCCACCTTCTAGTGTTGGTCACAAGTGGGTGTTGACTGATACTGATTACTTTACAATATGGGTGGAGAATTTATCCCTTAAGGAGAAAAATGAAAACTTAGTCCTAGACTTATATGAAGGTATAGTAACAAGGTTTAGAGCTCCTTCAACAATAATCTTAGATAATGCATTAGCTTTTCTAGGAGCAAGGACAAGTGAATCAGCTTTGAAGCATGACATCTATATTAGATCCTCCTCCAAATATAATCCCCAAGGGAATGGACTATATGAGTCCATAAATAAGAATCTAATCAGAATCATAAAGAGGACAATGGAGGAGAATCAAAGGTCTTGGAATTCCAAGTTAAATACATCCCTTTGGGCTGATAGGATTATCCCAAAGAGAGAAATTGGAAACTCACCATACAAACTTATTTATGTAAGGGAATCTAGACTACCTATTTCACTTGAGTTACCAACTTTTTACCTTACCTATCAACTATAATTGATGGAAAATGAGAGCATGGAAGTTAGATTATGTGAGTTAATGGAACTTGAGGAGACAAAATATCAAACTATGACTACTCATCAAGAACAAAAAAAGAGATAATTTGACAAGAAATACATGCCAAGGAGCTTTAAGGAGGGAGAAATTGTCCTAAAATGGGATGAAGATAGGGCCAAACCTAGAATACACACAAAGTTTGATGCTTTGTGGAGTGGCCCATATATGATCACATAATGAAAGAAACATAATGATTTCAAAATTTCAAGGTTGGATGGAGAGGAACTTCATATCATGTTCAATGGGATACATCTCAAGTTTTGCTACTAAGTTTTTCCTCTTTCTTTGTACATAGTTTCTTATTTTCTTTGTGTTCCCTAAGTGCTTATACACAAGTGTGTTTATCTTATGTCTTATTTAATGTTATCTTTGCTTGGTCTTATTATTGTTGGTGTGGTGTGTTTTATTGTGTTTTATTTTGGCATGTAATTATTAGTCATCTTTAGGAATCCATTGACTCAATTGGCCCTTGATTGGATAAGGCTACTAGTCTCTAACATAGGAAAGCATGTTACCCCTAAGAGTTGCAAAAGTGTTGAATTTTTTTGACATTTGGTCAAATTTGTGTCAAAACCTACATTTTAAAAAAAATTAGAATTTTATTCATGTTTTATAGGGGATTCATGTTTCTATAGATGTTTTATTTATCCCTGACCTAGCCTTTGTTCAAGTCTAACCCCCTTTGTACTAGTCAAGTTAATGAAAGTCAACCCCAGTCAAATAGGGTCAAACCTAGTCAAAGGCATAAATTATGTTGGACTGGTCCTAATATGGTTTTTAATATGATTTAACATCTCTCTAAGTCATTTAATTATTCTTACCATGTTCAATATGTCAAAAAATGCCTTGTGGGGCCACCTTTAACTAAGAAAGAGGACTTATATGGATGGGATAAAGAGACCAACTTGGCATCAGGCTGTGGTAAAATTAGGGAGATAAAATAATGTCAGATCAGTCATATGATAGTCTAAAAATAAGTTATTATTATAGATAGAGGGAGTTTTCCTTGATTTTAGGAGATTTTAGGCACTTGTATGAACTTCTAGAGCCCATCGTCACCTAAAAATGTGGGTGGAGTGTCTCTTCACCTCACATGACCCATTTTGATACAAAACTTAGGATATTTGGTTGAAATATAATTTAAGAAAAAATAATAACACAATTTTAATAATGCTATCTTTCAGAAGAGATGTTTTATTGATCAAATTTGTAGACCTAAACATATGCCTATATCTGAGAAGAGATGTTTGATTGCCTTTTCAGGATACATCTATTTTTATACATACTTTGAATTTAGGAGGAGGATTTTGAAGGTAAAAAATATATATAGAGATGAATTTTTTCAACTTCCATGATTTAAAACATTACAAAATTCAAGAAATTACTATTTTTAGAAACTTACTATTTTTAGACTGCACTACTAAAATTAAAATTTAGGGCACTTCCATTTGGTTTTTAGGGGTCAAAACCCACTTATCATATCTTGTGTTATCTCATGGTTTTCCCCTCATTATTATCTTTAAAATGGTTCAAACAGGGAGTCAAACAGAGATATGGTGCAAGAGTTATGGCTCCTAGAAGTTTTGCCACCAATTGGGGTAGGACCGTCACCTAAATTATCACCTGAAGTGTTGCCTAGATCATTGCCTAATGTGTTGTCCAGATTAAATTTCCATGATTATAATGTATAAATTTCATCATAAATTCCATCTGTAACTCATTTTTCTTCCTTCTTGTCTTGACTAGCAAAAAAGGGTCAACTTATGATGTTTAGTGTAGACCGTACATTTTTAATTGGGAAGAATGGTCTTGGGGGTGGATAGTAATATTAGTCCACTTCAATTTAATGGTATGATTTCTTATATTGGTAATTCCTCCTTTATGAATGGCTTCTAAAAATATGGAAAACTTTTTATGCATGTGCAACCATGAGGGGTCTCCTTTTGAGCTAGTTTTTAAAAATATTACTTTAATTTGATGGATTTGATGTTTTATTATGTGCCTCAGGAATTCCCTATAGGTTTATAATTGTTAATTTGGTTTTAAAAGTCTCAATATCTCCATATACCTCTTCTAAGCTTATGTGGATTTGCCATGATCCACTCAGTCATCTCAATTACCTTGAAAGTGATGACTTCATGTTGGAAAAAGTGTTTTGAGGTTATTTTGGGGATGTTCCTTATAATGTTGTGTTGATCCAAAACTCAGAGTTCTAGTTGATAAATATTTTAATAGCATATAAATAACACAGTAACAATGAATTCTCTGAGAAGAGATGTAGTATTACTCAAGATCACAATACAAATAAATGCTTATCTCTGGGAAGAGATGTCTGTCTTCACATTTAGGGTTACCTCTTAATTTATACACATTTTGAAAGCATGGGGAGGATGTGTAAGGTCACCAATATTGAGGGAGATTAAGTTTTTTGACTTCCAAGATTTAAAACAATACATTATTCAAGGAATTACTATTTTTAGAAACTTACTATTTTTAGACTGCACTACTAAAAATTGAAATTTGGGGCAATTCCATTGGGTTTTAGGGGACAAAAATTCATCAATCAAATCTTAGTTCCATCTCATGATGTTACCCTCATTATTATCTTTCTAATGGTTCAAACGGTGAGTCAATTGGAGCTACAGTGCAAAAGTTATGGCTCCCGAAAGTTCTGCCATCAATTGGGGTGGACCCATCACCCGAATTTGTTAGGTTGTGGAGCTAAAAGCTTCACTGATGCAAATAGGGAAGGAGATTGCTGAGTGGCAGAGCAACCAATGTTAGTCTGATCAATCAATGACAATCATATCTAGTGTCACAGCAGCTGATATCAATCAAGAGTCGGCCGACGTCGATCACCTCCAGACAGACAAGGACCAACGTCGGTCGCCTGTGCGGTTCCAGAACTGCTTGTTGACAAATAGTTAGTTAATGAACCAGTTCTTTGCATGTTAAGAGGCCAATTTTAGACTTGAGCTATGGATCTAATTATTGTAATTGGATGTCTAATTATTGTTTGCATGGGATCTATATAATAGACTCATGGCCTGTATTTTAATTTGTGCTAGAGAGTAAGAGAGCAAAAATTAGCTCCTTCAGAGTGAAGAGAGCAAGGTGCGTTCCTCCTAGTGCCACAATGCCAAGTGTGGGTGCTGGTTTGGAGAATAAAAAGGATTCTTCATGTATGTATGATCTCAGTCAGTAGGTGTGTAAGGCCACGTTTGGAGATCTACATGGTAAGTAAGATCATTGATTTTCAGGTGTTTCTATGTGCAAGATCTAGGTTTGCAGGTGTGCAAAACCAGGGTGGTCAGCAGGTGTGCAAGACCAGATTGATCTGAATGTGGCAGCAAGATCAGGGAGATTAACAACACAATAGGTAGCAAGATTAGGGAGATCTACTTGGAGTACGGTGTGTACTCGATCAGAGAGCAATAGAGGAAGGCAAGGTAGATCCTTCCAAAGTAAGATCATTTGAGTTGCATGTTGTTACAAGTTCATGGGAGATCTACTTGGAGTGTGTTGTGTACTCGATTGAGTATGTGTGTATACTCGGTGTACTGGTAGTAGTGATATTGACTGGTTGAAGGTGAACACCAACTCTGTGTTTGAGTTGTGTGTTGGGACCGTAATTGAGAGAGTGAGCTCTTGAAGGTGAATTATTGTACACTTGGTGTGGGAAGCCTATAAGGTGTGGAAGAGTGTGGCGTCTCTTCATTTGTAATTATTTTTTGGAAGAGTATTAATACAATTGGGTATTGTCTCTCATATTTTATGTTATTTTTGAATTCTAGTTACTTGTGCATTCTGGTTAAATTCCATGTTTAGTTGCTTATACAAGGTGATCAATTGTGTGCTCCATAATCTTGACAAGTGGTATCAGAGCAGGTGGACCAGGTTGGTACCAATCCTGACAAGTGGTATCAGAGCTAAGGTTGCAGGGAGCAGGTTTGTGTTTGATTATAGGTCACTCTTAGGGGTTTCTGATTGAGTGGGAGTATAGCAATGGCAGAAGAAAGTAAGCTAATAATGGAGGAACTGAAAAGCATGAATGGTCAATTACAGTGTTATGGAAAGAAAGAGCAGGTAAAGAAAAATTGTTGGTTGGTGGAAGATCAGCATGAAGGAACTGAGGAAGCAGATGTTGTAGGTGTTGTTGCATAGGATGCTCTGGGATGTTCCTTGGATAAAGTAGAATCTTGTCTTATAGATTTTGTTGCCTCTTTCCATGCAGCTCGAAATAGAGTATTTTTCCATGTTAAGGTCTTTGGAGACTTTGGAAAGATTTATTTAGGGGCTGGTCTGCCTTTTCAAAGAATTGGCAAAGGGGAAGTGAAGCTGAAATTGGAGGTGGCCAACACATGGGTGTTGAAGGATGTCATGCAGGTCCCAATTCTAAAGATGCGGCTAATTTCTTCAAGAAAGTTGGGTGATGAGAGATGCACAGGAACTCTCACAGTAGATGCACTTGAATTAACATGTGGTAAGAAAGTAGGTACTCTTTATCTACTTTCTTGTATTACTGATTCTTCTTCTATTGCAAGGACGTGGCTTTGTAGGCTTGGTCACAAGAGTAAGAAGGAAATGCATGTTCTTAAGTGGAAGATAGATGTGTTTGACAGACTTAAGAACTAAAAAGCCTTGGTGTTTATGGAGGGGATGACAGACAGAGATCAGTGGATGGGGTTGGACATTTTTGGGTAGAGCAAGGGAGATTTGGAAAAGGTTTTGATCCAAAGTGTGCTTGTGGGTAAAAGTCATCACTCACAGGAGAACATAGGTATCAACGTCAATCAGGAGGAACTGGCGTCGATCAAATAGGTGCCGATGTCGGTCATGTGCAGACCAGAGCCGGTGGTGTCAGGCAGGGTAAGATCGACGTCGATCAGAAGGACCAACATCAATGACAGGTAAGACCAACATCAGTCAGGAGGACCGATGTCAGCAACAAGTAGACACCGACATCAGTCAGGTCAGTAGTCAGGACAGTCACATGGAACCAATGTCAGTCAGATGTAGACTATGTGGTGATCGAGGTCAGTCACTGTAATGGATTTTGGGCAGATAGCAAGCTATCAAGAAGTCTCAAATGCCCATATGGAGGACTGAAAGGGTAAGTAAGCCTCAAATTTGTTGTTCCTCTTCTCTATACTCATTGCTCACTGCAGAGGAGGAAGGATCCAGGAAACAGTGGGAGCATGGCATGAATTGGATGCAGAACCAAATAGGAGATTTGGTAGGGTTTCCATCTGGTATGAAAGCACTGAAAGACGAATGGATACCTTAGTTAAAGAATAGAGAGAATGGACATGTGAGATAGAAGGCCAAGTCATATGGTCTTGAGGGAGCTCCAGGACAGTGGTACATGGTTGACAGGTGGATGACAAAGCATGGCTTTAGTTAATGTCATTGTAACTATTGTGGTTTCTTTACTAGGTGGGTGATTATTGCAACACCATCTTGTTACTGTATGTTGTGTGTTTTCTTGATGCAGGGTCATACATGCAGGGTTTTTTTCTGAGCTAAAGGTAAAGTTAGTTCAGAGGTGTGTCATGAAGAATTTGGAGGAGCAAAATTCTTTGGCATGAGTAATCCTAAAGACAGGGAAGATCACAAGTTGATGTTGTCATAGGATGATTGTGTGAAGTTAGTGTAGGATGCAGAATGGCAAGTGCACCTATGGATAGATAGTTCATAGAACAGGGTCCCCAATCACATGATGAGGTTGAGTACATGTGTACTCCCTGATTTTGCCCAAGTAGTGGGTGCTATCAGGAAGTTTGTGGCCAATCTGGGAAGGAAGCACTAGAGGGTTGTTTAGTGGATTCTCAGGTATCTGAGAGGGACCAACAACAGGTTAACATGCGATGCAAGGTCAAGTTCTTTTTCTACATGGGTTTGTAGATGTGGATACGGTAGGTTACTTGGATGATAGGAGGTTCACCACAGGTTTTGTGGTGGTTGGTCTTCAGGTTGAGCTTGAAGAGGGATACAAGCCAGGAAATAGATTAGATAGTGTACAGGTACAGGTACATGTGCATATTTTATCTCCAAGTGGGAGATTGTTAGGTTGTGGAGCTAAAAGCTTCACTGATGCAAATAGGGAAGCAGGTTGCTAAGTGGTAGAGCAACCAACGTCAGTCTGATCAACCGATGTTAGTCATATCTAGTGTCAGAGTAGCTGATATCGGTCAGGAGTCGACTGACGTCGGTCACCTCTAGATAGACAGGGACTGATGTCGGTCGCCTGTGCGGTTCCAGAACTGTTTGTTGATGAATAGTTAGTTAACGAACAAGTTGTTTGCATGTTAAGAGGCCAATTTTAGACTTGAGCTATGGATCTAATTATTGTAATTGGATGTCTAATTATTGTTTGCATGGGATCTATGTAATAGACTCATGGCCTGTATTGTAATCTGTGCTAGAGAGTAAGAGAGCAAAAATTAGCTCCTTCAGAGTGAAGAGAGCAAGGTTTGTTCCTCCTAGTGCCACAGTGCCAAGTGTGGGTGCTAGTTTGGAGAATCAAAAGGATTCTTCATGTATGTATGATCTCAGTCAACAGGTGTGTAAGGCCACATTTGGAGATCTACATGGTAAGTAAGATCATTAATTTTCAAGTGTTTGTGTGTGCAAGATCTAGGTTTGTAGGTGTGCAAAACTAGGTTAGTCGGTAGGTGTGCAAGACCAGATTGATCTGCAGGTGGCAGCAGGATCAGGGAGATCAGCAACATAACAGGTAGTAAGATTAGGGAGATCTACTTGGAGTACGGTGTGTACTCAGTCAAAGAGCAATAGAGGAAGGCAAGGTAGATCCTTCCAAAGTAAGATCATTTGAGTTGCAGGTGGTTACAAGTTCATGGTAGATCTACTTGAAGTGCATTCTGTACTTGGTTGAGTATGTGTGTATACTCGGTGTACTGGCAGTAGTGATACTGACTGGTTGGAGGTGAACACCAACTCTATGTTTGAGTTGTGTGTTGGGACCGTAATTGAGAGAGTGAGCTCTTGAAGGTGAATTACTGTACACTTGGTGTGGGAAGCCTGTAAGGTGTGGAAGAGTGTGGCATCTCTTCATTTGTAATTCTTTTCTGGAAGAGTATTAATACAATTGGGTATTGTCTCTCATATTCTGTGTTATTTTTGAATTCTAGTTACTTGTGCATTCTGGTTAAATTCCGTGTTTAGTTGCTTATACAAGGTGATCAATTGTGTGCTCCATAATCCTGACAAGTGGTATCAGAGCAGGTGGACCAATTTAGTACCAATCCTGACATAATTTTCATCTAAATTGTTGTCTTGATCATGTGTATTAAATGATTTAAAATTATAGTTGAGGTTTTTAAATAGTCTTATCCTTTCATAATATTGATATAACATGTTATTGCCTACATATCATAGTCAAACCTTCATCTACAGGCCCCTACTAACATCATAGTGGCCTATGTGGAGGTGTAATGAGACCTTATTTGGAGCCCTTGCTTATGGATTAGAATCATGATAGGATTTTTAAAGGTAAATAATTGTCAATAGGATGTGAAATCTACTTAGTGAGGATAAAGACTGTTTTGGTTTCTCAGTCCTGCAAAGATGCAAACAGAGTCTTAGGAGTTTGTTCGAGATATCATAGAACATGTTTATATGATCCCATAAGGTATCTACTTAGAATTATCTTGTAGTATTATCATATTAAAATTTCCCTAAAAATTTTGAATTAATAATGAAAAATGGAGGGTGGTCTTTTCAACACATAAAAGTGCCCTCAAATTCACTAAATTTTGATAGTGAAACCTACATGAGTGATGAAAAGGTGAACTTACAAGTCATGAACTCAATACTAGGCTAAGAAATCAAGGTGAAACATTAAAATTGATCTAAATTATGGTTATAATCCAATATTTTAGATATAAAATAGAATTTTATGTGTTGACTACTAAAGTATTCTCCTTTGTCCGTACACAGGCATATGAGAAGACACCTACAAGTAGAAAGGACTAAAGATTGAGAACAAGTATGATCATAAAAAATATGATGAGGGTTTATGTTTTTTGAGTAAAAAAATACCCATATACCATCATATATACCATTACCAATTCCATTCAAATCTAAGTCAACCTACAGGTAGGACTAAAATGAATAAAACATGATCACCTACAACTGAGATAGGCAGTGGAGTAAAGTTATGAAATTTGAATAAGTTTTAAAGGAATTTTAGGTTGATGAGGTGGAAAGGTCAAAGAATAATATATTTAATGACCTAATAAGTTTTATAAATAATTATTCAAGACCAATATCATGCCTATGACCACCTAAAATCACCTACAGGCAAGGTATTAAAGGTATCTTAGTCTCTGTTGATAGTGACCAATTGGAAGCCTTAGAATGTTGAGATGTTAGATCAAAGAATGAAATAAAATTATAATAAATAAATATTCAAAGAATATATAAAATACCCTTTACACTTTAATTATATCCCTAAAGAGAGACATCTACAAAATAATAATCATGTTCACTGTTACCTACAAGTAGGGTCCTAGTTTGGAAAAGGGAAAGGTATAAGTTTGACTTGCTAAGAATGAAAGGAGGATTAAAAACAATGTAAAATGATTTCATAGAAACAAATAAATTTAATTATATTCCCAAGACACTCTAAATCTACCCAAATACCTTTCTCTCTTGATAAAATGGACTCAGTCTGTATAGGCAGGTTAGGGAAACCCTTGGTTCAAGGGGTAAGTATGGATATTTCAAGAAGGAGAAATGTTTTAGGTGTATCCATAGGTTTAAAAAGCATTAAATTATGGTGGATAAAATTTATAAATATATTTGAAGCATGAAGGTGGTTTTTAAGGAGCATCCATGAGGAGGTTTGAGCAAAAAAGTGCAAAAAATAAGGTTTTCAACCTCTTTTTAGGGAAAATTGGGATGGTTAGACCCCATAACCATGGAACCAGACAAAATAATTTGAAAAAATTGGTAATTATGACCTTTAAAATAATATAAAATGTTTAATTTTCACAAAAATTATAGAAATATTCCTCTATTTTATCTAAGAGGTAAGATGCTTCCTTCATGCACAAGAATGTCAGGTTTTGGGAAAAATGGTAAATGGTGAATCAGAAGTGATTTTTACTTGTATATAAGTTTTTAATAGATATTTGAAACATATAGGAACATTAAAAACCAATATATGATGTTGTAATGCAAACAAGGTGGTCTGGACAAGAAGGTATGTAGGCAGACCTAGTAAGGAAATATGCAAATCTAGCCCCAAATGCAAGGTCATTTCAAATTATAACCATTGCCAAGAATTATAGTGTTTTTTATAATTAATATGGAATTAAAAACAATGTTTTCAATATATGATAATGCATAGTAAGTTCAAATAGTAATTATGTAGCTTAAAAATGTAGGTAGGCTCATTGGTAAGGAATAGGCCTTGTCCCAAAACAAGGGTCATTTCCATTTTTAGATTTGGGTGAGAAATTAAAATGATTTGAATAGGTAAATATGGTAATAAATAGGTTTATTATCTTTTATATGGTGTAAATAATCACAAAATGACCATTTTTGGGCTTAGGATGTGCTCAGACCCTTACAGGAAGCATGGAAGTGACTTGAAAGGTAACTTTAGACACTATATCTTATATAACCCTTTGCATGGTAGGATAAGATATTTGGGGATGATGGAGAGGTTCCCTAGGAAGGAATAAGTTTCATTATTTTTTACTTCCAATGTGCCAACTTTATGAATGAATGTTAAGATTTAAAACCCCTCTAAACCCCTTGTAAATCCTCACAAAGCCCTGACTAGAGAAAAATTACATTTTGAGCATCCAAATGAAATTGAGGTACCATTAAAATATCTTGAATATATGGAGGAATCACCTAGAATACCATACATGCAAATAGGTTTATATAAATGTATGTACAATGTGAAAAATAGGGTTTTTTTCTCACCATTATTTGTATTTTGTAGGGACTATGATGTTCTAGAAGGTGAGATAAATTTTTAAGGGAATTTAAGGACCTATTTTAACTCCCTATAGTCATATAATCCTATTTAAATGTATATAAGTGTCCAAAATGAGGCTCTACTTTGAGTCATTCAGAATTGGCATGATGAACAAAAGGGTGAAAAGTGTGGAAAACTCAATTAGATGCCATTTTAGGTGAAATTAAGAGTTATAAGGCCATGTATAATATTTATAGGTTTCATTCACACTCTCCCATTAGTTTACATGGGAAACTAAAGACTTTTCAAAGCCAAGTTTAAAGGGGTGACTGAAAATAGGGAGTTTCAAGGATGTAGGCAGTGATTCCTCTTTTTAGAAGTTTCTAAATAAGTAGGACCAGAATTAATCATGGAATTTCATGATTGAAGTCTATTCCTCTCATCATAATCACCATAACTATCACTATTTAGGATAATATTTTTCAAATATATGCAAATCATGAAGGTAATTTTCTATACCAATTTTGAAGGTTTGTGCTACTTCTCACCATTCTTATGACTTATTTTGGACAAGTAGACCTCCTAACATGGCATGGATCACCTCACCTATCTTCCACATGAATTTTTAAATAATTTTATTAGGTTTAAACATTCCCAAGTGACTTTTTGACTTCCTTTTCTTGATTCTCCTCTCAAAGATATAAATATGCATTCTTTTGGCTCTTTTAGCAGCCTTCATTGGTTGATGGGGAAACTCTAGTCAAATTTGTAATTTAAGGACTATTGAATAAATATAAAAGTGAATTTTCCACTCACATGATATAACATTGAGTACTTATTTGAATCTTATTGATATTTTCTATTGGAAGATCTTTCTAGAATGTTAATCTTGGTTGCCTACCAATTTGCAAAAAGGGTGTTGTTACAGGTCTATGTTAGTATTTTTTTAGAAGTGTACAGATTTATTATAAGTGGCTCAAGAATGAATTACATTCATGAAATCATCAATTTCCCTCTTAAGACTCAAATACCTTCTTGAATCTAACCTATGAAATACTAATGTGACAATGCATACTATGTTATGAGTTTTGTGTGAGAGAGTCTTATTTGTCTTTAAGTAGTAAATTTTGAATCAAGTAGGAGGAAAATACATATTTGTACATATCCTTTTATTTTCTTGGTTATTTTTCTCAACTCTTTTCATACATAATTTGAGAGGTTATAAATTGATTCAAATAATGCATTAAGGTAACTAGCCCTACTAGAGATTCATTTCAATAAATTGTTTCCCACAGCAAGAGAGATGTCTCCGTTATGCCACTTGGATGAGGAGAGATAGGCATATAATTTGGGGTAAAAATCCAAGAGTCAATAAAAAATAAGACCTACCTTATCACTTGTAAACTTTTGACTACTTAAGATGTCATCTAGATCCTCAATGTTCTTCATAAACTTCACAAAGATCCTCACCTTGCTAGATGTTTAATTCAACTCAGATTTCCAATATTATACTTTATTTTCATACTTGATGCATTCTTCCTCTTTAAACTTTAGTATTGCATTAACTATCTGCATATGTGCTCCAATCTGATTCATGATCTCATCATACTCCTTAGAAGTGTTATTCAACCTATCCTAAAATAAGCTAATCTAATCCTCATAGTCCTTAACTAATGATCTTAGTTTGTGATTATTTATCCTTTATATCTTCAATTACTCTAGGTAAATTACCAATTCTACCTCAAGATTCACTTCAGATTCTTCTTCATTTGATTCTATGTCAACCATAAGGCCTTTCCCACTTTAACAACCCTCATTATCAAATTTTATAGCCATAAAAAAGGTTTCATTATTATCATGTTTAGGTTTATTACTTACATCATCACTATCAGATGCACTTGAGTCACTTACATCATAAGATTTATCTTCTTTATTATAGAATCTTATCTAGTTCTTGAGAGTTATTTTCCTATCTTCATACTGCCTAAACTCCTTATTTTTATTAGGCTTATAGGCCTTATTGTCATCTCCATGATGTTCATAATGTTCTTAATTATGCTTAGATTTATCCTTGATAGAAAACTTGAATGAAAAGTAACCAATCTTTCCATAGTTGAAATATTTTAAGGGTAACTTACCCTTGTACTTACCTGAGCCAAATCTTAATTTCCTTTCAAACATGGTTATTAGTTGATCATAATCAACATCTGAACATTCCTTATCCTTGACCTTCTTGGTTTTTGACTTCTTCTCAACTTTTAAAGTTAATTCCTTCTTGGGAGATCTTACTTCATTTTTTCTCATCTCATATGAAGTCAAGATGCCATGAAGCCCATCCATCTCTAGCTTGTCCAAATATTGCATCTCTTCTACTTTAAACACTTTAGAATCAAACTTAGGAGTTAGTGATCCTAATAACTTTTGAACAACTAAAGACTATTTATCCTTTTCTCCTAATCCTCTAATGACATTTACAACCTCATCAACCTTCAATAGGTATGATGCAATGGTTTCATCTTCAAACTTTCAAATTTTCTCCTATCAATCTACAACTTGGCCATCTTTACCTTGGTGTCTCCTTCATAGATGGTATTCAATTTTTCCAATATCTCTTTAGATGATATATAGGGAATTAAATTCACAATATATACCTATTATAGGCCACAAAGAATCAAATTCATTTCCTTGAAGTTATTTTCACTTTTTACCTATTGTATCAGTTAGTAGAATATAATAAGCATTATATCCATCCAAAACTAACTTCCAAATATCATTGTCTTGAGACATCAAATATATATTCATCCTGACATTCCAAAAGGCATAATTAGATCCATTGAATAATGAATCCTTACTAGTAGAGAAGCCACCTTGAGCTTGTTGACTAGCCATCCTTGCTTTTAGGATCTCCTTTAGGCTTTTAGACTTTATTCAAAGGACCATGATATGATACCAATTTTTGAAAGCAATATTAATGAAAGGGTGTTGAATTAGTCTTTAAAAAATTTAATTTAATTCCACTTAAGCATTCATGAACATTCATTCAAGCATGTAGATCAAACAATGATTAAGTATCCATCCACATATTCATGAAATATAAGAACACAAGATAACACAAATTATTTATGGGAAATCCTCAAGGGGATGCAAAAACATTGATATATATATATATATATATATATATATATATATATATATATATATATATATATATATATATATGGACTATATTACTATAACACAAACACCAAATTTAGTGAAACACCAACTTCACATGGAGCACCAACCCCAAATAGCTAAGCACCAACTTAGTTAGGCTTTAACAAGCACCCACTTAAAAGGAAACACCAACCCCATAGATGAATCAACCCAAAATTAGCCACATAAAACCATTGATCACCTTTAGATTTTTTTTTTACAAATAATGATGATATCTTTCTTTAGGTCTTCACTCTCTTCTATCCCTCTCAAACTGACTTTTAGGCTTCTTCGCTCAACTAGTCCTCTTATTGACTTGATTATGTCATATGACCTTGATTTTAATTTAAAAATCCTATGTAAATTATTAATAATACATCCTATACACTCTGAAAATGGTATAAAATGCCTTATTCTACTCTTTAATATATTAACTTTCTATTTTATTATTTGTACACTCAAATAGGCCTAAAATTGCCTAGTATTTATACAAGTCACTTATTCATATCCTTCTTAGTTAGCCAAACATACTTAATCGCTTAGTTCAAAAATGAAATGGATCTTATAACATCTCATATACATGGATCAAATGTGTTTTTAGTCCCTTTAAGTCTGACCTACCTCAATTAAACCTTTCTCACCTTTAGGTCTCATGGAACCCTAATCCTATTAGGTCTATTTAGGACATGTTACACTTTTCCTTATTTATAACACATTCAAACACCTCATACAATAGGAAATAATAATATACAACTCAAATAGACATACTCTAAGATCATATAGGCTCCAAAAAACTTTTCATCTCCAACCACCACTTGAAGCACACTATTAGCATTGTTCATTATTAGGCTTGTACATACCTAGAATTTTTACCTTAAACAACTAAAGTAAAATCACAATTTTTACAAATCATAATTGAACTAAAATCATAGGGAAAATTGGTTTCTTTATACTTCATATTAATTGGCATTAATCTATTCTACAATAGTTGCTCCAACAACTCAATGCTTATACCTGAGGCATTACTGTTATGAACCAAGCATAACAATGCCTCTAGAATCCAACCTCAAATCATGCAAGTGCAATATTTAATGGATCATTTAAAAATATTAATTATAATAAATATCTTATGTATACTAATATCATTTAAAACATAGAGAGAATAATTAAGATAGAGGAGAAATGCACCACTCTTGAAGTGGGTGCACTATTTATCAATAGGGAACCATGTCTCCCCCATGTGTCAAGTCAATATTTGAATGTCATATCATAATTACCGATTTACCACTCCATGTTCAATCCAAAATGTTAAGCCCCACTTCACATGTGACCTCAATCTATCATAGTTATCCTTATCCCCCACTTTCCCATGTGTATTCACATGAGTTAAAATATTCCCAACTTTTGACCTCATCCAATAGGTGCCCACAAAAAAACTATGCCACAAAAGTACATACATAAATATAATCACATACTCACATGCATCCACTCTCATCATGTCCTCACATGCATCCACAAAATCCAACCCATGTGACTAAGTGGAAAAATGCACCCCATTTTTCTCTCCTCATCTTTTCAACATGAAAAATGCTTTGTGGACCATACCACCCACTGCGAGTCATATCACATCACTACCAACCACATAAATAACCACCACATTATCAATATGCCACATCACTATGAATAGTGGCCATTAATAGTGATTATGAATACTGAATTCACACTTAACACCAAGATGGGGACTTTAAAGACTAGGTTTACCTTATTAGATCAACTCTTATCCTTGAGATATAAGCTAAGAAACTGTTATACGGTAATATAAAGCTAGTAGTAGGAATGGTAATGCATGACAAAATTTATTAGAAAGTTAAATAAGTTGGTCCACCTTAATCTTAGTTTACTCTTTAGAATTTACACCCAAGGAAAATAATACGATGATGAATCCCAAAGAAAACATTGTCCATAAGTGAAAACAAGGTGTATACAATGTCTTTTGATCACTTCTAAAAATAAAAAATCCAATTTCTTGAAAACTCTAATATTTCTCTTTTTTATAATAATTAATTACAACTTATTAATTAATATATATTTTTATGTGATTTCTTGTAATTCAATGTTTATGGATATTTGCTTGCATGCTTGGTGTAAAATATAATTTCCCACAAATTTAGATACATGGTAAAACATTTTATCTAAAATATAGTATATAACTAACCTTTGTTCTAAATTTTGAGTAGTTTATTGTTGGGTTTCATGTTTTTTTAGCTTTTAGACTTGTTGGGATTTTTCTTGCATTCCTTATTCATTAATTCACATTGTATTTTTCCAGTCCTATCAGTGGATTTCAACCTTTTTTGAATCTATGTAACTAAAAATTTACACATGTAATAATCATTTTACAATTATATAAAATAGTTCTATATTTTGTACCATCAATTATTTATATATCCATAGAACTTATAACAATTTGAAAGAGGCATGCTCATATTATTAGAACTTTGGTCTCTCTTCAATAAATGTCCCCAACTTACCATTCTACCAAGCTTATAAGGATGTGATTTTATATTAACCAACTAAATTACAATGGTCTCTCTTTAATAAGTGTCCCAAACTTACCATTCTACCAAGCCCCTAAAGATGTGATTTTATTGTAACCAACTGAATTACATTGATATCAACATCTTTGCCTCCTTTGGCTAAGTTGCAATTATCCCTAATACTATCCATTCTAAATATCTAAAAGCATTTGTACCCAATGAGATGGTGAAACAAACCTAACTTAGACTTATCCTTTCTAAATATTTAGAGAGGGCTTTATACTTTAGTAGATAGTGTAAAAAACCATCATACTCATCACTTAAATGATAACCATTTCAATATAGACAATGAATATTTAAATATATAATAAATAAATATCTAATTTGTGAATGTTTATTTACAATGAATTATTTTTTACCATAAATATTTTATCCATAATAATAAATCCAATACAAAATAATTATATCCACCAACCAAAAAATAAAAAATAAAAATCAAATCCATCAAAATCTTATAAAATAAATATTTAATTAAATGTATCTAACCATTTTATCTATATTAGTTCATGAACCAATCTTGACCCTTACTAAAATTTAATATATAGACTAAATTTTGTAAAAAATAAATTAAAAATAACACTAAAAATTATATAGAATATAATATACATAGGAGAGTTTTGAAAGCAATGTGGATTGAGTAGTGCTAAAAAAGGAATCAACTTCCCACTTGATATAAAATTAATGATTCTGGTTTGGCAATATTTAAAATTTTTGTTATTGGATAAATAAAAATAAGTAATATTACATCAGTGAGAAAACACAACTAAAGACATTAGTGCCAAACATGCCACCATTAAAGTGTACAAAAATAATAATACATGCTGCTACAACAACAACAAAAACAACAGCTCCAAGTCATCATTATAAGATATAAAGAAAATAAAACATGTTGCTATGACATAAATAAAAATAGAAGATATTCAATATCAAAATGTGGTGCTTCAACAACAATAATTTCAGCAACTCATATATCTCTTCCAAGAATATATTGAATAGCACAAACTTGAAACATTGATCAATAGGTCAATGTTGAATAGGTAGAGAACTCTCCAAAGCCTCCAAGAAATAACCTCCTTAGTAAGATGTCTATCTACCAACCAAGTATAACTATGATTGAGAATTGTAGATATAAATTTTAATATCAATTTTAGTTTCTAAATAATCATGGAGCATAGCAATCAAATTTGTAATTTTTAAAGAGAGATTCCAGAAAATTATTTGAGTTTCAATTTTAAGAGGCTAAGAGATGCTAGAAAAAATAGTAGCACAATATAAATTCCAAATGAATTTAAGGATGATCTAAATAAATAGTTGAGTGAGGATATTATGGTGAGGGGAGACATATATAAATTCTATTTTTAATGACCAAGTTTGATTGAAGAGGTCGGGAAGCAGGGAGAAAAGAGAATGTCACATGTTTTGAGCATGAGAGCAAAACCAGAAAGCATGTTTTATAGATTTATATTTAGCATAAAAGGGGAATGATAATGGAGGATGGATAAATTTGAGGTGATTTCCAATAGGTAAATTAACATTAATAATCTTCCAATCCAAGAGTTGATATTGAGCATCAAATTTAGACTTCCAAATTTGATGGTAAATCACATTCCATTTTGTTCGTCTAAACTTGTAGTTCCACTTGACATTAAGATGAGGTGAAAAAAAATTTAGGGAAGGAGATATATATAGATGTTTTTGAAATTAAATAAGTGTATATTACTATGCCATTTATAATCTTTCAAAAAGATATAATGAAAAGGGGAGGATAGAAGACAAAAGAAGTCAAGGGGAACAAGTTGTATTTGAAAATGAGGTTATTTATTGGGAAATGTCAAGTTGAACTTAACTCATAATTGTTTATAAGACTTCCAATTTAATCTTATCAGATCCCATAAATCATGAAATACTTAAATTCACTTTTTAAAAATATTCTTGCCTTTAAAAATTTAAATATACCTAAGGGGTTTTCCATCCTACTAAATTAGACGATTCCACCATATGAAAGACTTTGCAAAGCTGAGGCCATGGCTAAATGATTGATCATACCAAACCACCTTATTGAATTTAATTTTATAAGATTTAAAAATGTATTATAATGGATTCATTCCATGAGTTTTGAGATAGGGGGATATAAGGAACTTATAGTTCCAATTGACCTTTTCCTAGGCATGGCTAGTAGAAGTTGTAGATTTGATGTCGTATCAAACTAAATATTTCCAAGAAGCCTCTCCTTCTAGAGCTCACATAATCAATTTATTGGTGATACAAATGCCTTTAGTGTAAGGGTGAATAATCCTAAAATACACCTCTACCATTTGGGTAAATGCAGTGTAACCAAGATGTGGTAGGAGAGCCCTTCTTGTTTCCCCATTTGGCTCAAACAAAACTCCTAATCATTGAAGTTAGCTGGTTATAGAAATTTTTGGATGGAAGCCAGTAATTTTATATGTATGCATGACTCACCAAGAGGATTTTATTTGAAATTTATATGTGTCTAGCCATATAAAGGAAATGATTAGTCTAACTCAAAATTTTGCCTTTGAATTTGATCATAAACCAATTCCACATATCATTGAGGGAGACTCCAATCCCAAAGGTAATACCAAGGTATCTAGTGATCCAAGGGTATGTGGGCTAGGATTTAGTGACACCATGTTTAATTTCATGACATTCACTATGGATCTAAGGGTATGTGGGCTAGGATGAGTCATAATGAATTTGGTTTTATTCATGACAAGATTGGATCCTGAGATAGTACAAAATAGATATAAAACATCAAGAGTACGAGTTACTTCAACTGATAAATTTGGGATAAACAACATGTTATCATCAACAAAATGAGATGTAAGTGATTTGACATTACCAAGCAATGAAATATCATGAATAAGCTTATAAGTGCATGCATGTTGAAAGAGGTAACCTAGGGCATCAACAACTAAGAGAAATAAGAATGGTGCTAGAAGTCAACCTTATCATATAACTTTCTGTAAAGGGAATTGGGGGGAAAGGGATTCATTGATATCAACACTTGCATTGGAATTAATGAACAAAATTTTAATATGCTCTCAAATTTTGGTTATAAAACCTATCCATTTTCGCATATTAAGATTGAAAGGCTAGCAGATGCAATCATAAGCTTTATGAAAATTGAATTTGATAATTAGAGCATCTTGATCAATTTTTTGAGCCCATTCAATAGTCTCCCAAGCTAACACCAAATTGTCAAGAATAAATCTTCCACCAAAGAAACCAATTTTCTCTAGCCTAACAATCTCTTGGGTTGTATTCTTTATTCATCGATCCAAGGCTTTGACAATAATTTTATATGAGGTGTTAATAAGGGTAATAGGTTTCCATCCATTCATCGTGTCTTCATTCTTGCCTTTGGGGAGGATTTTTATCAAACCTTGGTTTATGATTTCCCCCAAAGAGTATATCTTAATGCCCTCAAGGTAAACATAAAATAAGTATTCACGTATGTGAGGCCAAATAGCTCTATAAAATTCAACCAAGAGCCCATCAATTCCTAAACTTTTCTCCAAAATCATGCTAAAGAGAGCCTCATCTAGTTCTTCAATGGAAAGGAAACGATCAAGGTAGTTGATATATCCAAGGTCTATTTTAAAAGGAATAGAACCTATAACACTTTCTTCAATAATGGGAAGGAGAGGATCACAAGCATAATCATCACTAAATAGGCTCTTAAATTTCTCAAAAAATATTTTCAAAATAGTAGATTGGCTATTATATTCATAGTTGGCTTCATGTAAAATACATGTTCGATTACCATCTCAAAATGGGTATAAATTTATAATACTAACATATCATATTAATTAGCATTATCCTAACATTTGTTTTGGTCAACATTGAAAGCATACCCTTGATGAGGAATGTAAACAAGAATCATATCGCTCATGTGATAGATTTATGGTGCAAAAACAAAGAAAAATTAAACATCTATTCAATATACTTTGAAACACATGAAGCTTCAAATATTTAATCATATCAACTACCTTGATATTTTTAAAACCCCTTAATAATATTTAAAAAAAAAAAAAAAAAAAAAAAAACATTGATAATTTTGATAATTCATCAACCAAGAAAACTATTGTTGTGTAATGCATCTTTATTAATTCATCAACCAAGAAAACTAGTGTTGTGTAATGTATCTTTATCATGAACTTTAGTGATGCAATAATACTCTATTGATTGATTGATTTCTCTAAAATTCTTGCTTTGCTACTTGATTTCTTTAAAATTCTTATAAATGTTCATTAGATTCATGTGAACACTAAATGAATTCTCTAGATTTCACTTAATTCCTTATTGAATGCCATAAATCAATGATATTCTATTGATGCCTAAAATGAACTATAACGACTATATATTTACAGAAAAATTGAGTTCATATTAGAACCCAATTGGGGACTAAACTGACCTCCAAAGGTTGAAAACCAAAAATTGAGACAAGACAGGATGAAGGCCCTTAAGCTAAAAATACCAATCAAAAGAATGTTCTTGTTATTGCCAAAACTTACTCAACGTTGTTTTCAAAAAAATGAAGTGCCCTTTCTCTTTGTAAATTGAGTAGTACCCTCATACATTCCTTAGTGGTAGCTAACTTTTATTCCTTTCATCCATTATATCCATAGGGTTTAAAATGTGATGTTAGGTTCATCTTTCTTGATTATAACAAGGTACATGAAACTTGATTGATTTAGTTTGCACAAGTTCAAATTTTGATGAGTTGACAACATAAGGTTATAGAGTTAAAATATGATGCCATTTTTTTATTAATAGTACTCTCAAATGTTGATATGACTATGATTCAAACATAATTCTATCCCTTTCACATTGTTTTCTAGTTGAATGACACATGATGTGACAAGCACCTTTCTGTAGTTTGATTTAACTTCACTACAATACTTATAGTGGAGAAAATGATACCATGAGGAAGAATTGTTTTGATATTATTACAAGGCTTAAAATAAAAAATTATTGGCATTGTAGAGCCTCATAAACTTCAATCCATTTTACATATGGGTGGTACCCATACATTTTTCTTACCAAATGTTGTAATGAAGAGGGTCCAAATGATTGGGAATGCCATAAATGAATAACAAATATTTTAAAAAAAACTTATATAAAATTTAGTTTTTGTTTAACCCTAAGAATCTAGATTAGGGAATCTAGGGTTAAATAGGATAGATATAACCTAAGGCAAAATTAAATGTTAAACTCAAATATAACATATACTAAATTTATTAAACTTAGATAAGCTAAATCTAGAAGGCACACCTATTCTAGATATAGGAATGACAAAAAAACAATGTATTTAGTTGGTTATGATGCTAACATAATTTTGTATCTAGAAAATAATGAAAGGAAACTTGAAGAGGATTCTAGAATAATAACCAAATTCTAGAGTGAATTCTCGTAGAGCCTTAAAAACTAGCATTATTCTGGGATGGTTGCATCAATGCTATTATCTAAACCAAATCTAAGTGTCATATATAGAATAACTACTAGATAAGGATGTGACCACATGGATGATTTTAGGTTTGTCTTTGCCTTCACTCTAATGCATTCAAATCTGGGTCATGGACTACCACTCCTCATAAAATTACAAAACTCTAGTTATTTATTTTCACAGTAAACTTGGAAAAAATGGGTTAGTGGCATAATGTTGTTGAGCTAACCCCAAAAATTCCTATATCAATGAGTGCTACCAACATAGCCACTACTCCAAAGAGGGCCTCAAACTTATGTAGTTCTCCATTACATGTTTTCTTGTATATGAATCATGCAATATGTTATAAACAAGTACAATAATGACCTAGCTTGTACTAGGAAAATATACCTCTTTGGTTGCTCCTTTAGTAATTCATAATTGTGTATGTGTTGCCCCTATTAATGATATAGAAATAAGGTAAAATAGGTAGTCTTTTCTCACTTGAGTGCTTGATTGAATGCATTTCTTAAGTTGCCTAGTGAGTAGGTAATAAATTTATACCTGTGAGGAATGAATGAAGGTTGATATTGTATTTATATCAATCCCTTTGGAGAATAAATATTATTAAATAACTTAGACCAACCATTAAGATGCATTTCATTTATAAATTATATGACTTTAAGGCACTGGACACCTATGTCAGGGTAGGAAACTAGTGTCGATGTAGGGGTCTAGAATTGACGCTTCTATCATGGCAATTAAAAAATAGGTACACACTCAAAACGTGTAAAGACATAATATAAGTATATTTTAATTATTTTGGAAAAGATATAAGGTTTGGGTCATTAACATAAGACTAGTCAGACCAAGTGATAAGCCAAGAGACATAACATAGAGTAGATGTGAGACTTATGAAAGTAGGAAAATGCCTAAAACCAAGAGGAAAAACTGAGGTTAGAGTTTTCCAAGTGTATAATATTGAGGTGATATATAATGCATAAATATTATCTACATTCCCCCATTTAATATAGTAATGAAATTGTTGATTTAAAGGAGAATAAATGCAAACGTGGGCATGTAAAACACACCTTGCCTTTGGGTGAGACCAAACTTGAGTTATTTTCTAGTGACTAACCTATATCCAAGAACATGATATGATATATTACCAATGCATATAATATAAAATTGAATAAGGTTTAGGATAACCCTTGTGTATCGATGCAACTTCCTTGCCTATTGGTAAACTTTATTTGAAAATATGTATCATTATAAATCTCTAAATTTGAGATTCACACACACACACACACACACACACACACACACACACACACACACACACACACACACACACACACACACACACACACACACACACATGTATGTGTGTGTGTGTGTGTGTGTGTGTGTGTGTGTGTGTGTGTGTGTGTGTGTGTGTGTGTGTGTGTGTGTGTGTGTGTGTGTGTGTGTGTGTGTGTGTGTGTGTGTGTGTGTGTGTGTGTGTGTTAATCTCACATTTAGAGATTTATAATGATACATATGCATGCATACATACATACATACACAGAAACTCACATAAATATATTTGTGTGTGTATAAAGTGTGTATATCTAAGGAGATAGAGCGAGATATTGGTGTACGCACCTAAATTTACTCACCTCATTTCTCATTACTAATATTATTATTATTATTATTATTGGTTGACAATAATTTTGTCTATGAATTATTTATCTCATCTATTCCCCTCTAATTCCATCTAATAATCCACTAATTAATTCCTCGACATTATTATTCTTAAAATATCCCATTTAACCCCTTGTATTAAACTATCCAAGGCCCTATCAATATTTCATATCTCACATATGTACCATCAATTATTAACCCCCTTATTTATTCTCTTATTAAAATCAAATTTACTTAATAAATCTTCCCATGACCACTTGTGAATTTTAAATTTAAAATAAACTAACTACCCCCTACACACCTACCCATAACCTTCCCTACAAACCCAGTTCCTTAAAATCTATCTAAAGCTCCTATCTAATCTTCATTAACTCCTAATGAAGTATAGAGTTCTCTAACTCTAAAAACCTCCTCCAACCTCTCCATTTCTCTAATATCCTCTAAATATAGAGGATTTTTAAGAAATTTAAATTCTTTTTAATTCCCCCCAAAAACCTTATAAATAACCATGAAACGCTCTTGGCTAGACTAAAACCATGAAAAGCTCTTGGCTAGAGTAACTATGAAATCCATAAAACACTATGTCAATATTATTATCCAATCCATAAACCCATCACTAGTATATTAATCAAAACATTATCAAAGCCAATATCCTATTATCATAAAATTTTAGTCTAAAAGGTAATCCAAAATCTATAATCATAGTCTTCTTGTTTTGATCTTGATTTAGAGCACTTAGCTTTAGGATGTAATGCTAGTATGAATGTTTCATTTCTCTTTGTATTGTTATACAAATTATGTTTTAAATTATATTGGTAATTTGAGTTTGTTTTAATGTATAATTGCATATGTAAATTCCATTTCTCAAATTTATCATCTCACATTTCATGACCATGGTGGGAGCCCTTGTTTTGAGATGGCCTAGTGTATTTGAAGTGTGTGGATTAAGCTTGTAGGTTAGATTAAAGGAAAATTTCGGATTAAATTTCAAAAATCTTGATCCCTTAGGTGAAAGGTGACTTTTCTCTACAAATAGTGATATTTCACAAGTAAATTTGAACCCAAAAATCATGATATTGACCTAAACATAGAATTTAAATGTTAGTCATGAAGTCATCTGACTGGTTTCTTGCAGTTTCACAAAATCACTTATTACTAGTCATTATTTTGATCACTATTTGTGATTTTGAATATTGTAGTAATGATTTTTTTTAAATCAAAGCAATTATTTTTAGTCAAAATAATTTATTTCTTGTCATAATTTTGAATTTTATTTGGAATTTTGTATATGCTAGTTGTGATTTTGGTTCAACTTATAAACTATCTTTAATCATACTAAAAGATTTTATAATCAAACTTTCTCATTTTTTGAATATTTGTGTGACCTTTTATGTTTCAGGAATAAGGGGTAAACTTTTAACGATATGAAACTATCAAGATCCTAAGTTGTGTGCAAAATCACTTATGCTCAGTTACAATTTTGATTTCCAGTTGTAACTTTGACTCTGTCATTTACAGTTTTGAACAGTTAGATATTTTGATGTTTTATGGAATAAAAATATATACATATTTATAACACAACATATTTTTATTAATTTTTATATTAGTCTCTATTTATAACTTTTGTTTTGCAGGATTAAAAAAAAATCTACTCTAAAGGAATACCAAAATTATTCACTTGTGATTTTGAATCAAACTTAATCTAATTGTGTTTTAGTCCTATAAACATCTATAAATAATTATAAATAATCAAAATTTATTAAAATCACTTTGTAAATCCTTTATAATTTTTTATATCTTTAAATATATCTATTTTTATTGAATATACAAAATCACTTATGCTCAATCATGGTTTTGATTTCATGTTATGATTTTGCCTTTGATAGTCATGATTTTTCCCTAAACGCTATCAATATGCCTAATTTTGGAAGAAAGTTTAATGAAATTGATGGATGAATTATTATTTAAAACCTTTCTTTCAATTCCATTAAGCATTCATGAACATTCATTCAAGCATGTAGATCAAACGATGACTAAGTAACCATCCACATATGCATGAAACATAAGAACACAAGATAACACAACTTATATGTGGGAAACCATCAAGGGGATGAAAAAATAATGATATATAAAAATTTAATATATTCCTATAATACATAATCCAACTTTAGCGAAGTACCAACTTCACACAGAGCACCAGCCTAAACTAGCTAAGCACCAATACAACTAGGCTTTAGCAAATACCCACCTACAAACAGGAACCAACCCCCTAGATGAATCAAAACCAAATAAATCACATAAAAATATTTATCACCTTCATCAAAAAAAATTTCTCATACAAATTATGATGATCTCCTTATTCATTTCTTCACTCTCTTCGATCTCTATCAAATTGCCTTTTAGGCTTCTTCACTCAACTAGTCCTCTTCTTGACTTGATTAGGTCATATGACCCTAACTTTCATACACATAAACCTTATAAATTATTAATAATATATCCTATAAACTCCTATGATGGTATACAAGACCTTCTTCTGCTCTTCAATATATTAACATGTTTGTTTATTATCTACACACTCAAATAGGCCTAAAATTGCCTAGTATTTATACAAGTCACTTTTTCATATCCTTCTTAGTCAAAAAAACATCATTAACATATTAATTAAACCATGAAATGGAAATTTTATAATATCATAAACATGTATCAAACATTATTTTAGTCTTTTTAGGTCTGACCTACCTCAATTAGGCCTTATCTCACCTTTAGGTCTCATGGAGACCTAATCCTATTAGGTTTGTTTAGGACACATTACACTTTGAATTATTTATAAAACATTAAAACACCTTAAAAAATATGAACACATCATATTCAACTCAAATATACCTCTTATAATCTCATCTAGGCTCTAAAACACTTTTTAGCTCCAACCACCACTTGAAGTACCCTATTAGCACTATTCATAAAAAAGGACTATGCATACCCATAAAGTTTATCTTGAACCCATGAATTAAAAAAAATATTTACTGAAAAAAATAAAAAAACCATAAGATAAATTAACTTAGTTTCATCACCATATATTTTTTAATTCACAACTCGGGGCAAAAGTACTCAAACAATTCTCTGTAAAAAGCCCACTTAGAACTGCCAACTAGCCTCAAAACACAGTCATGAAAAATTGAACTTATGAAAACTGATGGAACAAAATCAATAACTTATAATTCATGAAAAAATGATATTAAAATATTATTAGAAAAATCTACAATAGAAATATCATAAGCTCTAAAGTCAATTATTGGTCTTGTAGACCAATTTGTTGTCTTCAGTTCACAAAGTTAAACCTGAACCAGTTAACCCTTTTTATCTTCAACATTTCAATCAATTTAAGTTAATCTAAAACATTATTAAAATTATATATAGAACATACATTTCCAAAAAAAAACACCATGTGCATTATAAACTTCAAATCAAGGCATATATCCTCAAACTCATCGCCATAACTTGCTTATCTAGAACTACCAATTTGCCTTGAAGACTAGTCATGGTGATTTTGACCTTCAACACTTGTGTAGACACTTTCAAAGAATTTAAATTAATTTTTATTATCTTATGAGATAATTTGAAAAATATAAAATAGAATGATAACATGGTCATATGGTAATATTGGTCTTGCAGACTAATCTCATAACTTTGTATCACACTATCTCATTTGAATCAGACAGGTCAACTTATAAGCAACATTTACATCATATCCAATGACCTCAAAAACATATATCAAACATGAAAATGTATTAAAATTATTTAAAAACATATCCATCTACTTGGATTCATATGAAATCCATGATAACACATCCTTGATCAACTTCTCACTTCTGCTTGGTTTTCTCACTATTTACACCATTAGGCCTTTTAGCAACAGGTCAACTTGTATGACCGGTTTAACACTATGGATAGATAGAACCTAATTATAAACCACCATGTAAATCAAACAAAATTTTCAAGATTTAAAGTTGATCGATTTATAAACTTTAACTTGGTCAACTCTGAATGTTCAACAAATCTCCAAGAAACAAGGCCTTTTCTATAGGGTTCACTCACTTGCTTGACAAACCAATCATACATGGAAGAACATGGGAGAATTGGATACATGATACAATATATTTTATATTCATTTGAGACCATTTTGGGTAGTTTTCAATAATATCTTTCACATCAGATCAAGGTTAGGATTTTAGAGAGGGTTAACACTATTTCTGGTGTTAATGATTATTCATAAAGGAATGACCCTTATTTCCAAAACTAATGCCTAGAGATATTATCTAGGAACCTTCCCCATATTTCATAAATAACTTAGGTTACCAGGTAGTAGTTACATGTGCCAATGAATAATTTAAAATCCTTTTTGGCTTGATAACCCTTTACTTTGTAAACTTAAGAAACCTCAAAACCATGTTTCATGCCTTTTATTGTAAAATTTGACCTCATACTTGGTAAACACACTCGATAAAAAATATCATACCACTAAAAAATTCTCACATTCTCATCTTATCTTAAAATCTAAAATGCATACCTCATTTGGCCACCATCTCTCTCTTTGCTTGCTTAGACCTTGACCTTCAAACCACATCAAGCTTTAAAATCTACCTTCAAGCCTCTCTCTATGTAGTCTCATCCTCATATAAAAACTCAAATAACCTATATCATGGTTAATTAATTATTTAAATCATTCATAGGCCTATAAAACACCTCATGATGCCTCATTAGGATAAGTAGTGTCTAGAGGTGGTCTAATTGCATACCAGGTCTATAGGTCCTACCCCTTTAGGCTCACTCTAAGACTCTTATGAGTGATCCAATGCCTCATATTCATGATTAAAAAAACTCACACAACATATTATGTATATATGTATCTATCTCACTAAGACACCAGGCTCATACCTTCTCACAAGGTCTCTTCATGCAATGACCAGTGTCATGACTAGGCTTCTCAAGCACTTACAACTTGAAAATTGACCTTGAAATCCTTGATGATGCTACAATTTTATCAAATAACTTACATGATACTTGTACAATATCATACCTTTGTACATACCTTTGCATGCTCATCATTCACATGATCATGATATGACTATGTGTGTTATGACTAGGATTCTTAAGATAACTTGTACTCAAGGAATAGTATGCAAACATAATTTACTTGACCTAAACCTTGAAATAAATCTCAAAGTAATAATTATATTTCATTAAAATTATCTCAGTAGAGAAACATTAGGTTGCCTTCAAATTCTCTCTTATCATAGTTTTATTTATCACACCAGGTACACAAGCTCAGACCTCACAGAACACTCTTCATGCATCTTCACAAGATTCACCTTGAAATAAATGACAAAACTTATTTAAAAACTCCCCCTTTGTCATTAATGGAAAAACATTATTCAATCTACTCACTCTCATCTCCCCCAATCTGGTCAAGCTCCCTTCCTAAAATTTTCCCCCCTTTGACATTAATGATAAAGGGTATTTAAAAAACTACCATATGGGATCACACCTTAATGCAATATATGTTATGATGCAACATAATAAAATTGTCCCACTTACTCCATGCATACTTCTTCAATTTAACTTAGATTACAAGACCACTTTTCAACATAGATCAAGATTAACCAACCACATGAATAGCTCCCCTTCAAACCAATCATCGAACATGGTTTTTATAATTAAATAATGTATTAATGAAGCCTAATTAAGTCAATTATTTCCATATGTAACTAAAATAATACTAGTTTAAGATATTATCGTATCTTCATGTTCTCATAGGACTGAGTGTCCTTCAATATCCTTTTAGGATTGATTCACATTATGAGCTTGATCTCTTCATCATTCATTTGATCATTAATATGAGATGAAAAACAAAATTATTAACTTGATTTCACATATGAAGTATGTTATATCACATTATATAGTCTACTTGAGCTTGTAGACTGATCAAGATTCATGTTCACTATCTTTGGTTTTCATACATTCATTTGCATTCTTTCTTACGCTCATGGGGATTCAAACCTCCTATTTTGACTTGATGAAATTATACCTATATTAGGATATAATCTTGTAATGTAATCTATATTATTAAAATTATATAAAACCACCTTATATATACCATTTGATTGATGTGAACTGTGACTCCTTCCATAGTCCCATGAGTACTCATTCTTGGAGGGTCTTCTACACTCTCTTACTCTATGACTAAAATTACTGCATACAAAATAATAACCTTTGAATAAAATGGAATAACTCAAAGCATTAGGCTCTTTGATAGGCATTTTCATGTTGACCTTATTGTCTTTAGTATCCTTCTCCTTGACTTGAGATGCCACCTTTTGATATTCTTTGAAACCAAGACCTATCTTGTCACTTGTAGAATTTTGACTACTCAAGATGTCATCTAGAGCCTCAGTGCTCTTTCTAAACTTCATAAAGATCCTCACCTTTATAAATTATAGATTCAAATTATATTTATAGTATTATAATTTAGTTTCATACCTGATGCATTCTTCCTCTTTAACCTTTAGGATTGTATTGCCTATCTCAATTTGTGCTTCAATTTAATTGATGATCTCATCATCCTCCTTAGAAGTGTTATTCAGTCTCTCCACAAACAAGCCAATTTTCTCCTCATAATCCTCAAATAATGATCTTAGTTTTTGATTATTTCTCCTTTGGAGATTCAATTCCTCTAGGGAACATACCAATTTTGACTCAAGGTTCACTTTAGTTTCTTTTCATCTAATTCTATATCAACTATAAGGCTTTTCCCACTTGAGAAACCCTCATTATCTGATTTTATGGGCATGAAAAAGGTTTCATTATTGTTATGTTTAGGTTCATTACTACCATCGTCAGTATCAAATACACTTGAGTCACTTACATCAGAAGAGTTATCTTCTTTAGTATAGAATATTATCTTATTCTTGAGAGTTATTTTCCTATCTTCATACTTCCCAAAATCCTTGTTTGTATCAAGTTTATAGGCCTTATTTTCATATATGTGATGTTCATAATGTTCTTTATTATGATTATATTTATCCTTGTTAGGACACCTGGATGTAAAGTGACCAATCCTACCATAGTAGAAACATTTAAAGAGCAACTTACCCTTGTACTTACCTAATCTAAACCTTAATTTCCTTTCAAACATGGCTATTAGTTGATCATCATCAACATCTGAACATTCCTCATCCTTGACCTTCTTGTTTTTTAACTTCTTCTCAACTTTGAAATTTTCTTCCTTCTTAGGGGGTTTTCCTTCATTTGTTTGTATCTCATAGGTAGTCAAGATGCCATGAAGCCCATCCATCTATAACTTGTCCAAATATTGCATCTCTTCTAATGTAGACACTTTAGAATCAAATTTAGGATTTAGTGATCTCAATACATTTTGAACAACTAAAAACTCTTTCACCTTGTCTCCAAATCCTCTAATGACATTTAAAACTTCATAAAACTTCAACAGGTAGGATGAAATGGTTTCATCTTCAGACTTTCAAATTATCTCCTATGGGTCTGCAACTTGGCCATATTTACCTTGGTGTCTCTTTCATATATGGTATTTAATTTTTCCCAAATCTCTTTTGATGATATATAGGGAATCGCCTTAACAATCTCTACCTCTTATAGGCTAAAAAGAATGGCATTCATTTCCTTGAAGTTATTTTCACTAGCATTTTTACCTATTGTATCATTTGGTGGAATATGAGGAACACTATAGCCATCCATGAATAACTTCCAAATATCATAACCTTGAAAAATAAAATATATCTTCATCCTAAAATTCCAAAAGGCATAATTATATTCATTGAATAATGAAGCCTTACTATTAGAGAAACCACCTTGAGATTGATGATTAACCATCCTTGTTTTTAGGATCTCCTTTAAGCTTTTAGACCTAATTCAAAGGACTAGGCTCTAATACCAATTTTTGGAATTAATATGAATGAGAGGGTGGTGATTAATTATTTAAAATATTTATTTTAATTCCAATTAATAATTCATGAACATTCATTCAAGCATGTAGATCAAACAATGTTTAAGTAGCCATCCACATATTCATGAAACATAAGAACACAAGATAACACAACTTATATGTGGTAAATCCTCAAGGGGATGAAAAAACACTAATATATTCAAATGGAATATATTAATATAAGACAAATAACAACTTTAGTGAAACACCAACCCCAACTAGCTAAGCAACAACTTAGTTAGGCTTTGACAAGCACCCACTTGTAAGGAATCACCAACTCCCTAGATGCCTCCACACCAACTTAACCACATAAAACCCTTGATAAACTTTATAAATATTTTTTTCTCATACAACTTATGATGATCTCCTTCTTCATCTCTTCACTCTCTTCTATCCCTCTCAAACTAACTTATAGGCTTATTCGCTCAACTAGTCCTCTTATTGACTTGATTAGGTCATATGACCTTGATTTTCATACACAAAACCTATGTAAATTATTCATAATATATCCTATACACTCCTATAATGGTATAAAATACCTTATTTTTCTCTTTAATATATTAACTTGTTAGTTTATTATTTGCATACTTAATTAGGCATAAAATTGCCTAGTATCTATATAAGTCACTTACTCATATCCTTCTTAGTTAGCCAAACATCATTAACCTCTTAGGTAAACCATGAAATGATCTTAAAAAATCACATATACATGGATAAAATTTTATTTGAGTCCTTATAGTTCTGACCTACTTTAATTATACCTTATCTCACCTTTAGGTCTCATGGAGACCTAATCTTATTAGGTCTATTTAGTACATGTTACACTTTTCCTTCTTTAGAATAGATTAAAACACCTCACACAGTTTGAAAAAATCATATTAAACTAAAATAGACATATGTTAAGCTCATATAGACTTTAAAAACACTTTTTATCTCCAACCACCACTTGAAGCACACTATTGCCATTATTCATAATTAGGCCTGTGAATGCCCAAAAAGTCTATCTTGAACAACTGAAGTAAACTAACAATTTTCCCAAATCACAACTAAAGTAAAATCACAAAGAAAAAAGGTTGATTTATAATTCATATTAATTGACATCAATCTATTCTACAACAACTACTCCATTAACTCAATGCTTATACCTAAGGCATTCAGGTTATGAACTAGGCATAACAATGCCTCTATGATCCAACCTCCAAGCATGGAAGTGAAATATTGCATGGATCATCTAATATTATGAATTATAATAAATATTTTTTTCATATTAATATAATTTAAAACATAGAGAGAATAATTAAGAGAGAGGAGAAAATATACCATCCTTGAAATGGGTATACTATTTATCAATAGGGAACCATGTCTCCCCCATGTGCTAAGTCAAGATTTGAAGGGCATATCATAATACCCCATTTACCACTCCATGTACACTCTCAAGTGTTAATACTCACTTCATATGTGACCTCAATCTAGCTATATACACTAGAAAACTGCACATGATGGTTTTAGATATTGAAACACTTTAGGACCCCCTAAGGACCACCTAAAACTTTTGAAACCACTAACTAACCTATCATCCCTTGGGTATAGTTATCTAATTATCTAACTAAACTCATTAAATTATAAAATTAACCATCACCCAACCCTTTTTAACCCACTTTAACCCCTTTACCTTTGAATACTTGACCACTGATAGTTATCTTGACCATCGATGATTAGCTTGACCACTAACAGATAAGATAACAATTAACAATCATGTCTTCCTCATTCTTATACAAATACTAGTTGTGTATAAACTATTTAATATATCTACTTTGTTCATTTCTAACAAACTCCCAAACATCAAAATCAACAATCTAACCTCCTAGGGAACCTTCTATCCTCCATCTCTCTTTACCTATAAAAGGAGGGGTGTAGGAGGTAAAATAAGATCCATCATCATAAGAATTCCTACATGCAGGTATTTAATCTTTCCAACTAGTCTTCTTCCAATAATTCAATAATATAAATAGAGATCTGAACCTCTATCAAAATTACTCTCAAGGTAAAGTATCTTTACTCTACCAAAATTGCTTAAACTATCAATCATCAGCCATTTAGAAAGTAATAGGTATATTTGTACTTCAGTCTTGTTATTTTGGTTTTTGACTCTCTCTCCCATAAGAACTTTTATGTATATTTATTTCTAACTCCTAGACCCTTAAAATACCCTTACTTGATCCCTAATCCATTATGTAAACTCCTTTTCTAAAAATATTTAAAATCTATAAGAACCATCGATGGTCACCTAGACCATCCACAGTCACCTACAATCATCGATGGTTACCCAACTGCTCATAATCAGCCTAATTGCTAATGGTTAGCCTAACCATCGATGGTCACTGTGGAATGAAATAACAATAAGTGTTTTCCAACACCTTACCCCTAACCAAATCTGAATTTCTATGTCCTTGCCTTCTCATAGACCTCTACCTAATTTTATGAACCTAACCCAATCCATTTTAGCACTAGTATTACCCTAATTTTTTTATATTTACTTTATTTTCCTTTTCAAGGATCTATTTCTTCTTGTATTTCATTTTAGTACTTACTATTATTTGATGCAAGTATCTTACTTTTATCTCTTTCAACTTAATTTTTATCAAAGAGTGGATTGGTATCCTCCTAGTAAGCTCATGCTTCTTGGATCTAGCTCATGCTAGGAAGTCCACCTAACTATCTTGCAAACAAGCCCTTTTTTTAGTGCTTTCTCATTTATAGGTTATTCCTTCCAATACAAAGATGAGATATACATACTATCTGAATTACATGTGCATCAACAACCAAGTTCTTATACCATACCATTATTACTAGTTTCGTACTTCCTTTCATAAGAAATATACATAAATTAAGAGAAACATTTTAGCACACTTGGTGGGACCCTAACATCATCTATGTGCCCTTTTCTTCCTTTATCCTATGCTCATACAATGAAATCAAAATTTTTTTGGGATTAAAATAAACCTTGCATACATTGATTTCTTGCTTGTTTTTAGTTCATCTAGCTAAATTAAAAGCAAAGTAATTAATCATCATTTTACTCTTGTTATCACACATTTTACCAAACCACATAATCAATCAACACATTAAAATAAACTTGAGACAAGACCTGACTAGGATTTCATCACCTATTGGTAACCTTACCCTTTCTCAATAATCTTACTTAGAGTTCATTACCAAGGGGAGAACCAACTTAGCTCTTTGGTTGAGTATAAACTCTATATATCAGTATATAATGGCTAAGAACCTAACACCCTTATCACTATAGTGTGTGAAGTGAGGGGGTAGACCCAAGCCACGTATTGATTTTTAATATAGATTGTTTTTGAGAGCCTTTAACACTAAAAACCAATGTTAGACTTCCTCTCTAGTACCTGATCTACAAACCAAAGTCCTTCACATTTTCTAAGTAATAATCCAAAAGTGATCTAAAAAGTATCCTAGGTTTCTAAATGTACTCTAGTGTATGTGTTGATTGCCTTGAGATATTTTTATTTTGTTTGATTTGTGTTTGAGTCGTGAGCTTTTTATTTTTTCATTTCTATTCCTCACATGATAATTACTAGACAATAGTTAAGAAATCAAACCATCTTCCCCTTCCTCTTCCTCTTCTTCCATGGAGTATACTTCTAATGTTGAGAGTTCTCCTCATCTTTCTCCCCCTCCTACCATGCCTTAGATAGTTTTTGAGGGTGATGTAGATTTTTCTACCTTCCTTGATAACAACCCCATAGCCATTCAACATTACCTCAACACATTATCTCACCACACCCCTATTGCTTTGGTTCCTCCTACAGATCTACCTTATGGTATGCCTCCCCATCTTATGATTTTCACCACCTCTACCCAACCTATGATCACCTAGGCATCTTCTTCCACCAATAGCCCATCCACTACCACCACCCAAACTCAATCCAACATCCCAACTAATAGCCAAACACCCCCTACACCAACTAACACCTCCAACATAGGATCAACCTCACCTATTGTTACCCATACCTCATCCACTATGGGGGTATCTTCTACCCCTATTTCTACCATTCCCTTTTTCACTATCAACCCACTAACTTCCACCCCACTTCAAAATTGGGTGTTTTCTATACCTCTTACCATTATACCTATTAGTAAAAGATTTACCACCTAACCCCAACCAATTAATATATCCATACCTCCAAATAAACCCATATCAATCCCTCAACAAATACCCATGACATCCTACCAATATGTTCATAATCCATAAGGATATATAGATCCTTCTACCCAACCTTTTTTTCCCATTAACCCTTATGTGGCATCATCCCAGCCTTCAATGACCATATATCAATATGTGGCATCTTTTCAACCTTCTAACACTTATTCATATATTTTTTCTACCCAAACTCAACTGAACTTACCACACAATTATGGAGCTTCCCAACCTCAAATGGATCTGGTCAAAATGTTAATGGACAAAATGACCAACCTAGAGTCATCTATTTTTGGGGCTCATAACCTTTTATCTTATGATGTACAATGAATCCATTCATCCATCCATTCCTATCCAACCTTATCCTCCTCAATAGGAACTACCCAAGATTTCCAAGTTCCAAAGTAAGGAGGACCCCTAACAACACTTAAGAGCATCTCACCATTCTTTCTATTTGATTGAATATGATGATGCTCTTCTCCTTTGTACCTTTCCTATGTCTCTATCTGGACTAGCCTTGGATTGGTAAGTTCTCTCACCAATTACTCCATATTTTCCTTTTCCCAAATTTCCCAAATCATTTTAGATCATTTCTTAGTCAATATATCTAAAAAGGTTTCTATTACCGACCTTTACTCCATAAGGCAATTTGATGATGAATTAATTTCCAATTTTGTAGATAGATGGAGAGGTCTTATCAACCAAATCTCTTTCTATTTTACCTAACCCAAGTTGATTGAAATTTTCTCTAGGGGTTGTGCCAAATATATCTCTCCTACTCTATAGGTTTCAACTTTGGAAACCTTTTATGAGGCTTTCACTATGACACATAAACTTGAAATTAGAGTCATTTATGAAGGGAAATTGAAACTAAGAAAAAATATTATATCTTCAAATCTAATGAACCTTATTTATCCAAAAACAACAACCTATCCAAACATCCTAACACCAAACCAAAGGAAACCACAAACATAGTTGTCCTCAAACCCGATCCACCTCCAATTATCAATCAAACTAACTAAACTAACCCTTTTAATTCCTCTAATTAGCAAGATCAAAATCAAAACTGAGCTACCCCAAAATAGTACACTCCCATAGGGGAGTCACATGCTTTAGTTTTGGATAAATTTCTCAAATCCAACATCATACATCTTCCTCCTATCAAACCTCCAAAATAATTTTATGCTTCTCACCCCACACTTGGTTGGTACAATGAAAATGATCTATGTACTTTCCACCATGTCATTGGACATGACATTAGTAAGTGTAACACATTTAAAACCATTATCCAAAACTTGATTGAAAAGGGTGAACTTGCATTAGATAATCCCAATGCACTTATAAATTAGTCATTAGACATCTTTCAAAAACCTTTTCCTAATCATGTTCCTTCTACCAGCTATGATAGCAGCAAACCAGAATCATCTCATGTTTGTGAGGTCTATACAATAAATGTTATTATTAGTGAACCTATCATTGAGGAAACCATTACTTCAACTACATGTTCCTCCACTCTAGTTATCAAAATTATGGAATCAATATACATTCCTTTGGACATCCAAACAAAGGAATCAACCATCTACTTTCATTCACTTGATTCCATCACATCTTCCTTACCCACCATGGAACCAACCACTCCCTCTTTGGAAACCATTCTAAAGTAAGATATCACCTCCTACATTCCTTGTATAAAGGTAACATCTTCCCAAATCTTGAAACCTTCCATCAAGAATAAAGTTGAAGAAACCATTCTCTTACCTCACCCTATGGGTTTAATATTTGAAACCAATGACCAAGGAAATAAACCCATCTACAAACCTTTATCTAGATTAGTGCAAAACCTCAAATTATCTTCCCAAACCAATCTAGATATAGCCACCTTTTGGCATCATCTTGGGATCCCCTACTAGAATAAACATGAATCCTTAACCTCACTTGCATCCACAATCAAACATATCATCACCCCAATACCTTCATTAAACACTTCTCCCTCCAAAACCATAGGGGAACCATCTAACTCACCTCCATCTAAAATTATCAAATCACCTTACACCTATTTGACTAAACCCATCAAGAACCTAGGAATACTTCCTACCCCTAGCCTTGTTCATCCATCTTTGAAGTTGGACTTAACCCCATCTAGTTCACCAAATAAAACCTTGACTAAACTTATAAAAAAGGTGGAACCACCTAAACCACCTAGAAATAGACCTATACCACCCCCTTCTCTCTTAGCTTATATCTTAGGACCCCATATTTATACCATCTTGGGAGCTCATCCTTATATCGAGAAGGTGAACCCTCACAAAACCACTCAAAGAAAACCTCCTCCTTTCATTCTACTTTTACCTACACCATCCAAATCATCAATATCTCTGTCATTCTTAACTAACCTATCCACCTCTACCTTCCCACCTATCTCCAAACCTTCATCATCTAGATCTTCTACCTCTAAACACTCTACCTCCAAACCAATCAAAATCAATAAATCCAAACCAAACCCCCTACCAAAACTATTTCACCATCCATAACTTCCATGGTAAAGCCTACTTTTAAGAAGGCTCCCACTCCTAAAACCAAAAACTATCATCTCCAACACATTTTCTTGAATCTTATTCGACCATTATACATTTTTTAAAACCTATTCCTTAAGCCTGTCACCTATAAAAAAATTTGAAATTTCATGTTCTAAACCATCATGGTTCAATGACAATTTGATCTATTTATACCATAAGACTCCTAAACATGAAATGGAGAAATTTAAAGCTCTCCAAACACTTATCCATAATCTATGGGGTAACGATGATATACTATTAGATGAACCTCCCTTGATCCCATTATCAACCTAAACACCAAACCAACCTATCCATTACTTACCTACTCCCCCACTCTCACCCAAGAGTGAGGAGGAACTGAAGAAACCTTCTAGCCCAACACTTCTCCTCATCCACACTATCCATACGGTAACTTGATTTTGGGTCCACAAAAAGGATAAGGGAAAGGCCAAAGTGTCCATTATATAGACATATATTTTCACCCCTCGACCTTATAATTAAACCCAAACACCTTCACCTTCATCGTTACTAAAATTCAAAGTATCCATTATGGGTGCTTCTCTTTCCAACCCTTCTGAATCTATCCAACATGTAGTTTTGAAACAACTTCACCAAACTCTAGTGAAGATGAGCTTATATGAACTAATTAAAACCTCAACTCCTCACCATCAAAAAATAATAGATATATTTCAATCTATAGATGTTCAATCTAAAGATCCTCAACCCCTTGTAGCCTTTGTCAGAACTCTTCAACTCTCCACCCTTGTCACTTTCAAGGATTTAGAAATACCTTCTATTCATCTTGAGGTTCTCGATCCTCCCCTTTTAATTACTACATATATCAATCAAACCCACATCAAAATGGAGATGATTGATGGAAGAGATAGTATTAAAATTATCTCCTCCCATGCTTATAACTAACTTAAGTTGCCAAAAAATATCATGTCCAAAACTATAGCAGTCCTCCACTCCTTTAATGATACTACGACTACTACCTTAGAGATAATTGTCCTCCACATCTACTTAAGACCTCACATCATTATAGAAGTATTTTACGTTGTAGAGGGTAAATTAAAATATAGCATACTACTTGGACACCCTTGGATCCATTCCATGAGTTTTGTCCCATTCACCTTAGATCGATGTCTTAAATTTGAATATGAGGGTCACTTCATCACCATACTAGCTGACCCTAGTCCTTTTGCATCTTGTAACATGACATATCTACCTAATGATGTTATTTTTCCTCATTTATCTACCTCACCACCAACCCCCAATAACTCCATCCCTACCATTGATGAAGCTTCAACTAGTTCATCCATCCCTTTTTATAGATCCCCATAGAGGACCCCTTAGAACCTACATTCTAACATCACTCACTTGAAGATTATCATATTTTGGCATTGGATGCCTTCCCTACTCCTCAAAAGTATGAGAAAATTAACCATGATCCTATTTATGACCCCAACATCAAAGTCATCATTATTTTCAATCTGCCTAATCATCAAACAAATTTATTCTACAAGAGACTCAATCATCCACTTCTAACTTCCTCTACCACCTCTTCTATCTGACCATTTACCTCTAGCATCTCCTATATGGACAAACCCATATTTGCCAAATCAAACCTTCATAAGTATGCTTGGAAAGAATTTGGCCTTGGCCATTATAAACATAGACCTCATGAGTTACCCTTGATCAAAACCTAAAAACCTCATGAGCTATTTAGCCTTGGCTTCGTACCACCAAAATAAACCACCAATTCACCTAAACCCATCACCACGAATGATGAGGATATCCCATCCTCACCAACCCCATCTCTTTCTAAGTTTTAAGATTTTGATATCATCTCATCTAACTTTTTTTAATCAATACCATTATTTTGGGCCCCCTAACCTATCAAAAGGGTGGCCAAATGAAAACATTTCCTCTCATTCATCCTAAAATGGTAAAAAATTATTCTCCTATCATTCACACCATTCAAAATTAGGACAATGATTCCATTCTCACTTATCTTGGTGTGAAGATTCTTTTGTCCAATATCTTCCTCCTAAGAACCAAACAATATTGAATTAATCCACTAACGATGTCAACTTGGATACTCAAGATAACCCTCACATTATCAATATTGGTCAATCCTTGAATTCCTTAGAGCAATAGGATCACCCTCTCTTCCTTCATGATCAAAGCGTAGTATTATTAAGCATGACATATACTGAGAGGGGGTGAATCAGTATATTAAATATCTTTTACTTAATCTAATTTATTTTCTTTAACCACTTAATCACACATTCAAGATATGAAATAAAACCAAAATAATAATATGAACTACACAAGAGAGAGAGAGACACCAAATTTTTATGTGGAAACCCAAAGAGGGAAAAACCATGAAAAACAATCTCAAGTATATGGATGAGCACCAACTTAAATTATAAAATTCATAAGCACCAAATTTCAGGAGCACCAACCCTTTTGTTGAGAACCAATGTAGCAATGATTTTTTAGCACCAACCCATAGGATCACCAACCCATAGGAGCACCAATCCCTCTTGTGTATAAAAAACAACTATCTCTCAATTTTGCTTACTCAACAAATGATATAACTCTACAATATCTCCTACTTTTCTCTCTTCAAAAATAAATACAAACCATGCACATTATTTCATATTAAAAATGGCTTGTCAAGCCTTTATTTATAGCTTCCCAAATGACCTTTGGCATTGACCCTTAGTGACCCTTCAATCCTCATGGAAAATTGTTCCAAACTTGCATGACCCTTTGTATCCTTGCATTTTAAAAGTCATATGGTGACCCTTCATAAGAAAATGTGTCCTTTCCTCTTTTGCCTTTATCTTGGTGTCTTTTCATATTCCTAAAAGTGTCCCTTCATGGAAAATTATGTCATACCCTCTTTTGTCTTCACATGGTGACTATTGGAATTCCTCAAAATAGCTCTTCATGAGAAAATGCATCCCATTCCTCTTTTGTCTTTTACCCCGTGACTCTTTGACTTCTCCATGGGCCCTTTTTTGACTTATATGCAACCAAAAATATGTTCATTAATATTAAATAAATATTAGCACACATTATCCAATATATGAATATTAAAAACACCATTAAATGCAATGGGGCCTTTATCACCAATAATGCTAGACCCTTGAAATCAATGACAATATTTCCAACAATCTCCCCCTTTATCATTGATGGCAACCTCAAACTGTAACTTCCACATCCTAAATCTACACATACTACCATCTAAAAAACATACAATAACTCCCCCTTATTATAGCAACCTATACATGTTCCTTATACCTATTTTTTCACCTATACTTATACCTATACCTATTTTTGTTCTTCTCCCCTTTGAAATCAATGGCAAAGGGCCTACCTAGAGCTAACACTTAGCTCCCCCTCAACTAATGCTGAACCTCAATGGTAGGAAGTAAAATAAATTACTCCCAACTTCTCTTATAGATACTCAAATGTGTCTTTTGGTAGTGCCTTTATGAAAATATCTAAAATTTACTCTATAGTACTGATATATTCTATCTTAACCTATTAATTTTTAACTTTCTCTCTCAAGAATTGATATCTAATAGGAATATATTTTGTTCTTGAATGGATCACTAGATTCTTCAAAATATTGATAGCACTTGTGTTGTCACAAAAAATAGAAATAGGTTCACCATATTTTACCTTAATATCTTCCAAATTTTGCTTCATATAAAGCACTTGAGCACAAAACAATACCACTATAATATATTCTACTTCAGCTATAGAAAGTGATACTAATTTTTATGTTTTGCTTAGCCATGATACTAAGCTATCACCAAGGAAGAAAGCTCCTCCACTTGTAATTTTTATATCATCCAAGCAACCTACCCAATCTAAATTTGTATAAGCAACTAAAGTGAAATCTCTGCCTGTGGGATACCACAATCTATAATCCAATGTCCCCTTGATATATCTAAATATTCTTTTCACCAACTGAACATGACTATCTTTTGAAGTTGATTGATATCTTGAAACCATACCTACTACATACATGATGTCTATCCTCGATGCTATCAAATATAAAAGACTACCAATCATAGATCTATACAAAGATTGATCTATAATATGTGAATCTTCATCCTTGCTCACCTTATTTCCTATACACATTGGTGTGCCAACAAATGAAAAATCCTCAAAACCAAATTTATTCAACATCTCCTTGGCATATTTACTTTGAGATATGAAAATTCCTTTATTTGACTAAAATATTTACAATCCTAAGAAAAATGACAATTCTCCAAGCATAGACATCTCAAATTATTTTTGCATATTATCAAAAATTCCTTTTTGTCATCTTTTCAATGTTTTATCCAAAAATGATGTCATCAACATAGATGACAACAATCAATTAATGCTCACCTTCTATTTTGATGTAGAGATTATTGTCAGTAAATCATCTCTTGAAACCTTGATCTTATAGGTACTTATCAAGTCTTGCATACCAAGCTCTGGGAGCTTGTTTCAATCCATACAGTGCTTTCTTCAATTTTCATACATGGCTATAAATATTTGAGAGAATAAATCCCTCAGGATGCTCAATGTAGACCTCTTATTCTAGATTCTCATTTAAGAAGGTAGATTTGACATCCATCTGAAACACTTTTAAATTTTTAAACACTACATATTCAAGAAACATTATAATAACCTCTATCCTTGCCACTGGTGAAAAAGTTTCTTCAAAATCTATTCCCTCAATCTAATCATATCCTTTACATACTAATCTTTCTTTATTTTTGGTCACTTCTCCATTTTTATTCAACATATTTATATAAAACCATTTTGTTCCTATCACATTGTGATATTTTGGTCTAGGCACTAATTCCCAAGTATCATTATTTTCTATCTGATTTAATTCTTAGTCCATTGCCTTAACCCAATGCTTATCATGTCTAGCTTCTGAAAAAGTTCTAGGCTAAATTTTGGATAACAAAGAGAAATTAACTTGCTCAGATTCACTTACCATCATTTTTATGGTGTGAATTCCTTCATTTATGTCCCCGATGATGTCAATTTAATTATTATTTATTTGGAGATATTTGGATGGGGTTTTGGTGTCCTTTTTCTCCTTCTCATCTTCATCTGATTCTTCAAAATCTTCCTCTTCAATGATTTTAGGAATGTCTATTAGATCACTGATTCTTTGTGTTCCATCTTATTTTATACTGACACTTGCACTTTCAACAATTTTCTTGGTTATTTTTTTATAAAATTTATAAGCTTTACTTTTTCAAGAATAACCAATAAATATACCTTCATTTGCTCTAGATTCAAACTTATCAAGTTTTTCATCGGTTCTCTTTATGAAGCATTTGCTGCCAAAAACTCTAAAATAATCAACTATTTTTGGTTTGTCTTTCCATAGATCATAAGGAGTCTTGTCACTATTGACTCTCAATAATGATATATTTTGAATATGCACTATTGTAGAAACTACTTCTCTCCAATATTTATCTGATATCTTGGATTCATTTAGCGTTTTCTTTTTCATCTCCTAAACTATTCTATTTCTTTGGTCAACTACTCCATTTTACTATAGAGTTTTGGCTATTGAATAATGTCTCTTTATTGCATGGTCTTCATAAAACTCAATAAATTGATTTGACATGAATTTTACTCCTTGATATGATCCTAGACACTTAATATTTAAACTAGTTTCATTCTCAACTAATTCTTTGAATGCTTTGAAATGTCTGAAAGTTTCTAATTTTTTTAGAAAACATTACCTAAATCATACGTGAAAAATAATCAATAAGCAACATGAAATATTTTTCACCTTGAGTACTTTGAGTTCTTATAGGTCCACATAGATCAGTGTGAACAAGCTATAGCATTTGAGTGGTCGAGTAATCTTTTGTTTTGAACCGCCTTCTACCCTATTTCCCATGCTAACAAGGTTCACAAAGCATTTATTGTTCCCAAAACCAGTCACTCATTTTTATGGAAAAATCATTGACCATTTTGGTCCTACAAGCCAAAATTGGTCTCCCTCTTTCTCAAAAATGTTCTGAATGGTCAAGTCATTCAATTGCACAAGCCTTTTCAGTAAAGGAAATCACTCATTTTAAAAGGGTTTACAGTTAGGAAAATGAACAAGGTTCAACAGATGAATTTTTTTGCAAGAAAAAATTTCAAAACACTTGAAGGCATTTCCTAAAAAAATTGATAAGGATGGTTCAACATCGGGGTTCAATGATATGAAATAAACTATATAGACCGACCATAGTCACATTGAACTTTGAACCATTGAACTCCACTAAAAAGGTTCAAGCTGAGGGTTCAAACAAAAGGTTCAAGCGAAAGGTTCAATGATACATTTAATTCATAAGAAGACTAAGTGAACATGACTCTTTGAGAAATATAAAGTATTGAGCTGCTCAACCATCGAACCGTTGAACCATTGAACTATTGAACCATTAAACCATTAAACCATTGAATCGGTCAACTTCTAAAAATGGTTCAAGGTTCAAATGGTTCAAAGTTTAACATTGAAGTAAGATCCAAGGGATTCAAGAAGTGGTGATGGGCTTGAAGACATCAAATTTTAGTCTAGTGAACTTTGAACCATTAAACCGATGAACTCCAAAAGAATAGTACAAAGTTTAAAAGGTTCAAGCGACTAGTGACATCCCCATGGATGTCAAATTTAGGATGATGGAAGAACTATTGGTTTTCAAAATAGCATAGGCCTAAGGGAAAACTCAACGATTCGCTAAGAAAAGAGCAAGAGAAGCCAACAAAAGAAAAGAAGATGGCCCTGAGAGCTCAGATCATCAATAAGAGACAAAATATAGAGATAAAAGAGAGAACATGATAGATAATCCAAAAGTGTCAATAGAGAAGTTATTCCAATGGTTGGAATAGTCCACTAGGTGGTTGTTGAAAAGCATAAGCATTCAATAGTGTAGCCCATTTTTCTTTGTTTGAGTAAAGATGAGTGGGTAATCATGTAAGTATCATAAAGAGGAGTGGCCTTACCTCTTAGAAGACCAAACAGCCCATGCTTATGAAGAGACATTTTGATATTATTTAAACACTAAATTTAGGGCTGCTAATCTGCTCCAGCATGGCCCCTTTGTAGGACTTTCTCTTTCCAATGTGTTAAATATAGCATGGGCTATTTGTGGAAAGAAGCACCAAAGTCTTTCTTTTGTACTTGAAGAAGAGGGGATCTCTCAGTTATTGGAAAAAATCTCTACCCAAATTGAAAGGCATTTTTGAGACTTTGAGCTCAAATTGTTAATTAAATTTTATCAGGTGAATGAGAAAGCAAGTGACCTTTCAAACTTTGTATTGAAATAACTTGTGTTATGTAGGAAATTGTTCTTATGTCTTTTTCCTTATATAATCTTGTCTATCTGATCGAATAAGTAGAGTAAGTCAAAATAATCTAGGGGATACTCTGAAGCTGAAGCTGATTATGGAGACTTTGTGCTACCATAATTATCTTTAGTTTGTGTTTTCATGTCCTAGAATAGAGGATATTGTAAATGATTTAAACTAGATTTATCCTTTATAATCTTACTCTATCGTATTTTAAATGGAGACTTTGGGCTGCACTTCATTCTACTATGTTCTACATCCTAAACTAGTAATAGAAGCAACGGGAGACTTTGTGCTTTCATGAATTTCTTGTGGATTTAGTTATTAACTGGGAAGCTTTCCCTTTTATTTTGTGAACATCATTTTTGAAAAAAGATAAATGGATGGTATAATCTTACCCCTGAGTTAGTATTTAGTATAGGTTAAGTTTGCAATAGTTTATAGGGAACCTTCCCTTACTTAGAGGAGAGATTTATCTCTTTACGCTATGGCTGATATACCCATTTTGCCTTCAGTTAGTTGATGACAAAATATTCACCCAATAATTTTTTAGTGACTCCACTAGGGAAGAATGTGCAATTTGAAGCCTTAAGCTTCAAATTGAAGAATTTCTAGTTCTTTTCCATTTCACACTTTGACAGATCCATGGTATACGTGAAGCTAGAGAGCTCAAGGTATTATTGATCCTGTATTCAATCTGGTGCACCAAAATAATTTTGATCTCTTTTCTCCACCATCTCACCTTTAGCAAACTAGGAGTTTTCCTCCTACCAACGTCATATCTTCAATACCAGGTGAAGTTTTTAGTCCTAGTGATAGTAGAGCTTTGTCTATACATACTCCACAAAGGTTTGTTATCCCTCCTTGTAATCATCACATCATGGCAGCCCATGGTCCTTGGGGTAACACTTTTGGCCCTCTCAATCTAACCCTACCTTTACATGAACTACCTCGTAGTTCAAGAAACAATTTTCTTAAGTTCTATGGTGATGGGAAAGTTCATCATGATGATCATGTTGCATCTTTCTGCATAGCTTGTGGTGTGATAGGTGTTGAATATGAAGATATAGTGGTAATACTATTTGTAGAAACATTACAAGGTGTTGTCATAGATTGGTTTCATCATCTTCAAGATCAGACTATAACTAACTGGAACACTCTCAAGGCCAAGTTGGAGGCTAGGTTCAAACCTACATAAGATGCACATGCCTTGTTATCTCAACTTACGCAAATGAAAAAAGAAGTCTCATGAGCCTATATGAGACTTCATTGCCAAATTCAATAAGTTGAGGAACAAGATTCTTACAATTGCTCAGCCAACACCAGAAAATCTTAAGTGCTTCTTCATCAATTCTCAACTTCTCGAAGTAAATTTTTTATTAAGGTGGGTTGGCCCTATAGATATTTTTACAGCTCAAATGTTGGCTACCGAGGTCGAAGATGATCTTATCCTTATAGGTAAGATAAGAAGAGATCCTAATAAAAATAAATTTTCTTCATCTACTAAAAATTATTCTACAAGCACTACTGATCCTATGGTGCAAAAGTTAGTGAATGAATTGCTAGCTCTAAAAATGCAAATGGCCCAAGGTATGTCTACTCCTCCTTATCAAGATATACCAAGGAGGACATTTCCCAACCATTCATATCAAGGCAATGCTGCCAAAAGTCAAGGATAGTCCAATCATCTTCCTCCCACATAGGGGAAGCTTGCCATTGAAGTAGCACCGATCAACTCAATAGTCAATTATTATGAAGCTAAACATGATTTCTCTTTCCAACCTGAGTTATACCAAGAAGAGGATGTTAATCTCTTTGCAAAAGGAGAAGAAGAATTAGCTAGTGACTCTAATATTGGTTTTCTGAATTACCAAAATGAAGCTAGAAAAAAGGGAGAAGTGTTTGATGGAGCATATGCTATTTTTACTAGGTCCCAAAACTATTCAACTCAATATGTTGATAGGGTAAAAGCATTAAAAGAACCTTAGCCAGTGATTTCAATTGCTAAACGGGGAACTTCACTGCCTTTTCAATCAAAGGACCTAATGACTAAAAAAAAAGTAAGTACCTCAAAAAATCATGTACCTTCTTCTTTTATTCCTCAGACCAGTGCCACATCAAATAAAAATTAGAATGATGGACTTCCTTCCTCTATTTCTAGTTCATTCCAGTTATTCAACATAATTGATCATGCTAGGAAGACCAAGATCTAAATGTCTGAGTTTGAATACTTACAAGCCAACCCTAACCAGTTGGATAGGTTGGTTGAATGCATCAAAAATAAAACCATCCCTATAGGACAAGATTCTACAGAAGTGACCCAAGATTCCCCAAAGAATAAATCCATGCAAACTAATCTTGCCACTACTCCTCTTGTTGCCCTTGGGAAAATAGAACCTTTCTATGTTTCCCTATTGATAAATGGTCATAAATTGAGCAATTGTATAATAGACTCTGGAGCTTCTGATAATGTTATGCCTACCAAGGTAGCAAATTCTCTTGATCTTACCTTAACTAAGACTTTTGGGAGATGTTTCTCCATGAAAAACAAGTAAGTACCACTTCTGGGTCAAATCAAGGATGCCCAATTTGCGTTTGTAGCTTTTCTAGATAAGAGGATTAAAATGACAGTCTTAGTGGCTGATGTTCAACTTCTTATGGAATTTTGCTTAGATTTAAATTTTATAAAGATATAGGTGGAGAGTTGAACATGGATCTATCTGAAGTGAGGATACCTATTAAGGGAATCATGTAAAAGTTTCTTCTTGAGGAAGAGTTAAAATATATTGTTACTCAAATGTCAGACCCAAAAGCTCAAATTTTATTTGAATCCTCAGGAATGGGTAATTATTTTTTGTCCACTAAAGATGTTTCTATTCCATCAGATGAAATTTCATTAGGTGACAATTCAGATGATTCAAATAGAAAATCAAAAGAATTTGTAGAGAAAATTTTAGGTAAAAGGGGGTCTTCCTTCGCTAATGAAGAGAAATCTTTAAGAAGATCAAATTCTAATGATGTTTGGATTTTAGAATTTGATGGCAATTGTTCTTCTACTAGTTCTAGAGTTAGAATTGTTTTAATATCTTGGCAAGGAGAAATATTCCCTTACTCATACAAGTTGAAGTTTGGCAATACCAACAACACCGCTAAATATAAATCATTGTTGCTCAGATTACAAGTTGCTCATGCTAGAGGTGTCAAGATTCTTCATGCCCGAGGAGATGTTGAATTGGTGGTTTGTCAGGTGAGGAATCTGTACCAAACCAAAAATGAAAGGTTACGACATTATCACAATCTTGTATGGGATTGCATTGAAAGTTTTTATGCTTTCAATATTTATACAGTGCCAAGAGAGTTTAATGCTTTCAAAGGGAACAAGTACACTATTGAGCTAGTCTTTTGACCAAGTGTACCTGAAAATGCTGACCATTGGTAGGTATTTAATGGTGATAATCAAATTGTCACTTTTTTGGAAAAGATGGACAATTTTGAGGAGCTTTTTATTGAAGGTAGTGACTCTCCCCCACAGGAATCGGTCCCTGAAAGAGATTCACAAACTAGTGAAGAATTTCTTGAACTCAAAGGAAATAAAATTCCAAAAGGTTTGGTTTCTCTTGAGAAGTTATTTGATAAGCATGATAGGTATATCAAGTAGCAACAAATAAATACAAGTTCCTCCAATAAGTTTGATAAAATAAATTTGAGTATGGAAAAAAATCCAAAAATGGTCAACATTGAGAATTGTTGCACTTCTGATGAAAATCTCAAATTTATTACTCTTCTTCGTCGTTACATTGATGTTTTGGTGTATTATTATGATGATTTGATATCTCTCAGGCCTAAAGAAATTCAGCATGAAATTCTTCTCAAAGTTGGGTCATTATCTCACAAGTAGAAATAAAGGCAATACAATCCCAAAATATTAGGTACTATCCTTTTTGAGATCTAGAAGATGTTAAATGCTAGAATAATTTTTCCAATCCACCATTCCACCTAGGTTGCAAACATAGTCCCTGTGAGGAAAAAGAATGGAGAAATTTGTATCTATGTTGATTTCAGAAACCTAAATCAATCTTCTCTAAAGGATAACTACCCCCTACCCATCATGGATCAAATATTGCAAATAGTGATTAGCTCAGAAATATTATCAATGTTAGATAGTTTTTATGGGTATAATCAATTTGAAGTCAATGAATAGATCAATATAAAATTGCTTTCACTACACCTTGGGGCACATTCGCATATCATAGAATGCCTTTTGGTCTGATCAATGATGGCGCCACCTTCTAGAGAGCAATGGATCTTACCTTCAAAGATGAATTAGGGAAGTTCATCATGGTGTATCTTGATGACTTGACTATTTTCTCCAAACATCTTCTTGATCATGTGCATCATTTACAACAAGTGCTAGAACACAGTTAGTAAAATGGTATTTATCTCAATCTCAATAAGTCAATTTTTGGGGTTACAGAAGGTAAACTTATCTGTCACTCTGTATCTCAAGAAGGCATAAAAATTGACTCAAAAAGAGTCAAATCTATCTAAAATCTTACTCTTCCTACTAGTAAGACTGTATTTCATTCTTTCTTTGGAAAGGTGAATTTTCTATGAAAGTTCATTCCTGAATTCACAGAGAAAACTTGCCACATTGTTGACATGATGAAGGATAAAGCTACTTTTAATTGGACTACAAATGGAAAAGCAACATTTAAAGATATCAAGAAGGCTATTGTTCATGCCCCAATCTTGGTTTGTCTAAATTATGCCAAAGACTTCATGATATACAGCTATGCTTCTGAACATACACTTTTAGCCATTTTGGTTCAACAAAACAAAGAAGGTGTGGAATCTCCCATATCATTTATGATTTGTCTTTTCAGAGCTCATGATTTTAAATATTTGAACATGGAGAAGCATGCATATGCCATGGTTAAGGTGGTAAAAGATTTTAGATTCTATATCTTGAATTCATAAACTATTGTTCTGGTCCCTAATACAATAGTGAAATCCATTTTATCTCAACAGGAGTTTGGTACTAAAAGGGGAAATTGGATTGCCAAAATTCAAGAGTTTGATCTTGATATCAACCCTACTAAGCTGGTGCAAGGAAGAGGTCTGTTCACCATTCATCGATTCAGTGGTGAAAATAGTTTCTTTCTAAAATATCAAGATGAAATGCCATTCTCACTGCCTCACAGTGGGCAACATCTGAAGCACTTCAATCCTTAAAGTATCAGATAAATTTATTTCTACATTTGTATAGTCTTTGTTTGTTTTATATTGTTCATTTAGTTTTTTGGTGTCTTTCTCTTTTTGGGTGGCTTGAATCCATGTCCCAATGGCATAGATGGAGGCACTTAGAGTCTGGATTCTACTCCCTTCGATCATTTCAAAATATAATCGATGAAAGTTCCCTAATTGGAGTTAGTTATTGTTCCCAAAACTAGTCACTCATTTTTATGGACAACTCGTTGACCATTTTTGTCCTGTAGGCAAAACGTGGTCTCCCTCTTTCTCAAAAATGTTCTAAGAAGTCAAGTTATTCAATTGCACAAGCCTTTTCAGTAAAGGAAATCACTTATTTTCAAAGGGTTTACAGTTGGGAAAATGAACAAGGTTCAACAGGTGGGTTTTTCGCAAGAATTTTTTTCAAAACACTTGAAGGCATTTCCTAAAAAATTGATAAGGATGGTTCAACATTGGGGTTCAATAATATATGGTTCAATAGTGGGGTTCAATGATATGAAATAAATTATATAGACCGACCATAGTCGCATTAAACTTTGAACCATTAAAATTCATTAAAAAGGTTCAAGTGGAGGGTTAAAACAAAAGGTTCGAGTGGAAGATTCAACAATACATTGAATTCATAAGAAGACTGAGTGAACACGACTCTTTTCAAAACATAAAGTATTGTGCTGTCAAACCATCGAACCATTGAACTGGTCAAATTATAAAAATAGTTAAAGGTTTAAATAGTTCAAAGTTTAACACTGAAGCAAGATCCAAGGGATTCAAGAAGCAGTGATAGGCCTAAAGACATCAAATTATAGTCTAGTGAACATTGAACCATTAAATTGATGAACTCCAAAAGAATGGTACGAAGTTTAAACGGTTCAAGTGACTGGTGATGTCCCTATAGATGTCAAATTTAGGATGATGGAATAACCGTTTGTTTTCAAAATAGCACTGGCCTAAGGGAAAACTTAGCAACCCACTAAAAAAAGAGCAAGAAAAGCCAGTAAAAGACAAGAAGATGGCCCCGAGAGCTCAGATCATCAGTAAGAGAAAATATAGTTGAAAAGAGGGAACATGATAGACAATCTATAAGAATCAGTAGAGAAGTTATTCCAGTGATTGGAACAGTCCACCAGGTGGTTGTTAAGAGCATAAGCATTCAATGGTACAACCCATTTTTCTTCATTTGAGTAAAGACAAGTGGATAGTCATGTATCATAAAGAGGAGCGCCCTTACCTCTTAGAAAACTAGGCAACCCATGCTTATGAAGAGACATTTTGATATGTTTTAAACACTTAAGTCAGGGCTGGTAATCTGCTCCAACATGGCCCCTTTGCAAGACTTTCTCTTTACAATGCATTAAACAGAGCATGGGCCGTTTGTGGAAAGAAGTGCCAAAGTCTTTATTTTGTATACTATTTATTGTAATCTTTTTTCCTAAAAAAGATGGCATCTCTCAGTTATTGGAAAAAATCTCTGCCCAAATTGAAAGGCATTTTTGAGACTTTGAGCTTAGATTATTAATAAAATTTTATCAGGTGAATGAGAAAGCAAGTGACTTATCAAACTTTGTGTTGAAATAACTTATGTTATGTAGGAAATTGTTCTTATGTATTTTCCCTTATATAATCTTATCTATTTGATCAAATAAGTAGATCAAGTGAAAATAATGTGGGGGATACTCTGAAGCTGAAGATGATTATGGAGATTTTGTGCTACCATAATTATCTTTAGTTTGTGTTTTCATGTCCTAGAATAGAGGATATTGGAAAGGCTTTGAACTACCTTTATCCTTTGTAATCTTACTCTGTCATAGTTTTTGGTGGAGACTTTGGGCTGCACTTCATTCTCTTATGTTCTACATCCTAAACCAGTAATAGAAGTAATGGAAGACTTTGTGCTTTCATGGGTTTCTTGTGGATTAAGTTATTACCCAGGAAGCTTTCCCTTTTATTTTTTGAACATCATTTCTGAAAAAAGAGAAATGGATGGTATAATATTACCCATGAGTTAGTATTTAGTATAGGTTAAGTTTGCAATAGTTTATAGGGAACCTCCCCTTAATGAGAGGAGAGATTTATCTCATTACGTTGTGGCTGATATACCCATTTTGCCTTTAGTTAGTTGAGACAAAATATTCACCCAACAGCGTGTTAGATAGATTTGTAATCTTTGGAATATTTATGACTACTTGCTTCTTGATGATGTTGACAAGATTGTCAAAATTCATGTGTCCCAATATTTTGTGCCATAGCCAACTTTATTTAATTTGATTTAAACAACATCTTTGACCTTTGATGTCTGATAACATATACAAATTATTATCTATTCTCTAAGCATATGCATCCAACACATCTGAATATTTTATCCTAATTCCATAACCTTTTGCATAAAACTTTAGTGTGTGCCCCTGATCACACATTTGACTTACATTCAAAATATTATGGTTAAGACCTACATACAAAATATTTTTAGTTTTAGTTCTACGATTATCCAAACTTAGTGTACCTTTTATGGTAATTATGATAGTAGTATTATCTCCAAAGTTCACTATGCCACCATTGATCTTCTTCAAGGTTATGAACTTAATTTTATCTCCTGTCATGTGCCTCAAACATCCACTATCAATGAACCATGTCTTTTATTCATTTCTTGCATGCAAAGTTATCTGCACCAACATAGATTTTTTAGGTTGTTTCTTTTTTCATGAACCTATCTAAAATTTCTTCTTGATGAATGGAGCCTTGAAACTCTAGTCCTTCTTGACTAAATCGAACACACTTATAAAGTATCAAGCTATGTGTCTAAAGTTATTGCACTTATAACATATTATGGCCTCTTCATTAAATCCTAATAGAGGAACAAAAGAGTTGTGGCTTATACTTGACTCTACATGACTTTCCTTCTCCTTATTTTTAAAATTGGACAACCTATTTTATTATGACCATATCCATTAAAATAAAAATAGTAACCATAAAAATAGGACCTATTTGTGTATCTTTGACTTGATTGCCTTTTGTGGCTCTATTATTTCTAGCCTTCTTTGTTTGAGATGTCCTTTGTATTCTTAAATTCTTTCTTTTTTATTTCCTATTTTATAAGAACTTCATCACATCTCTTTCATTTTTCCTTGTCTATGAAATTAGTGGCCTCCCTTTCTCTTTTTCAAATCTGATACCTATTTTATCTAACATTGATATTTGACTTTATAATATTTTATTCAACATATTAGTGATATTCTCAAATTTTGAATCACTGGCTACTCTATCATTGATTGATTTATTTGTTTTCTTAAGATCTACTTTTAAAGAAGTAATTTTAATAACATACCTTTCACATTCTTTACTTACTTTTTATAACTATGTCATTAGATCTTCTATTGTTTCCTTTAACTCCTTTTCATTTTTTTGTGATCTAGATCTTTAATCTTCAATTCTTCTTCTCATCAAATTTTAACTCTTCTAAGGAAAAAATGATTTCTCCTTCTAGATTCACTTTGGCTTCATCCTATTCTTCTTCTTGATAATCTATGCTTTTGCTTGTAGACGCATCTTCATGTATGACCATGAATAGAATCTCTTCTTCTTCTGAATCACTGACTCTACTATCTTTGACTGAGCTAAGATATTTAGAATACAAACTCTTCTTCTCAAATCCCTTCTTGAATTTTCCATTAAAATTCTTCTTGTATGTATAATTTCCTTCTTCATTGTCACCATTACCCTTGTATGGGCACTTAGCTATAAAATGTCTAATCTTTCTACAATTAAAACATTTAAACGATAAATTTCCTTAATATTTACCTATGCCTTTTTTTAGATTTAAAATGAATAGAGAATTATTGTCATCTTCATCATCACTAGAACTGTCACTTAATTCTTGAATCTTAGCCTTCTCTTTCTTTGATGTCTTGAAATCAAATTCTCTCTTTGATGGTTTCTCTTGTTTGGTCTGCATATCATATGATGTAAGAATACCATTTAGTTAATCTATCTTTAGCTTGGATAAATTATTCATCTCTTCAATTTCCAAAACTTTTGCATCATATCTCCATGGTAGATATCTCAAAAAAAATTGAACCAAAATTGATTCTTCTAACTTTTCTCCAAGACCTTGAATCTGATTAACTATTTGATCAACCCACAAAAGATAACTTGCTATATTTTCTTTCTCTTCCATCTTCAAACTCTCAAACTATCTTCTAAAAGTCTAAAGCTTAGCTTACTAAACCTTTCCATCACCTTTGTAAATATTCTCAAGTTTTACCCAAGTTTCATGAGTAGATTTACATTACATAACTTTAACAAATTATGTTTCACATAAACCACATAAAATAACATTTACAACTTTATCATTATTTTCATTTGCCTTCTTTTCTTCTAGAGTAGTTACAAGTGTCCATGGCTCTTCATATTCCTCCACTACTACTTTCCAAATGTCGAATCCAAGGGCCATCAAATAAGTCTTCATCCTTATGCTCCAAAAATCATAATTTGTCCCATCAAGAAAAGGTTCCTTATTTGTATAAAAACCTTCATGTGATCTAGCCATCGTGCTTCTCGATCTACATTGAAGCTGTAAAATTTTTAAAAAAGAAACCTACTCTGATACCAATTGTTAAGAATGAAATATACTAAGAGGGGGGGTGAATCACTATATTATATATCTTTTACTTAATCTTATTTCTTTTTTTTAACCACTTAATCACACATTCAAGATATGTAATAAAACTAGAAAAATAATATACACCACACAAGAGAGAGAGAGAAACTAAATTTTTACATGGAAACCCAAAGTGGGAAAAACCACGAAGAACAATCTCAAGTATATGAATCAACACCAACTTAAATTACAAAGTTTACAAGCACCAACTTATATGACATCAACCTCTTTGCTGAACACCAACCCACAGGAGCACCGACCCCTTGAAAATATTTGTGAGCACCAACCCACAAGAGCACCAACCCCTCTTGTGTATAAAACACAACTATCTCTCAATGTTACTTACTCAACAAATACTAGAACTCTACAATATCTCCTACTTTTCTCTCTTCAAAAACAAATACAAACCAGGCACACTCTTACATATTACAAATGGCTTCTCAAGCCTTTATTTATATCTTTCTAGATGAACTTTGGCATTCACCCTTTGTGACCCTTCAATCCTCATGAAAAATGGTGCCAAACTTGCATGACCCTTCATATCCTTGCATTTGAAAAGTCATATGGTGACCCTTCATAAGAAAATGCATCCTTTCCTCTTTTGCCTTTATCTTGGTGACTTTTTTAATTCTTCAGAGTGTCCCTTTGTGGAAAAATGTGCCATAACCTCTTTTGTCTTCACATGGTGACTCTTGGAATTCCTCAAGATGACTCTTCATGAGAAAATGAATCCCATCCCTCTTTTATCTTTTACCCCATGAATCTTTGAATTATCCATGGGCCCTCTTTTGACTTATATGCAACCAAAAATATATTCATTAATATTAAATAAATATTAATATACATTAGCCAAGATATGAATATTAAAAACACCATTAAATGTAATGGGGCCTTTATCACCAATAATGATAGACCTTTGACATCAATGACAATATTTCCAACAAGCATTTTCTTGGTCCTATTAGGATATGCCTGAAATTGACCCTTCCATAGTTATCCATGTTATTTTCATCCATCTCGATGTTAAACCTATCAGATAACAGATTCGTACGATTCACCCTCGTATTTCCCTTCTAGTCAAAGAATATCTTTAGCGCCTCTTATCTATCAACTTAATCTAACCCATTGATTATCCCTAATGGGTTTCTAACATCATTCCCACTACCAATCCCATAGGATAAATTTGCCTCTGTATTGACCTGCATGACCTCAACCTTGTTTGTTTAAAGGATGACTTCCCTTTGCCTAACATCGACCAACTTGTTTATCTTACAGTTGGCCATGAGATGTTATCTCTCATGGACAGTTTCACAAGGTATAATCAAAGCTTGATTACCCCCAAAAATTAATATAAAACCTCTTTTATCACCATATGGGGAACCTTATGCTATATGGTCATGCTATTTCGTTTAAAAAATTCTAGAATAACCTAATAGTGAACCATGACCTACATATTCCATGAACTCATCCATAAAATCATAGAGGACTATGTAAACAATCTCCTTGGGAAATCCAAATATTACAAGGATCATATAGACATTCTCATAATTATATTTGAATGCCTAATCCATTTCCATGTTTGATTTAGCCAAAATAAATGTATTATTGGGGTGCTTTTTGGAAAGCTTCTTGGTTTCATTGTCTCCCTTTAAGGAATCGAAGTAGACCCTACCAAAGTCAGATCAATTTTGGAGATACCACCTATAACCCACTTTAAGAAACTTTGTATCTTGTAGGTAAAGATTCAAAATATCCATTATTTCATCTCTTAGTTATCGAATAGATTTCAACCCTTTCACCATATTCTCAATAAAGAAACATATTTTAAGTGGACTAACAAATTTCAATAGGACTTTGATTCACTCAAATATTGCCTTTCTTCTCCACCTATTTTGATCCCTCCCAAAAAGGATCAACCTTTCTACATTTATATCTCCACCACTGACCATTCCTTAGGGGCAATGCTCACTCACCGTGATGAAAAAAACTAAGATCAAGCTATCTACTATATAAGTTAAACACTTATAGATTATAAAACTTATTACACCCATACCGATAAGTTTTATCTTACCTTAGTCTTTGTGGCTTCTAAACTTCATCATTACCTTCTTAATCACAAAACTTTCATCATCACTAACACCAACCCACTTAATTATATGCACTCTAAACCATACCAAAAATAGCATATGGCTAAGTGGCTCATGCTCTTAGCTAAGTTTGACCTTGAGTTCCTCCAGTAGAAGTTTATTAAAGGGAAATTAATTTTTGATCAATTAGCCAAAGCTCCTCTACTAGATAACCAACTATTTCCTCTTGCATTTCTAGATAATTTCATCATGACTCTTTCTCAAGAGGACCCCACCTACCAAATGACCATATTATTCGATAATTCCAAATGCCAACAAGGTGGGGGTGTTAGAGTTATTCTCATTCCCCTCAATGGTGAACCTCTTCCCCTTTCCTTCAAACTTAAATTTGAATGCACCAATAATGTGGCCGATTATGAAGCCTTAGTAATAGGTCTCTAAACCACTCTATCCTTGGAAGTCAAAATAATCAATGTCTTTGGTGATTCCCAACTTATGGCCAACCAGGTCAACAGATCCTATCAATATAAAAATGGTGTTTTTCTAAATTAAAAACACCTAGTAGATGTAATCTTAGCATCACTTTATCATTACCTTATCCAATCTATTCCATGACCTACCAATAAATTCACAGATATAATGGCTTCCCTTATTTCTTAGATTCCATCTCAGCCTTCCAAATCTAAGCTCTTTGTTACCATTCATCATTTTATCACCCCATATTATATCCATTATAACCTTCCTACCATTTTTAATGTGAACATTTTTAATCTGGATGAATCTCCATCAGACATTTGGTACGAGAAAAATTTTAATTAGCTCAACCTATATATCATTCCTCCCAACCTCTCTAGGAATGCCCAAATAGCTTTTGTCCAGAACACCTCTCATTATACCATACTAGGGGGAATCCTTTACAAACATGGTTTTGATGGCTTCCTTATTTATAGTATTCATAGTCATGAAGCTTCCCATACCATCAAGGAAACACATGATGAAATATGTGGGGGACACTTTAGTGATCTAACTATCACTAAATGTATCCTTCACATTGGATACTATTAGCTCACCCTTAACTAGGACTGCTATGATTATATAAATATGTGTGTTAAATGTCAGCAACACACTGATTTTCATCATGCACTAGCCCACAGCCTTCAAGTATCCAATAAATTTTTGACCTTCTCATAATGGGGACTATATCTCATTGGGGAAATAAATCTTCATTCTTCACAACATCACCACTCTATCATCACCACCATCGAGTATTTCACCAAGTGGGTGGAAGCTATTCCTCTCATCTTGACCAAAGCCAACAAGATTGTTGACTTCATCAACCATCACATCATTTGTCATTTCAGTTTTCCCCATAAGATCATCATTGATAATGGTAAATATTTGAAGAACAAGAAAGTCTAAGGTCTTTGTGATGCATTTGGCATCAAGTTAAGATTTTACTCACCCTACTATCTATAAGAAAATGGGCAGGCAGAATATTTTAAAAAAATGTTAACTAAATTCATCGATGCTTTTATTTGGGATTATCACTTACACATCCCTTTTCTTTTATTGGCCTATCAAACTAGCATTCAAACCTCTACAAGTGCTACCCCTTTCTCTCTAGTTTTTGGAGCAGAGATAGTTTTTCCTCTTGAAGTCTAGATTCCATCTCTTTGCATATCTTTGAAATACATTATTTATGAAAGTGACTATCATCAAGAACATCTCACATGACTTAAACTACTTGATGAGCATCTCCTAGAAATGATTAACCATCTTCATGTCTATCAAGAGTGAATCAAGCATGCCTATAACAAACACCTAAAAGAACAAAAATTCAACATCAAAGACCTCATCCTAAAGGAAAACCAACATGTCACCAACATGGAGAAAAGGAAAAGAGACAATTTTACTTTCAATTGGCTTGGACCCTACATCATAACCCATACGTATGGATCAAGATCTTATCTTTTGTGCTCTCTTGAAGGCAAACTATAACTTGAGCCTCTCAATTCTTTGCATCTGTGTCATTTATTTTGTTAAAACTAGGATTAAGTTTACCTTCTTGTCTAACTTAAGCTTGTCCTTTGATTTACAAGATTTTTGCCTTCACTTACCTATCCCTATCCATTTGATGATAAATGATTACAACATAAAACCATGTGATTAACCATCATAGTTATAGCCTAATCCTAAATATGGGTACCACAACTCTACCCATGGAATGGTTCTCATGGATACTTTTCATCTTTAATCAGACAAAATCCCATGATCATTGTCCCTCAAACCATTCCTTTCACCCATCATTAACCTTTTTGTACTAAATTTTTACACTAATAAAGGTAAACCTATAAGACTATATAGACATGTCCATGTCTAAACATAGCATCAAAATAATGCGGGATACCAAAATATCACTTGGGTTACATATCTATAACATGTAGACTATTCCCTTGAAGGATAGTTTCCCAAAACTAGATTGCTTAAAAGATAGATTTCTCCCTTGAAGGACAGCTACCAAAATAAACAAATCCAACTTAGATCACTCTTTAAAGGATGTCTAAGTAAATTTTTTCAAAATAAATCATTTGAAGCTTCCCATATATATATCAGATTCATAAATATATCAAAAACACAATAATAACAAAAGACCCTATATAAAAATAGAATAAGATATCCCAATAAAGTTACAATCAGCTTTCATATCTATCAATAGTAGACTTCATGTATCGATCAGTCTACACCTTGTATTAAGACATGGACTTGTCTATTATGGTTCTTAGGTCACCTATAGAAGGGATAAACTAACCCATATAAGTTTACCCTACCTATCACCCATTTCTTCATATTCTTATTACCTATCTCCCATTTTTACTACCTACAAATCAATGGATTATGAGCTTACTTGACACAATGTGATCAAGACACCTTTTTATCAACCAAAGAATGATAATTCACTACATTTGAGAGGCTTATATTCCCTAAGTCTATCTAAATTTGGTATTTTAATCCTTACCAATGAAAAAACATCATGTTTTTTCTTATCCTCTTAATATTGGTTCATGTAGATATATGTCTTCTAAATCTCATCTTTTTCCCCACATATAGTTGATTATTTAACTCACTTTATGTGATTTCATTAACATCATAAAAATATTTTATGCATCACATAATATATGACCATACACCATAAACAAAATCACCAAACATCATAACCATATCTAACACATCACATAATCCATGATCGTCACATCATATATTAAACCACATCAATAACCATAAACACCAAACCATCCATAATCATAAAAATCATATCCATGAACAAAACAAAACATCATCATCACATGCCTAAGATACTGAGTCCACATCTCATAAAGCATATACATAAACATCCAAACCAAAACTATGAATCATGAAACATACATCATATCTATATATAAATCAAACATCACATCATCAACATAAATAATACATGTAATAATGTATATATATATATATGTATCTCAAAACATTTATATCTCATTACATTGACACATAGGTAGATATGAAAATCATGTACACCTATATCTATATAACATAGCATATCATATTATGTCCCTAGGGAACCACTACCACTAGCTCTACCTGTACTACCACTACCATTTGGTGCCTATCCACTTTGGATACCTACCTATCCACCCATTGAAGTGGCCCACTAACTTGGAGTCACCACAACTACTCCACCTACTAAACTAGCTCTATACTCACCCCATTGGGGTTGATCAAGACACTATGTTAGAACTATGACCTCATAATACCTCAACTCCTCCACTATGTTCAAATACCATGTCATATGGATAGTACCTAGTGGCCCTCCTATAGCTATTCCTCCCCTCTATCTCAAGGTGTCCCTTTCCTAGGTCACCAAGCCTAGTGAGGTCCTGGTATGATCCCTCTCACCTATAATGGTGGTAACCTGACCCTATAATGTCACAATTTAGCCCTATATTGTGGCCACCTACCCTCGTAACACTATAATCTATACCTATGTAGTAGCCAGTACTACCCCTACATACCCATCAGGGCCACCTCACTGTACTTATACCTATGAACCCCCACTAACTAGATCTACATCCATATCTTGTCGACCATCATCATCCCACCCAAATTCATCCACTACATAAATAAATAAGTACTATACCACATAGCCATCAATAAAACTAACATCATCAATCTCAACTCTAACAAGTAAAAACTCACAATCTAGGACCAACTCCTCTAGGTATGGATTTAGAAGTAAAACTTAGCATCTTACCTCTTGTATCTTGAGAATGGACCTAAAATCCCTTGCACTAGGTCAAACTACCTATGTACTCTATCAAATAGGATGAACTCAGTCTTACCCTCTCTCTTCCTGTAGATCCATCTCCATCTCTGTAATGATAATGTATGCTGAGTGTAGTGGGCCCATCTAAAAAAGCCAACATATGACCTCTAGAACATATCAACCACAACTAATCCATCTAATGCATCTCTAAACTAATCAATATCCCTTGCACTTCTTATAGATCTTATGAGTGTGTAGTCACCCATCCACTGCATGAAGCCCACTCTGAAGTCCATTTAGGCATAACCCTCCCATGATATCCCCATCAGACTCAGGATCTTGATATGTTTGTAGGCCCAACAATGAATCATAAACCCCACATTGATCCCATATCACTAGTTAACTTAGAATCCCTATAGCTCCCTACATATCTAAACTAACAAAATTGTTCCCACCTAAACACTATCCTAACAAGCAACATCTCCACCAACACTCTCAGTAATAGATAAGGAAACTACCCATTGATCAAATTAGGCAATGAAAAATAATAAACTACCATCATCATCATCATCAATCAATTCTCATCTTGATCCCTCTAGTATAATGGCCTATAGCTGAAGCCACTAGCATGTTGACTAGCAAGGGCTTAATACTCACCATATAAGAGATCCATCTGCTCATCCCTATCTTCACTCTCAATATGGTATATTGGCTCCCCTAGAATGGGTGACCATGTGATCCTATGAACATCCTCTATTATAATGGTCATCTCTCATGTTGGTAAAAGGAAGGTGTTTGTAGCTCGATCCCATATCTTGATGAGGGCCATGATCATCATTGCATCTCATAGTAAGTATTGATAGTGTCTCATAGCTTTAAGGCTAGCCTCCTCTATATGTGTCCAATCATCCTCAACCATCCATCCATAGATATTCATAAATATTTGAGGGACTCAATCCCTCATCTGGATCTGATCTCATGCCTACAAAATTCAAAGTTAACATGCACACTTAGTTTTGCATTACCATTGCTCATGTTCATTATACCTAAATCAGACTCTTTATTAATGATTATCTCAAAATATTTCACCCTAGAAGAGAGTGTTCAATCCTCTTCCAAATTTTGGCAACATTGGAACATTTCCAAGCATGTGGGTATTTTTATAAGGGAAATGAACCTCTAGATTTAAAGGGCTAGCTCCTTGAATGTATCTTTGCAAAAAAACCTCTATCTAAATCAATTTGATTGAATGGAAAATAGTTATAAATTTCATAAAGAAAACTTTTTCTAAGAATGGTGATGCACAAATATTATCTTCCACATGAATACCATACCCTAGTGCATGATATAGCAAAATACATAGACTATTTCTAAGCTTTAAATATTCTAACACAAATATTTTAGTATAGATATGAGATGTATGAAATGATGCAAGGTAAATGAACTAAAAGAAGACATGTACATTCCAAGAATAGTTATACACATGTAAAAATTCAAAACACTTAGATGCACTCTATATGACCTATTAGACCCAAAACCCTTACTCAAGAATGAAGGATAAATGACAAAAGGATGAAAACCATCACTTGTTTTCACTACACATAAATTACACCCTCAATCAATTGCTTAGAAATTCCAAGAAAACAAACTTGTATTAATGATTAAAGGAGGTATATCATTCCAGTAGGGCTTCACCATACTCTATGTGGTCTCTCTTTTACACTAGCCCAAGGGCTATATTTATAGTAGAGAGGAAGGGAGAGGATGACTTTGGTGCCAAGATAAAGAATCAATCTGTTAAAAGTCTCCATCTTTAGCTATAATTTTCTTTACCAATGATGCTCATTTAGGCCATTTTATTGATCCATGCCACCTCCCTTGTTACGTAGCTAGCTTTCTCTTCTCAAAGATGTTTTCCAAATGGTTTCACTAGCATAAATAAGATATTTTTGAGATGAGTAATAACATCAATTGTTAATGAAAATGAGTTCACTTGTTGTATATTTGTCTTGATACTTAATAGCTTCACACTGGCTCACTAAGGTGTGTAATAGTGTGGAGAAGAGTCCCTTTCATTCTGCTTAGCTTTGGAGAGGTGTCACTTGGAGCCTACATGTATGCATTCATGAAATTTGTTAGAACCCTTTAAAAAATAATTCTAGTAAGTTCCTTAGACTTTTTATCCTTTTAATTGGACATCATAAAATGATTCAAATCATGCCCTGATCAATGCTGAGATGAACCTTCTAATGGGCTTTGGAAGATGAATAACATGAGCCCTTGGATTTATTTTGGATGAGTAAGTCAGGTTTGTAAGCCTAAGTTGATTTTACTTATAAAACTTTATAAGTTAAGTAATTTAGAAAGCCTAATTAGGTATTTGTTGGATGAATATCTATGATCCTTCAGATCCATATGAGTGATTAAGTGATGACCAGTGATCTACCTAGGACCCACTATTTTTAATTCCAATGGCTAGTCCATGACCCTAAAGTTGATGGCTATGCAATTTTCACTTTATTGGGACCATTCCTTTAGACTTTTCCCTACAGACCCTTCTCTTTTTTCCCTTCAAAACTATCCTTATATGGACTTTCTAAACTATAGAATTTATAAGACCATCTTTCTGTAGACTTTCTAGATTGCTCAAACATTCCCTTTCTACGGACTCTATAGGTGCCCCTTTTCTATGGAATTTTCGAAACCATCTTTCTATGAACTTTCTAGATTGTTCAAACATGCCCTTTCTATTGACTCTACATGTGTCCCTTCAAACTTATCAAACATGTCCTTTAGCAATCTTGAAATGTCCCTTTGGAAATCTTGTCTGGAGGAAAAGACCCTTCAAAATTTTTGAAAGTGTCCCTTCAGACTTTTTTTGAAGGACACTTTTAAATAAATAGACCCTTCAAACATTTTTTGAAGGACACTTTTGAATAAAAATACCCTTCAAACTTTTTTTAAAGGATACCTTTACGAGAAAAAGACCCTTTTGAATTTTTAAAAGTGTCCCTTCAAACTTTTTCCAAAGGGCACTTTTGAATAAAAAGACCCTTTAGACTTTTTAAAAGTGTCCATTCAGATTTTTTTTAAAGGACACCTTTGAAGGAAAAGACAGTTCAAAATTTTTGTAATGTATAATTTAAAAATATTCTAAGTGTCCCTTTGTTTGAGAAATGGTCCATTGGATTTTTTACGAGTGACCAATTTCAGAGAAAAGACCCTTTGAAAATGTTGTAAATGTTCCTTCAAAAAGATTACTTTAGACAAAAAGTCTGGAACAAGTCTTTTCAAAAAAGTTGCAAAGGGGGGATTTTTTTTGAAAAAGTTGTAAAAGAGCAATTTTTTCAAACTTTTTATCTGAAACAAAAATTCTAAAAGAATTCCTTTGGACTTTTTTATTTTAGACAAAATTTTTGAAAGAATTCATTTGAGACATGGGAGAAAAAAACCTGAAGAAAACTTTGCCAAAAGAAATAACACATTAGGAATGTTGACCAAAAAGGGCTTTCAAAGGGATAAAGACTTGATATTTGTTTCCAAGAGAAATAAAAAAATAGAATTTTTCACTTAGCCAAAATAAAATATGCAAAATCTGGGAGTGAGAAATGGCTAACATTCTTGGTGATTCCAAGGGGAGAAATACATGTTATGCCTAAGACCAGTTGCCTAAATCTTTCCATTAGGAATAAATTCATGCATATAGGCACCCAAAAAATGAATTTAACAAGATTTGGCCCAAATAAAAAGCTATATTTATTCACATGCACAAAGATAGAGATACACACCAAACAAAAGGAAGGAAACACAGTTGTGATACAAAGCACTTAGGGAACACAACAACAAACCAAAAAATCAAAACTAGACTAAACACACACATCTAAGCTAATATTTACAAAACATGACCCCTAAATACTAATAGAAAAAAATTAAATATATCCCATTCATATGGATAGGTAATTCTTCTCCATTCATCTTAGTCAGCTGAAAGGAGTTACTTTGCTTGCAATTGCTAATGACGTAAGGGCCACTCCACAAAGTATCAAAATTTGTACGTCTACCTAGTTTTGCTCTATCCTCATCCCATTTTAGAACCAACTCACCATCCTTGAACACTCTTTAACTTTATCTCTTGTTAAAGGACTTCTTCATAAGTACTTGGTAGTGTTCCATGGTCTTGTGTGCATTGTCACTTGCTTCTTGTAGTTGTATTAGTTTTATCATTATGACTTTTATTGGAGTATTTTCAAGTAGTTCTAGCTACTGTACAAGTTATAGAGTAGGGAGTTCTTGAGATATGGATAACCTAGCCTCTCTCCCATTAATAAGCATAAAGGGATAATTAACAATTGATTTCTTAGGAGTAATCTTATTTGCCCATAAGGCTATCTTCAACTTGTTGTGACATGCTCTTTGATTGTTTTCCAATGTCCTCTTGATGATCTTGATGAGATTATTATTAGTAAATTCAACCAATCTATTACCTTGAGGGTAATAATTAGATGAGGTACTCAATAAAAATCCATTCCTATTTTCCCAATCAAAAGTTTTAGCACTTATGAAATCAAGTGCATTATTAGAAATGATAACATGGGCAACTCCAAACCTTATTATAATTCTCTCATAAAACTCCAAGATTGTATTTTCATTTGCCTCCTATAAATAAAAAACCTCTACCCACCTTGTGAAGTAGTCCATAGTAGTCAATATCCACTTGTGTCTAGTACTTGATGGAGGGTTGATCATACCAATTAAATCAAGGCCCCATTACATGAAAGGCTGGTCCACTTAGATAGGTTTCAATGGAAGGGTTGTAAGGTTTTATTTGCCTAAAAAAAGGGCACATTGAGGACACATCTTATCCCAATGGTAAAAATCCTTAAAAATAGTAGGCCAATAATAACCAACCCTCATTATCTTTACAACTATCATCCTAGGAGAGAAGTGACCTCCATTTACACCATTGTGAAACATTTCCAGTGGCATATTAAACTTATCACTGTTAACACACCTCAACAACACATCATTCACATATTTTCTAAATATAACACAATATATAAGGCAATAGGGAATGGTCTGAAATCTAAAATACCTCATTTAAGACTTATTCAAACCATTAGGGTACTCACCATTTTGAAGAAAACTAATGATGTCTTATGTCCAACTTTAAACCTATGTGTGATCAATTGGTTGGGGTTGAACTTGGTTGATCAAGACTTCCTCTTTATTCACTAGGAAATCCAAAGCTATATGCTCACATAATCCTTTTTCTCTTATCGAGTTTATCACCTTAACATCCACATCATACTCCATCACCTTTATAATCTACCTAGCTCTCTTTTCATTGAGGTCTTTGCTTAGGAGAAACTCTTTGGTGTGAGGATGAGAAACCACGACATGTATCTTGTTGTTTGAAAGCATGTGTCTAAATTTATTCAATCCTCTTATCACTATTAGAGCTTGCTTCTCAATAAATATATACTTGACCTCATAATCTTCCAATCCTTGGTTGAAGAATGCAATTGGTTGTTCTACCTCTTTATCATTATTTTTCGTAAGCATAGCTGAGATTGTCTCAAGATAAAGGTATAGAGTATGAAATATTTGGCAAAGTTTGGGTTCAAGAGAGTAGGATATTTTGTAATTGCTTTCTTGATTTCCTCAAAACTACTCTTGCCTTCCATTTTCCAAACAAAAGCTTGGTTCTTCTTGAGCATGGCTATGATAGGCTTTACCACCGTTGAAAAGCCTAAAATAAACCTTATTACAAAGTTTATTTTCCCCAAGAATATTTTTAGTCCTTTCTTGTGTTGAGGCAAAGATAAGCCTAGAATAGCCTCAATCCTCTCGGGGTCAATAGACAAGCCTTCTTTCAAGACAATATGACTGAATAGCTTACCTTTATGGATAACAAAGATGCACTTTTTTGGATTGATGGATATTCCATACTCCTTACACTTATCAAACACATACCTTAGATGTTTCATATAATTTGTAGCATCCTTCAAAAAAATGGTTATATCATCAAGATACACAAGCAAAAAATTATTGATCAAACCTTTAAATTCCATGTCCATTTCCATTTAAAATATAGCTCTAGCATTGGATAAAACAAATGGAATCTTATTATAGGTAAAGGTCCCCCATTTTGTAGTGAAGGTTGTTTTGAAATGATCCTATTAATTCACTAGTATTTGATTATAACATGAATAACCATCAAGAAGTGAGATGTGTTGAGAGATTGAAACAAACCACATAATTTATTCCATGGAAGGTAGTGGATAATGATCATTGAGAGACATGTTATTAAGATATCAAAAATACACAAAAAATTTGATCTCTCCATTCTTATTTTGAATAGGTACAAGATTAGCCACCTAAGTTGCATGTTTGATAGGAAAAATAATCCTAGACTCAATAAATTTGGTCAGTTCTTTCGTCATGAGCTCCTCTATATTGGGATTGATAGGCCTTTATTTCCGCCTAACTAGTTTATCTCCAAGTTATAACTCAATGGTGTGATGAGATAAACTTGGATCAAACACTTTTAATTATTTGTATTCCCAAGAAAATATGTCATGGAACTCTTTACATAATTCAATAAAGGCCTGCCTCTCAGATAAATAACATACCTTACCAATTTTTAGGAGCTTGTCCTTATAAATCATGACTCTCTCATAGTTATCTTATTTTGTTGACATGCTCACTCTTTATTTATTATTTTTATCATCTTCATTGAAAACACTCTACAAATTAATCAGCCCCTTAGGTATCTTTTTTTTCTTCAATTGAATAACTTGTTCTTCGTATTGATCATGCAGTCTCTTTTGGTTCCTTGAGGAGAATCTTGCCTCATTTTGTAAGTGTGCAATGTGTTCATCACTTTCAAACACTTTCCATGAAAATTAATTATATATAATAGAAGGCCTTATAATGACCTTGATATGGGATTGATCTTTCTCTTTTCCTATATCAGCAACTGCATCAAACTGTGCTCCTATTGCAACCAAACTATTAACATGTTTATTTGAATCCCTTGGTATGGGCTATATTTTAAAGGCATCAAAGTCTTCAAGTGCCATACCATATGTTTGTAGGATTTAATAAATGGATTCTTGGCTGTAACTTGATTTCTCACTTGATGGATGACCAATTCACCATCCCCATAAACATTAAAATTCTTGATCCCTTTCTTCTTTGCCCATTGGAGGCCATGAACTAAGGCTTCATATTCTATTACATTGTAGGTGTAGTTGAAGTGGAATCTATATGAGGATTATTATTGATTATTTCATGGAGGAAATAACATAATGTCAGTTCCTTTACCTACTTTGCTTCTTAATCCATCAAAAAGCATTTCCCATATCAGTTTCTTCTATACATCTTTTATATATGCTCTTCATTAGTGAGTGAAGGGATCAAAACATCTTTTTCATGTATACAGTAAATTCCCAAACCAGTTTCTTCTATGAAAGTATATGGATCAAGGCCATGCATCTCAATGTTTTACTTATCTAGGAAAATATTAGAAATCACTTCAAGGTGGGAGGATGCTTCACCATCCATGACACCTTCTTCTTTACTGATTAGACAATTTTGATTTGAAAATTTCTCCATGTATGGCTCAATATGAAACCTTGCTAATGGTTGAGTCCTTATAGTCACCTTGGCTCCATATATTATTTTAAAAGCTAGAAAATACCAATAAAAAAAAAATTACCCTCCTATCTTAGCCATGAATTCCCTTGACAAGCAGATAGCAAAATGGGCTAGAAGTTCTACCACCAAAACGTCTTATAAAATAGGGAAACTTGGGTAATCATGTAGAAAAAATTTCAGACCTCTGACCAATCCCATCATCTTGGTTGGAGTCCCATCAAGCTGTAACACACCTTTACTATGTGATTCATATTTCAATCCTAATTTATCATCCACCACCTTATGCATGATAGTGGTATTAGCTCCACTATCTACAATACAAATGTGAACCAATTTGTCTCCCATAATGAGTGTGAGATAGAAGGGTGGAGGGTTTTCAAATTTGGTGGAGGGATCTAAGACATGACTTGGAGAATTGGTAAGGGCCAAACCATTGTGTTTTGAATTTTGAGGGGTTACATGAATGTTTGTAAGCTATTCTTGTAAGAGCTCCTTTTGACCAGGCATATGCAAGACTTCCCAAAGAGATATGCTTGTCTTGGAATTATTAAAAGAATCAACAATGTTTAGAGGGGATGTATTCATCCTTTCTTGAATTATTTAAGGTAGTGAGGGAGTCTAAACCTATTGCATTATAGGCTTGAAAACCTTACTTGTATTTTGACTTTGTTGAGGAACATGATTGGTAATAGGTATTGCACTAGGATTCACACCTTGTGGCCTTAGAGAGGCATCACTTAGAGTCACATGGACTCCTATAACCTCTCCTAGAGCTCTATTCTTGGCTCTTGTGTTTGCTGAAATTGATGTGCTTTGATTCAACACATAATCATCTTTTGCTTGAAAGTTGATCATACCTACACTTTGGTTGTTACTCTCCCCATGAATATAAATTTGGTTGGGATTCACTTCTTTTGATGTTATGTAAGGAGTAGTTTCTTATTGTGCCACCAAAAATTGGCTATATTCTCCACCATCATGTGTAAAATTGCCTTGAGGTTGTCTCCATTGGTCCAAATGATCCTCCCTTTAGACTAGGTTAGCATGCACTATAATAATAGCCTTCATGGAAGGGGTGGAATTAGGATTATAGGCATTGGGATACTTGTTGAAACCTTGTTGAACTTGTCCTCTTCCTTGGTAGTTGTATTGGGGTGAATCCCTATAGCATTATTGAGGATAATATTGAGGGTTAGGTGGATCACTTGCCTAGAACTGAGCTTGCTTGAGCTGATCTCATAATGACTAGATTTCCTCATCTTTGTTTGTAGCATTATCCACCTTCTTAGGGAAGGTTCTTAGCTTGACATTGGTGTCAGGAACTTGTGCTACGCTTGGAGATTTAACCAAACTATGAGACAAAAAAGGCATAAAAACTCTTGGAGGTATATTTCTATCTTGTATCAAGCTATTCTCAACTTCAATAATGATCTAATATACATTTGGTAGAGTGAATCCTCCCATTAACTATAACATCACCTCTACATCAGTACTAATATCCTTGAAATAAGTGAGGAACACAAATCTCAAAGGAGGTATCATGATAGATGGACACCTATGCCATGTCCTTTGAAATCTTTCATTGAAATCTCCCATGGATTCATTAGGACCTCTCTTTATAACATTCAACTAATGGATTAGTATAGTATGGTCACTTTTATTCTCAAATCTAGGGACAAAAAATCCCCAAAGCCATCCCAACTTGTAATGCAACCACCTTCCAAAGTCCTATACCAATCAATTACCTTGCCTTTTAGAGCCATAGTGAGCAATCTAATGGCTATGTTGGCTTGGGAGACATTATGGAAGTTACAAAAATTAGAAATGTCTCTAATATGCTCAAATGGGGTAATAGGACTCTCTCCATTAAAACTAGGGAGAATCTTGGTAGCATTAGGAGGAATATGTTAGTATGTAATAAGGTCAATTAGATTTTGGGTGTTGAAGGTTGGGAAAGGTTGTTATCTCTCCATTTCTCTTCTCTCCTCTTGATCTCCTATTTCTTCAACTTATTCAACTTCTTCTTTAAAACCTCCTTGCCAAGGATCTCTAAGTGTTGGGAATGGGTCATGGCATTGTTCTTCAAGAAGAGCTTCAGTTAGAGGGGCTTGATTAGAAGTCCTTGATGACCTAGTGAGGACCATGAAGTATAATTTGGAAAAATTGATCTACAACAAGAGATTATCACATTTTGGAGTCACCAAATGCTGGATTAAGGATATTTATACAACCCTAGGTTTATCAAGACTATCATTCACCTTGACATGTAAATAATTGGTTCCACCGAGCATGCCAAAACTATTGTCTCCAAATATTGCACCCTAGAAGAGAGTGTTCAATACTCTTCTAGATTTGGGCAACATTAAAACATTTATAGGCACGTGGATATACATATAGGGGAAATATACCTCTAGATTTAAAGGGATAGATCCCTAAATGTATCTTTGCAAAACAACCTCTGCCTAAATCATTTTGATTGAAGGGAAAAGAGTTATAAATTGCATAAATTAAACTTTTTTCTAAGAATGGTGATCCACCAAGATTATCTTCCACATGAATACTATACCCTAGTGCACGATATAACAAAATACATTGACTATTTCCAAGATCTAAATATTCTAACACAAATATTTTAGTATAGAGGTGAGATTTATGAAATGATGCAAGGTAAATGAACTGAAAGACAACTTATATATTCCAAGAAAAATTACACACAAGCCAAAATTTAACACACTTGGATGCACTCTATATGACTTGTTAGACCCAAAAACCTTGTTAAGGAATGAAGGACAAAGGATAGAAGGATGAAAACCATCACTTGTTATCACTACACATCACTTACAACCTCAGGCAATTACTTAGAACTTCCAAGAAAATAGACTTGTACTAGTGCTTAGAGGTAGGATATCATTCCAGCATGGCTTCATCTTACTCTGTGTGGTCTTTCTTTTACACTACCCCAAGGTCTATATTTATAGTAGAGAGGAAGAGAGAAGAGGAGGCCTTTGGTGCCAAAATAAGGAATCAATTTATTAAAATTCTCCATCTTCAACTACAAGCATATTTTCTAGTGATGTTCATTTGAGCCATTTAATTGATCCATGTCACCTCCCTTGTTATGAAACTAGCTTGCTCTTCTCAAATATGCTTTCCCAATAGTTGAACTAGTAAAAATAAGATATTTTCAAGCTGAGTAATGACATCAATCAGTTATGCAAATGAGATTCCACTTGTTATAGATTTGTCCTGATGCCTAACAACTTCTCACTGGCTCATTGAGGTCTGCAATGGTGTGGAGAAGAGTCACTTTCATTCTGTTTAGCCTTAGAGAGGCATCACTTAGAGCTTACATGTATACCTTCATGGAATTTGGTAGAAACCTTTGAAAACTCATTCCAACAAGTTCCTCAGCCTTTTGCTCCTTTCAATTTGCCATCATAAAATGATACAGATCATGACTTGATCAATGGTGAGATGAACCTTCTGATGGGATTTCATGGATGAAGAATGCAAGCCCTTAGATCTGTTTTGGATGAGTAAGTCAATTTCATAAGCCCAAGTTTATTTTAATTATAAAACTTTATAAGTTAAGTAATTTGTAAATCCCAATCAGGGCTTTATTGGATGAAGAACTGTGAGCCTTTAGATCTATATGAGTGTTTAAGTGAGGACCATTGATCTACCTGGGACCCACTATTTTGAATGCCAACGACTAGTTTATGACCTTGAAGTTGATGGACATGTAGCTATCACTCTATTGGTACTATTCCTTTGGACTTATCCCCATGGACCCTTCTCTTTTCTCCCTTCAAAATCATCCTTCTATGGACTTTTCAAAACCATCTTTCTACAGACTTTCTAGATTGTTCAAACATGCCCTTTATACAGACTCTGTAGGTGTCCATTTTCTATAGAATTTTTAAAACCATCTTTCTACTAACTTTTTGGATTGCTCAAACATGCCCTTTTTATAGACTCTGTAGGTGTCCTTTTTCTACAAATTTTTTGAAAGTGTCCCTTCAGACTGCTCAAACATGTCTTTTGACAATCTTGAAATGTCCCTTTGTCAAGCTTGTCTAAAGAAAAAGACCCTTCAAACTTTTTGAAATTGTCCCTTAAGAATTTGTTTGAAGGACACTTTTGAATAAAAAGACCCTTTGGAATTTTTTTGAAGGACACTTTTGAAGAAAAAGACCCTTCAGACTTTTTTTGAAGGAAATTTTAAATAAAAGACCCTTTGGACTTTTTTCAAAGGACACCTTTATGAGAAAAAGACCCTTCAAATTTTTTGAAACTATCCCTTTAGAATTTTTATGAAGGACACTTTTAAATAAAAAGACCCTTCTGACTTTTTAAAAGTGTCCCTTTGAACTTTTTCTGAAGGACACCTTTAAATAAAAAGACCCTTTAGGCTTTTTGTAATGTACCCTTCATAAATATTCCAAATGTCCCTTTGCTTGAGAAATGGTCCTTTGGATTTTTTTTAAGTGACTAATTTTTGAGAAAAGACCCTTCAAAAATGTTGCAAATGTCCCTTCGGAAAGATTGTTTTGGACAAAAATTTTGAAACAATTTTTTTCAAAAAATTTGCAAAGGGGGGAATTTTTTTGAAAATGTTGTAAAGGAGCAATTCTTTTAGACTTTTTATCCAAAATAAAAATTATGAAAGAATTCCTTTAGAATTTTTTTTTAAAACAAAAAGTTTGAAAGATGTCCTTTGAGACTTGGGACAAAAAAACCTGAAGAAAACTTTGCTGAAATAAATAACACATTAGGAATGCTGACTGAAAAGGGCTTCCAAAGGGAAAAAGACTTGACATTTTTTGTTGAGAGATAAATAAATGGAATGATACACTTAGCCAAAATAAAATATGAAAAACTTGGGAGTGAAAATTGGCTAGCATTAACCTAAACCCACCTACCTCAACCTATTATAAATGCTACCCTTATAATGCTACAACATCTTTAACTTACCTCTAGCACTTGAAAGTGACCCTCACCCATAAACATTTTAACACCTACTCTAACCTAAATAGTTTTTCAAAAATCACCTATTCTAACCCACAATCATTTCAACACATCCTATCCTATCTTACACTTGGTATTTTAACTACTAAAAAACATTTTAAAACCCATTTTTCCTAATTTTTTTATCAACCCACCTTCACTAATCACCTGACCATCAATGGTTACTATGACTATTGATGGTCACATGAAATTTTAGATTTAGTACTCAATCATTAATGGTTAAGTCTAATCATCGATAGTCAAGTAGAACCATCGATGATCACTGTGTGTGACCATTGGAGGAAAATACCCATACCTCCCTTCCTAAAAACACACCCAAAAAAATAAATTCATTAAATAAACCACCCACCCCTACCCTCTACCTTATATCCAACCCAACTACTCCCTTAATTTTGAGTTTTACTTGTTAATTTTAGCAATCAAACCAAAATATATAATTAAGGTAACCTCCCCCCAAAACCCTACCAAAACCAACACAAAATAACCAAATTCAACTTCAAAATGAACCTAATCAACTAATCTAAATATTTAAGACACCACCTACCTAATTCCTCAATTGTTGTCAAGGGCAAATATCATATCCTATTGCCTAGCCTTATCCTCATCCATGATACATCATTGATCCAATAGTCAGTTCTACTCAACCATTTGGTTAATATAATCTCCAATCAATAATCACCTAGTCAGCACCTTGACCCTACCTCACTAGTACTATCGCTCACAAAATTCCAAATTACCAAACACACAATTCATGGGAAGTCAAATAATAAAAAGTGAAAATGAATTTTCATTTAAACTTTTTATGCTCTATGGTTTTAAGGTTTCCCCTAACCATTGATGGTTGAGTTTAGGACCCCTGACCCTCAATGGTTAGGCAACCAATGTTTACTTTTTAGGTTCCAACACCTTAGTGCCTCATTTCTAAGAGATTACCATCTCCACCAAACCAAAACCAACCTTCAAAGAATACCCTCTCTAATCAACCAACCACCCAACCACATCTACCTTGATGTTGGCCATTTTGGCTTGAATAATCACATATTTTATGATGACCTTGCCGTGGTCCTTTTGACCACACTAACCAACCTTGCCATGTTGAATAACTGAATTTGTAACACCTAGTGCAGATCCAGACCATTTATGTTTTTAAATGGATCAATTCCTTCCTTGGATACTTATGAAAACACTGACCCTATTTAGGAAACTTGATAGGAATAACCTAATCAACTATGCCTAACATTGTGGCCTAGTTATCCCATCATTGGTCCTTCTAAAATCAACCTTATTTTTACCAACTATGAAAACCTTAGTCTTTGTGTGATCTTATCTATCACACTTAGTCATATTTTATGTGCATATTTATGCTTCAAATTCCCAACCACCCTTATCACCCTCATGACTCACTATAAATCACTTGTCAAACCCTAACTTGATTTTGGTTTAACCTCATCAACTCTCAGTTTGAGGGGGAACAACTCCTCCCATACTCAGGGAAACTAGACCTTCAACCAATAATCTATTTTTGTTTTACAGTTTGTTAATTCAAAGTCACATAATAAAAAGGGGAAAAATATAGACACTAGAAAACTACACATGATGGTTCTAGATGTCAAAACTCTTCGAAACCTCTTAGGGACCACCTAACCCCTATGGGCCCCCTAAAAAACCAATCAAACATTGGTTCTAGTTATATACTTAGATAAATAAACTCAATAAATTATAAACTTAATCATCACCCAATCCTTTTTAACCCACTTTGACCCCTTTACCTTCAATCACTCAACTGTCGATGGTTAGCTTGACCACCAATAGTTAATCTAACCATCAATGGCCAGGTGTTTCTCATTCTTACATAAATAATAGCTATGTATAAGCTAGCATATCATAATTTAATATATCTACCTTGTCCATTTCTAATGAACTCCTAAGTATCAAAATCAACAAGCCAACTTCCTAGAGAACCTTCTATCCTCCATCTTTCTTTACCTATAAAAAGAGGGGAGTAGGAGGTGAAATAGGATCCATCATTACAAGAATTATTTCACGTAGATATTCAAGCTTTCTAGCCAGTCTTCTTCTAGTAATTTAGAAACAACAACAAAGACTTGAACCTCTACTAAAATTAATCTTGAGGAAAAGTACCATTACTCTACCAAAATTATTCCAGCCATCAACCATCAGCCATTTAGTAAGAAATAGGTGTATTTTTACTCTAGTATTATTATTTTGGTTTTTGATCTCTCTCTCCCCCATCAGACCTTTTATGTGTCTTGATTTGTAACTCCTAGAACCTTAATAAACCCTTACCTAATATGTGATCCATTATATAAACTCCTTTTCTAAAAATATTTAGAATCCATAGGAACATCGATGGTCACCTAGACCACTGATGGTCACCTAAAACCATTGATGGTTACCCAACCACCAATGGTCAGCCTAACCACCAATGGTTAGCCTAATGATTAATGCTCACTATGGTAAGAAATAACAAGTTATTTCCAACCCCTTACTCCCAGATAAATCTAATTTTTTATGCCCCTACCTACTCATAGACCTTTGTCTAATTTTATGTACCTAACCCAATCCATTTTAGCATTAGTATTGACTCACTTTTGCAATATTTACTTTATTTTCCTTTCCAAACATCTATTTCTTCTTTTATTTTATTTTATTACTTTGTGTTATTTGATGCATGTATATTTATTTTATCTCTTTCAACTTAATTTTTATCAAATAATGGATTGATATCCTCATAACAAGCTCATGCTTCTTAGATCTAGCTCACGTTAGGCAATCCACCTAGCTTTCTTGCTAATAACCCATTTTCTTAGTGTTTTCTTATCTACAAATTATTCCTTCAAAGACAAAGAGGATCTCTCCATACTCTTTTGGATTACATGTGCATCAATAACCAAGTTCTTTTACTACACCCTTATTTCTATTTTCTTACTTCCTTTAATAAGAAATATATAGAAATTAAGAGAAACACTAGCATAGTGATCCTTGTCCACCACTTTTCCATGTGAATTCACATGAGTTAAAATATTCCCAATTTTTGACCTCATCCAATAAGAGCCCACATAAAAAATATGCCATACAAGAACATGCCTAAATGGAATTATGAGTTCCACTCTCATCATGTCCTCACATGCATCCACAAAATCCAACCCATGTGATTAAGTGGATAAATGCACCCCATTTCTCTCTCCTCATCTCTTCAACATGAAAGATACTTTGTTAGCCATACCACCCACCATTGGTCATGTCATATCACCAACCAACCACATCATTAACCATCACATTATCAATATGCCACATCACCATGAATAGTGGCCATGAATAGTGATTATGAATAGTGACTTCACACTTAACACCAAGTTGGGTAATTTAAAGACTAGGTGTACCTTATTGGATCAACTCTTTTCCTTGATATATAATCTAACGAAATGTTATATGGTGATATAAAGGTAGTAGTAGGAATGGTAATGCATATAAAAATCTCTCAGAAAGTTTTAAAAGTTGGTCCACCTTGATCTTAGTTTACTCTTTAGAATGTACACCCAAGGAAATAATACGACAATGAATCCCAAAGAAAACATTGTCCATAAGTGAAAAAAAAGTGTATACAATGTATTTTGATCACTTTTAAGAATGAAAAATCCAATTTCTTACACACTCTAATCTTACTCTTGTTTATAATAATTAATTACAACTTATAAATTAATATATTTTTTATGCGTGATTTCTTGTAATTCAATGTTTATGGTATTTTTTTACATGCTTGGTGTAAAATATAATTTTACACAAATGTAGATACATGGTAAAATATATTATCTAACATATAGTATATAACTAACCTTTTTTCAAAATGTTGTGTAGTTTATCACTAGATTGCATGTTTTTTTAGCTTTTGGACTTGTTAGAGTTTTTCTTGTCTCTATTACTTAATTCACATTGTATTTTTAACCTTTTTTAAATATATGTAACTAGTAATTTACACATGTAATAATAATTTTATAATTATATAAAATATTTCTATATTTTGTAAAATCAATTATTTTTATATCCATGGAACTTACAACAATTTGAAAGAGGCATGCTCATATGATTGGAACCTTGGTATCTCTTGAATAAATGTACCCAACTTACCATTCTACCAAGCCTATAAGGACATTATTTTATTTTAACCAACTAAATTATAATGCTCTCTTCAATAAGTATCCCCAACTTACCATTCTACTCAGCTTCCAAGGATGTGATTTTATTATAACCAACTAAATTACATTGATGTTGACATCTTTTCCTCCTTTGGCTAAGTTTCAAGTATCCCTATACCTATCCATTCCAAATATATAAAATAATTTTTACCCTATGAGATGATTAAATAAACCTAACTTAGCCTTATACTTTATAAATATTTAAAGAGGGGTTTATACTTTAGGAGACGGTGTAACAAACCATCATACTCATCACTTAATGATAACCCTTTCAATATAGACAATGAATATCTAAATATATAATAAATTAATATTTAATTTTTTAATTTTTATTTATAATTAATTATTTTTTACCTTAAATATTTTATCCATAATAATAAATCCAACACAAAATAATTATATCCATGTGTAGGATATTTTTTCTTGCATTTTATTATAATTTCCTACTCGGATATTCCATGTCATTTGGATTTCCAACATTTGTGGATAGAATTGCTTAGGTGTGTAATCATAAGAGTTACTTTGACCTGTCATATGTCATAGCGGTTATTTTATGCCTCATTCATTATGGGATTTACTTTGTTGACCAACTATTCCTAGATCAGGGAGTTACACTCTATTTTAAGGAATCTTTGACCCCCTTATTGGGGATTTACATCCACTCTTATTTGTACATGTATTTATTTTAGATTATCTAATTTGAATGTATTGAGTTGGATCTTAACTTTGTTTTGTTCAAATTAGTCTTTTTGTTTTCATAATTTGTAGCTATTCATGTTTTCCCAGATTTGGCCTTTGTGCAAATCATGTCTCACATAAACTCTAGTGTACTTCCATGAACTAGCAGATTTGTGGCATCCCCGATATGGTATCAAATCTATGTTGGTATCACTAGTGTCTATTTCATTATTATAATGAATTTTGAATTTGAAGATTAATTTCTCTTACAATAAATTTTTTTTGGTTTGTTTTTCAAGATCTGCCTATAAAAGATACTTAATCTCATATCTAGTTATATATGCATCATATTACTTTTGGCATCTATTAAATCTTGGTGTCATAAAAAATGAGTCTTATATGTTGCCTTTTCTTTATGATATCTATTGTATTAGCTAAGGGTAGAGGATTTTTGGTTGAAAATTTAAATAACAGTGGCATCTTCCATTATGCTTTTCTTGTTTATTATGGGAGAGGTGTCGGAGTTTCAGCATTAAAAGTTACATATAAGAAGAGGCATCATCCATTTTGGTGATACATAGGAAGAAATATTGAAATCCCAAAAGTCTATGTGGCATTGGAGGAAGATAATAGAGATTATCATTTAAATATGCTAAGCGTTAATTTCTTGCAAGTGACATCCTGGTTGGGATCAACATATAGGTGTAGGAGGTAGAGAAAGGCATTAGAAGTTGGTATACCAATGTTGTGTTATTTTTTTTGGACTATGGCAAATCTGATTTGTTTTTGGTGCATTGAATCTAATCTCTTGACTTTGGTGCTCCACTATCGGTGCCTTTCCTCCTTGTGGGCCCACACCCAACCTCCTCACATTGGTATCTATTGATCTCATATTTTCTACCATTAATTACTTTAGTATTTTTTATTACATCATTAATAATGTTAAAAAATCAAGTCATTTTAAATTTTTTAAAAAGAGAGATTTTTTTTAGTATTTTAAAATTTGTTTCTCTGTTTGATGAAGACGAAGTTGAGACCTAGATTGGTAGGAGGTTGAATCCCCCTCAAAATAAAAAACCAATTTATTATATACCTTGATCAAGATGTAATGAGTGGTTGGAAGGCACATTTCACCTCACTCAAGGATACTTTTTTAATCATTTAGTGTAGTTTTTATTAAAAATGGGTTATTGATGGGAATTTATTTCATTAATATCTTATAAACGGTAGCTCAAAATTGAGTTACATATTTTTTTAAAGTGTTTATTTTTCAATTTACCACACACACACACACACACACACACACATACCATTTTCATTGTAAAATGCACTAAATTATAAAGTGCCAAAATTTTTTTTTGGGGGGTAGGGGTAGGGGGTGGGGGGTTGCACTATGGTTATGTTTCAGTTCTATAAATTCTCTCCTTTTCCACACATTTTATTTTTGAAAAAAAAAACATAGTAATCTTAAATTATACAATGGATATTAGCACTATTAATGTACTCACACCCTTCAACTATCAAGAATGGAAAAGTAAGATTACAATGGTCCTTGGGAGTAAAGGGTTAATTTTCATAACTATGGGGGTAGAAATTGAGCCCATAGCTGAGGCAAACAAGATAAAATAGTTTAACAAATGTGATGAATCCTTTGGAATGTTATGTCTTTTACTATCATCAAAACTCCTATTCCACATAGATTCGGCCAAATCTTTAAAATAAGTATGAGATACCCTAGAAAACTTGTTTGGGAAAGTCGACACCATGAGGGGTCATGAGCTTGATATTGAGATAACTAGTCTAAGCCCTAAAAAGTTTGACACATTAAAGGACTTCTTTAATAATATTAAGTAACTTATATTTTAGTTAAAATAGTATAGAATTTATAATAAAGATGAGAAGTTAGCTCTTTATATGCTTTCAAAACTAGGACCTGATTACTCTATATTTATCTCTACCTTTTATGCTACGAAGAGAGCCATAGGAGCCAACTAGAAAATTCCATACTTAGATGAATTAATTACAGATTTGACTAAGGAACAAGATGATTTGATCTAAATGGGAACCCTCAAGTCTTCCAAACCTTCAACCCTCATTATCGGGAATGGGAAACAAAAAGCCTCTAGCAGCAAGGATAAGAAATAGAAGAGTAAGGATCTAGAGAAGAAAGAACAAAAAACCACTACTAAAACTAGCATTAAAACCTCCTCCTTCAAAGGGAAACCTAAGAAAGATAAGGTTAAGTGCTCCTATTTCAATAATAATGGGCATGATGAGCACAAATACATGAAGAAACAGATAGAACACCTTACACATCTCTTGGAGATGAACAATATAGGGGTCCCTGAGTTAGTAAAATAGTTTTCATCAGTCAAATAATCCTCTAAGGCAAAGGAAAAAGGGAAAGATAAACCTAAGGGCAAAGCCTTAGTTATAGTGGCTTCTACATCTCTTTCATCATGGGTTATATACTCTGGTGTTTCACACCATATGGGTTCATTAGAGGTTAAGTTTCTTGAATTAGAGCCCTGTAACATTCCTCTATCACTTTGGGTGATGAAACTCTAGTAGCAGTTACCAAGAGAGGTTCTATTGAAGTTGAAGGTGGAACATTCACAAATGTTCTAAGTGTACATTCACTATCATCTAATTTCCTTTTAGTATATCATATTACCCACCTAGGGTAGGGCATGAGACTCAAGTTCACACCAAATTCTATTGAGATTAGAGAGCTACATAGTGACACTATAGTTGCATTAGGGAGGGATAATCACCATTATAAGCTATGCACCTTCTCCCATTTTACTCTAAATGTTTCTCCTACTATATTTCTTACCCATTTAGATGGAGTTAACAAGCTATGACATGAGTGGTTTGGCTATATTAACTACTACTATCTTGATTGGTTGAGTTAATAAGACATGCTTACCAACTTGCCTAGAGTTAAATTCTCTAAGGGAATTTGTGAGGGTTATGCCCTTGGCAAACATATTGAAGAAAATTTTTACAAAGGAAAAGATAGAAGATCTTCAGTACCTCTTGAGTTGATGAATTTTCCCAATACACATGGGTCTACTTTCTTAGACAAAAGTTTCAAATGTTTGATAATTTTTGAGACCTCAAGTCTCTTACTAAGAAGCAATCTAAAAAGGGCATCAAAATATTTTGAATAGACAATGAGGGGGAGTACGTTAACCATAGATTTGAGTAGTTTTGTACCATAAATGGGATTGATCTTAAGTGGATAGTACCATACACTCATCATTATAATGGTGTATTAGAATGCAAAGATTATTCCTTAAAAGAAATGGCAAACTATACGATTTAATATAGATTGTTGGCTCATAGTACTAGGTAGATGCCATCAATTATGCATAATACATTCATAATTAGGTTTATCATAAACCTTTATAGGGAATCACTCTTTTTGAATATTTTCATAATAGGAAATTAGAGGTGCAACATTTTAGGGTCTTTGGATCACCAGTGATGGCATACATTCCCAGGAGAAATGTAAGGCTATGGAGGCTCAATCTAAACATTGCATCTTTGTTGGGTATATAGATGGGGTCAAGGGTTATAGGCTTATCCACCCTAAAAATCATTTGTTGTTCATCAAGATAAGTGTTAGGTTTTAGGAGAGTCCCACTAACTCTTCATTATACACTTCTCCTTATACATCAGTTTTACTCAATTTGGATGAGTAGTTCAAGGATTCATATTATTCATAGTAGGTTCTTGAGGTAGATGTGTCTTCTTCTTCTAGATCTAATCATGAGTATGATAGCAATCAGAGTGATGGGGATTCATCCCCATCCACTTCTAGGCATGCATTAGAGGATGAGAATTCAACACTTGACTCACCCATTTTAGGCCCTCTTTGGGCTAGGAAAATAGTTTAGAGTACATACACTTATGTTGGGGATCCAAATGATGACAAACATACTTAATCAAACTTTAATAATGGATCACATGCCTTCTTTGCTTCTACAACTAATACACAAAATTTTATAGAGGCATTAGGTATACCTGAGTGGGATAGATCCATGGATGAGGAATATAATTCCTTGACTAGCAATCACACTTGGGATTTGACTTCAATTCATAAAGGGATGACGATGGTTTGATGTCATTAGATATATTAGATCAAGCTTGTTTTAGATGGGTTTATTGATAAGTACAAGGAATGCTTTGTTGCCAAGGTTTTCTCACAAGTAATTGGCATTGAGTACTCAGAGACCTTTTCACCTATTGCAGAGATGACTTCAATCTAACTCACACTAGATTTATTCATAACATATAGTTGGGATATGAATCAAATGGATGTGAAGGGTAAATTTTTCATAGATACCTTGAGGAGGAGATCAACATAGAAAATCCACCTGGGATTTTTCAAGATTCATCCTTAGTTTTTAGAATTAGGAAATCTATCTATGGCCTCAAATAGGCCCCTCATGCTTAGTATGCCAAGATGGATTCCTCCTTCCTTATTTCAGGTTTCACTAGGTGTCATTTAGATCCAAATGTATACTTCTTACAGTAGGATGATTATTTAATAATAATGGTCCTTTATGTTGATGATATTTTGATCACCAATATTTCTTCATCATGTATTATGGTGGTGAAGATAGCTCTACAAGACATATTTGACATGATAGACTTGGGTCTTTTGAATTACTTCCTTGGCATTGAGATTACATAATATAATCTATGGATTTCACTTACACGACCCAAGTATGCTCTTGATCTTTTGGCTTGCTTTCACATGGATGATTTCGAGCCATCTCTAACTCCCTTTCTATCAAGAGTTAAACTTGAGGCTGACTATTCTACACCTTTGGTTGATGCCACTTGATATCAATAAATTGTTGGTAGCCTCATTTATTTGACTTATACCAGGCCTAACATTTCATATGTAATTAGAATTATTTTATGATTCATGAAAGATCCCCATGAGTTGTACTAGAAAGTAGCTAAGAGGATATTGTACTACATTCAAGGCTCTTATATATTCAAGATTCAATACAAATTTGGTACAACAGTTGTCATGGTTGGATTTTTAGATTCATATTGGGTTGGCAATACTCAAAATGACAAGTCCACTTTAGGTTATAGTTTTTCTTTGGGTTCTAGCCCTATCAATTGGTCTAGTAAGAAGCAAAATGATATTGCTATATCATCCATAAAGGTAGAGTAAAAGGGAATTATTAATACAACTACTAAGGTTATTTGGCTTCAAGGGATTATATCTAAGTTTGGCATTCTTATTAGGCAACCCACCATCATATATTATGACAACTAGAGTACTATACAGATATACAAGAATCTAGTTTAGCACTAGTGGAATAAACACATTGAGATTCACATGCATTTTATTTGAGAGCTTATTCATGGTTAGGTAATTGAATTGAGATTTTTCCAGTATTTAGATTAAGTTGTTGATATCTTCACCAAACCATTCACTAAGAGTAAGTTCATTCATCTATGATCTCTTCTTGGGGTGCAGTCCACTTTGGTAGCTTCATCATCTTCAAAGGAGGCCTTATGGCCTCTTCACTTATTCATTTCTTTCTTTTGAGGGGAGTTCTTTCTTACTGGGTTTTTTTATTCTCTATATCAGAGATTACATTATACATGGGTACTTGATTAGGCCTAGTTGCTAGGACCCATTTTTGTATCATTTCCCACCTAAGTTACGCTTATGGGGGAGTGTTAGTGTAGGAATTTTTTTCTTTCATTTTATTGTATTTTTCTACTCAGATATTCTATCTCATTTAGATTTCCTACATTTTTGGATAGTCTTGCTTAAGTATGAAGTCGTAGGAGTTACTTTGACCTGTCATATGTCATAGAGGTTATCTTATACCTCAATCATTATGGGAGTTACTTTGTTGACTAGATATTCTTAGATCAGGGAGTTACACTCTATTTTGAGGCATCCTTAACCACCCTTCATGGAGGAGTTACATCCATTCCTATTTGTACTTATAATTCCTTCAGATTATCTAATGTTAATGTATTGAGTTGGAGCTTAACTTTTTTGTGTGCAAATTAGTCTTTGTGTTTTCATAATTTGTAGTTGGTCATGTTTGCCCAGACTTGGCCTTCATGTAAATCATGTATCACATCAAATCTGGTGCACTTCTATGAACCAGTAGATCCATGGCATCCCTGATACCATAAAAAAACATAAAATAAAAATCCATCAAAATCTTATAAAATAAATATTTAATTAAATGTATTTAACCATTTTATCTATACTAGTTCATGAACCAATCTTGACCTTTACTAAAAATTAATATATAAATTAAATTTTTCAAAAAATGCATTAAAAATAACACTAAAAATGTTGTATAATATGCAAACAACAATTTTGAAAGCAATGCGGATTAAGCAGTGATGAAAAAATGAGTCAATTTCCCACTTGACATAAAATTAATGATTATAGTTTGGCATTATTTAGAATATTCATGCTTGGCTTCATGTAAAATACTTTTTCAATTCCCATATCAAAATGGGATTAAATTTATAATATTGACATATCATATTAATTGGCATTATCTTAACATTTTTTGGGGTCAACATTGAAAGCATACCCCCAGTGAGGAATTCAAACAAGAATCGTATGGCTCATGTGATAGATTTACGGTGCCAAAATAAAGAAAAATTAAACATCTATTCAATATACTTCAAAACACATGAAGATTGAAATATATTGATATTTTTCAAACCCCTTAATAATATACAATATCAAAAACAAAACACTAATAATTTTTGTAATTCATCAACCGAGAAAACTAGTGTTGTGTAATGCATCTTTATTAATTCATCAACCAACAAAATGACTGTTGTGTAATGTATCTTTATCATGAAATTTAGTGATGAAATTAATACTCTAGTGATTTCTTGATTTATCTAAAACTCATGCTTCTTGATTTATTTTAAAAAATTATAAATGTTCATTAGATTCATGTCAAAACTAAATGAATTATCTAGCTTTCACTTAAATCTTCTTGAATGCCATAAATCATTGATAGTCTATAGATGCCTAAAATAAGCTATAATGCCTATGTATTTATAGATGGATGGAGTTCATATTATAGCCCAATTAAGGCCCAAAATAACCTCCAAAGTTTGAAAATAAAAAAATGAGACAAGACAGGATGAAGGCCCTCAAGCTAAAAAGTCCAATCAAAACAATATTCTTGTTATTGCCAAAACTTACTCACCATTTTTTTCAAAAAAATGAAGTATTATTTCTCTTTTTAAATTGAGTATTACCATCTGACATGCCTTAGTGGTAGCCAACTTCTATTCCTTTCTTCCATTATATTCATAGGGTTTAAAATGTGATGCTAGGTTCATCTTTCTTTATTACAAAAAGATACATGAAACTTGATTGATTTAGTTTGCACAAGTTCAAATTTTAATGAGTTGACAACATAAGGTTGTAGAGTTGAAATATGATGCTATTTATTTAATAAGATTACTCTCAAATGTTGATATGACTATGATGCAAACACAATTCTATCCCTTTAGCATTATTTTCTAGTTGAATGACACATGATGTGACAGACACCTTTCTGTAGTTTGATTGATATTCACTATGATACTTATAGTGGACAAAATGATACCATGAGGAAGAATTGTTTTGTTTTTGTTCCAAGGATTAAAATAAAAAAATGGTTTACATTGTGGAGACTAATCAAATTTAAGCCATTTTACATATGGGTAGTGTCAGGATCTTAGAGTACAATTGATTACTTTTGTATAAACAACTAAACACGGAATTGAAACCAGAAGTACTAAGTAACTAGAAATCAGAAACAATAAATAATAGGAGATATGAGAAACAACTAATTTGTATTAAACTCTTCCAGAAGGAAATACAATGAAGAAATCTCTTTCTCCTCACACCTCTCAGATGTACAGTAATTCTCCTTCAAGAGTTCTCTCTCTCTCAATCAATTACAATCAACTCAATTACTAAATTGTTCCCCCCTTATTACAATACTGCCCCATGGGTCTCTTAAATAGAATGAAAGCAAACAATAATTAGAAAAATAGACTCAAGACTAATTTTAGTCTTTACATGCAAACTAACTATTCTCTTAAAAATAGCAATTCTGAAAATGCCTGGAAACGCACAGAAGTCAGTGTCAATTTGAAGATGACCGATGTCGACTGACCCCTAACTGATGTCAGTTGGTTCTCACCAATGCCAACTGATGCCGGTCAACCCCTAACTAATGTCAATTGGTTCTGACCGATGTTAGTTATTGTGTAAGCCCATTAGTGAAGCTTTTAGCTCCACAACTCAACAATCTCCAACTTAGAGATAAACAACTGCACCTGTACCTATACAACAACATCCTCTAAACATCTCTAGCTTGTTTCTCCCTCTTCAAGTTCAATCTTGAAGACCAACAAAAGTTGAATGAAGATTCAACTTCTCCTTTTTTACTAGCTTTGTTAACATATTAGCAGGGTTCTTATCCATATAGATCTTTTCCAGCTTCAACTATCCATCCTCCAATACGTGTCTAATGAAGTGGTACCTAAGCTGTATATGTTTGGTTCTTGAATGAAAGGCTGAATTCTTTGCCAAATGAATTGCACTTTGACTATCACTGTACAATCTACAACTCTCTTGCTCCTTTCCCAACTCTTCCATGAACTGAGTCATCCAAATCATTTCCTTGCTAGCCTCTATGAATACAATGTATTATGCCTTTGTAGTAGACAAGGCAACAACCTTCTGCAACTTTGAAAGCTAGCTAATCACTGTTCCACCAATAGTGAACATATATCCTGTGGTGCTTCTCCTACCATCCAAGTCACCTACCATATCCAAATCTACTTACCCATGTAGAGAAGTGTTTGACCCTCCATAGCATAAATGCCTACTACTAGTCCCTCTTAGATATTTGAGAATCCACTAAACTACTTTCCAGTGTTCCTTTCCTGGATTGGCCATAAACTTGCTGACAACTCCCACTACTTGGGAAATATCTGGTCTAGTACATACCATTGCATAAATCAAGCTCCCAACTACTGAAGCATATGGAACTCTACTCATGTACTCAACCTCATCATGTGATTTAGAACACTATTCTTTGCTCAACTTGAAGTGTCCAGCCATAGGTGTGCTTACCAGTTTTGCATCCTGTATATTGAACCTCTCCAACACCTTATTCACATAATCCTCTTGAGACAAAATCAAACTGTGATTTTTCCTGTCTCTCTTAATACTCATGCTAAGGATTTTCTTTGCTGCTCCTAAATCCTTCATGGCAAATGTGTGACCTAATTTCACCTTAAGCTTAGTAATTTCTTGCATGTGTGAACCTACAATAAGCATATCATCTACATACAGTAACAGGATAATATAACTACCATTATCCAAGCTATTAAAATAAACACAATGGTTAGATTGACATTTACTAAATCCATGCTCTGTCATAAACCTGTCAAACCTCAAATACCATTGTCTTGGAGCTTGCTTAAGACCATATAAGCTTTTCTTCAACTTGCACACAAGTTTCTCCTTACCTTTGACCTCAAAACCTTCCAGCTGATCCATATATATCTCTTCATCCAAATCTCCATGAAGAAATGTTGTCTTAACATCAAGCTGCTCAAGATGCAAATCCTCAATAGCAACTAAAGACATTATAGTCCGAATAGAAGTCATCTTTACTACAGGAGAAAAAATTTCACCAAAATCAATACCTGGTTTCTATGCAAATCCCTTTACTACCAACTTGGCCTTATGTCTCATTTGTCCATTCTCTCCTTCCTTTAACCTAAATACCCATTTGTTTTTCAGTGCTTTCTTTTCGGCTGACAACGAAACCAAATCCCACGTATGGTTCTCTTCCAAGGAATCAATTTCCTCATTCATGCCATGCTCCCACTATTTCCTAGATTCTACCTACATTGCCTCATCAAAACTTTCTGGTTCTCCACCATTAGTGAGCAAAAAGTAGTATAAAGAAGGGGAATAATGAATTGGAGGTTTACTTACACTTTTAGACCTCCTTATGGGCGTTTGAGACTCATTTACAGCTTGCTATCCACCCAAATTTTCTTCTGACAGTGACCGATCCTGGTCATCTCTGATCGATGTCAGTCTGCACCTGACCGATGTCGATTCCACCTAACTGACGTTGGTCTCCACCTAACTGACATTGATTTTCACCTGACTGATGTCAGTCTCTATGTTTTTCTGTGAGTGATGATTTTAACCCGTGACCTCATTTTGGATCATAACCTCTTCCAAATCAGGATTGCCCTGCTTAGAATTATTCATCCTCTTGAGCTGATCACTATACATGACCTTCTCATTGAAAACTACATCACAACTTCTAATAATTTTGTTAGTTTCTAGATTCCACAACTGGAATTCAAAATCTCCAAAACCATAACCAATGAAAGTACACTGCATAGATTTAGCATCCAGCTTCTTTTTATTTTCTTTATCAATGTGCACAAAAGATTTAAAACCAAAAACTCTAAGAAATGAAAGATCTACCTTTTTACCTATCCAAGCCTCTTCTGGAATTCCACCATCCAGTGCAGTAGAAGGTCCTCTGTTAATCAGGTAAACCATAGTATCTATAGCTTCTACCAAAACTGTAAGGGCAAACCAACATGAAACCTCATACTCCATGCACACTCCATTATTTTTCTATTATCCTTTTAACAACTACATTTTGCTAAGGTGTCCTTGTAATTGTCCTTTCCCTTCGTATTCCACTCATAGAATAGTAACTATTGAATTTATTGCTGCAGTACTCACCACCATTGTCAAATCTAAGACACTTCAATCTCAAACCTATTTCATTCTCAACCAAAGCTTTCCATTTCTTAAATGTGTCAAAAACATTAAATTTACTCTTTATGCAATAAACCCATACCTTTCTTGTAGTATCATCAATGAAAGAAACATAATACTGTGATCCTCCAATAGAAGCTACCTAAGCTGGTCCCCACACGTCTGTGTGAACAAGCTCCAACTTGTGCTTCTTCTTTGTTGACCCAGTTTTGAGAAACCTCACTTTCTTCTATTTCCCAAAAATATAATGCTTACAGAAATCTAGATCTATGCTTTTCAAATTTGAAAGCTTACCTTTTGACTTAAGAACATTCATTCCCTTCTCACTCATGTGACCAAGCCTACAGTGCCACAACTTTGCATCTACATCTGAAGTAGATAAAATAGAAGGAGAATAATCAATAATACAAGTAGATAGATAAAGTGTACCTACTCTCTTACCTTTTTCTAATACAAGTGCACCCTTGGAAACTTTTCAAGATTCAGCTATGAGAGTTACTGTGCAACCCTCATCACTCAACTTTCATACAAAAATCAGATTCCTCTTTAGGATGGGTACATGCATGACATCTTTCAACACCCATGTGTTGCCATTCTACAATTTCAACTGCACTTTTCCTTTGCCAACAATTTTACAAGGCTCATCATCCCCTAAATAAACTTTTCCAAAATCTCCATGGACATAATTATTGAAAAATTCTCTATTTGGAGTTTCATGGAAAGAGGTACCAAAATCTAAAACCCATGATTCTACTTTATAATCCAAAGAAAATATAAGAGCATCTTGTACAACAATACCTACAACTTTTGCTTCTTTATTACCTTCATGCTGATTTTCTTTGTTATCCTTCAACCAACAATCTTTCTTTGCATGCCCTTTCTTTCCACAATTCTAGTAGGGTATTCTTCCATTTTTGGATTTGGATCTACTTCCCATCTTTAGCCTTGATTTCCCTTGCTTGCCCTTCTCTCTTTTCCTTCCCCTAATTTCAACACTTAAAGCATTACCTGATGTTTCCCCTGTGTTGTTCCTACAAATTTATTCATTCAAGATTACACTAACAACATCATCAACTTTCAAGATATTTGAAGCAGATGCAGTATTACTAACTTCCATTACCAAACTATGCCAACTTTTAGGTAAAGAGCATAATATTAAGAGAGCCTTAATTTTATCATCAAAAACTATTTTGACTAAATTTAATTGATTTACTATTGTATGGAAATCATTAAGATGACTAGATACAGATCCACCTTCTTGCATTTGCAAATTAAATAATTGCTTCATAAGATATACCTTATTTGAAGCTGAGGGTTTTTCATATAAATTTGCCAAAGTATCCATTAACTCTACCATTGTCTTTGCCTGTGATAATTTGGAAAACATAGAAGCTGCTAGGCTCAAACTTATAGATCCAAGAGCCTTTCTATCAAGAACATTCCATTCTTCATCTTCTATATTTGTGGGCTTCCTTGAAACCCCACCCAATGGTAAATACATATCTTTCTGATATAGATAATCTTCAATCTGCATCCTCCATAATTGATAATTTTTGCCATTGAATTTCTCCATTGTTAGTTTACTTTCTTCTGCCATTGCTTTGCTCCCACTCAATCAGAAACCCCTGTGAGTGAATTCTATAATCAACAAACACTAACACGCTATGATACCAGTTATTAGTGTTTAGAGCTCTTTTACCAGTTTTCAAGATCTTAGAGTACAATTGATTACTTTTGTATAAGCAACTAAACACAGAATTGAAACCAGAAGTAATAAGTAACTAGAAATCAGAAATAGAAAATAATAGGAGATACGAGAAACAACTAATTTGTATTAAACTCTTCCAGAAGGAAATACAATGAATAAATCTCTTTCTCCTCACACCTCTCATATGTACAGTAATTCTCCTTCAAGAGTTCTCTCTCTCTCTCTCTCTCTCTCTCTCTCTCTCTCTCTCTCTCTCTCTCTCTCTCTCTCTCTCTCTCTCTCTCTCTCTCTCAATCAATTACAATCAATGCAATTATTGAATTGTTCCCCCCTTATTACAATACTACCCCATGGGTCTCTTAAATATAATTGAAAGCAAACAATAATTAGAAAAATAGACTCAAGACTAATTTTAGTCTTTACATGCAAACTAATTGTTCTCCTAAAAATAGCAATTCTGGAAACACCTGGAAACGCACAAAAGTTATTGTCTATATGAAGATGACCAATGTTGGCTGACCCCTAATCGATGTCGGTTGGTTCTGACCGATGCCGACCGATGTCGGTTGACCCCTAACCAATGTTGGTTGGTTCTGATCGATGTCAGTTACTGTGTAAGCCTATTAGTGAAGATTTTAGCTCCACAACTCAACAGGTAGTACCCATGCATTTTTCTTACCAAATGTTTTAAAGAAGAGGGTCCAAATGGTTGTGAATGTGAGAAAAGAATATCAAATATTTAAATAAACTTATATAAAAGTTAGTTTTTCTTTAACCCTAAGAATCTAGATTAGTAAATTGAGGGTTAAAGGAGATAAATATAACTTAAGGCACAAGGGTGATAAAATACCTCTATAGTAGGCCAATTAAATGCTAAACTCAAATATAACATATACTAAATTTATTAAACTCAGATAAGATAAATATAAAAGGTACACATATGATAGATATAGGAATGAAAAAGAAAATAAAGTTCTTAGTTGGTTTTAATACTACCATAGTTTTGGATCTAGAAAATAATGAAATCAAACTTGAAGAGGATTCTAAAATAATAACCAAATTCTAGACTGAATTCCTCTAGAGCCTTAAACACTAGCATTAGTATGGGATGGTTGAATCAATGTTATTGTTTGAACTGAATTTAAGTGTCCTATGTAGAATACCTACTATAAAAGGATGAGACCACATGGATGATTATGGTTTTATCTTATCCTTCATCTTGATTCATTTAGATCTAGGTCATGAACTGTTGCTCCTAATAAAATTACAAAACCCTAGTTATTTATCTTCATAGTGAATATGGAAAAAATGGGTTGGTGGCATCATGTTTTTTAGCTAACCCCAAATACACCTCTATAAATTAGTGTTATCTACATAACCACTACTCTAAAGAGGGCCTCAAACTTATGTAGTTCTCCATTATGTGTTGGCTTGTGTGTGAATAATGCAATATGTTATAAACAAGTACAACAATGACCTAGATTGTAATTTGGAAAATATAACTCTTTGGTTTCTTCTTTAGTAATTTAGAATTGTGTATGTGTTATCCCTATGAATGATATGGAAATAGGATGAAGTAGGGAATCTTTTCTCACTTGAGGGCTTTATTAAATGCAATTTTTAAGTTGCCTGGCAAATAGGTAATAAATTTATACCTATGAGGAATGAATGAAGGTTGTTATTGCATTTATATCAGTCCCTGTGGATGATAAATCAAATTAAATCACTTAGGTTGACCATTAATATATGTTTCATTTATAAATTAGATGACTTTAGGGAACTAGACACCTACGTCAAGGTATGAAACTAGTGTTGATGTTAGGGTCTAGAATCTACATTTCTATCATGGCAATTAAAATATAGGCACATGTTTAAAACTTATAAAGGCATATGATAAGCATATTTTAGTCATTTTGGAAAATATATAAGGTTTGGGTCATTAACATAAGACTAGTTAGAGTAAGAGGTAGGCCAAGAGACACAACATAGAGCAAATGTGAGACTTATGGAAGTGAGAAAAGGTCCAGATCTAAGAGAAACAACCAACGTTAGATTTTTCTAAGTGTAAAATATTGAGGTTTTATATAATCCATAAATATTATCTACATTCCCTTGTTTAATATAGTAATGAAATTGTTGGTTTAAGGAGAATAAATGCATACCTAGGTGTGTAGAACACACCTTGTCTTTGGGTGAGCCCAATCTTGAGAGATTTCATAGTGACTCACCTATAACCAAGATCATGATACAATATATAACTAGTGCATATAATATAAATATGAAATCATTTGAAATCAATTGAAATTGAATGAACAAGGTTTAAGATTACCCTTGTGTAATGATGTAACTACCTTACCTATTAGAAAAATTTATTTGAAAATATGTATCATTGTAAATATCTAAAACTAAGATCAAGACACACGCCCACACACACGCACACGCACACGCACGCACGCACACACACACACACACACAAAGTGTGTATATATAAGGAGATAGAGTGAGATGTTGGTTTATGCACGTAAATTTACTCACCTCATTTATCATCACTAATATTATTATTATTATTATTATTATTATTATTATTATTATTATTATTATTATTATTATTATTATTATTAGCTAACTATAATTTTGTCTATGAATTGTCTATCTCATCTATTCCCCTCTGACTCCAACTAATAAACCACTAATTAATTACTTGAATTTATTATACTTAACATTTCTAATTTAACCCTTCGTATTCAACTATCTAAGGGCCATATCCATATTTCATATCCCACATATGTCCCACCAATTATTAACCTCCTTATTTATTCTCTTATTAACATCCCATTTACTTAATAAATATTCCCATGACCACTTTTAAATTTTAAATTCAAAATATACTAACTACCCCCTACAAACCTACCAATAGCCTTCCTTACAAACCTAGTTCCTTAAATTATATCTAAAAATAATATTTAATCCTCATTAACTCCTAATGAAGTATAGAGTTCTATAACTCTATACACTTCCTCCAAACTCTCCACTTCTCTAAAACTCTATGAATATAGAGGATTCTTAAAGAATTTTAAATTCCTTTTTATTCCCCCCACCACCCTTATAAATAACCATGTAAATCTCTTGGCTAGATTAATTATGAAATCCATAAACCTCTTTATCAATATTATCAGCCAATCTATGAACCTATCAATATTATATTAATCAAAACATTATTAAATATAATATCTTGTTATCATAAAATCTATGACTAAAAGATAATACAAAATCCATAATAACACTCTTTTTCTTGTTTTGATCTTGATTTATAGCACTTAGGTTTTAGGATGTAATACTAGTATAAATGTTTCATTTTTCTTTGTATTATTATCCTAATTATCTCTATATTTTAAATTATATTGGTAATTTGAGTTGGTTTTAATTTATAATTGTGTTTCTAAATTCCATTTCTCAAATTTATCATCTCACATTTCACTACCATAGTGGGAGCCCTCATTTTGAGTTGACCTAGTGTGTTTGAAGTGTGTGGATTAAGATTACAGGTTAGAATGAAGGTATATTTGAGCTCAAATTTCAAAAATCCCATCCTTTAGGTGAAATTCAAATTTTCTCTACAAAAATTAATATTTCACAAGTGATTTTGACCCCGATAATCATGATTTTGAACTAACCATAGAATTTAACTATTAGTCATTAAGTCTCCTGACTATTTTCTTATAGTTTCACAAAACCACTTATTACTAGTCATGTTTTTGGTCATCATTTGTCATTTTGAATATTTTAGACATGATTTTGTTTAAATCTTAGAAATTATTATTATTCAAAATCATTTATTTCTAGTCATAATTTTGAATTTCATTTGGAATTTTGTATATGCTAGTTGTGATTTTGGTTCAACTTATAAAATACCTTTAATCATACTAAAAGATTTTATAAACATAATTTCTAGTGTTTTAACTTTTTATATGACATTTTATATTGTAGGAAGAAATGGGTAAAATTTTAATGATATTAAACTATCAAGATCCTGTGTTATGTGTAAAATCACTTATGTTCAGTCATGATTTTAATTTCTAGTTGTAACTTTGACTCTATCATTTGTGGTTTTGAATAATTAGACATTTTGAAGTCTTATGGCCTAAATTTTTTTAAATATTGATAACACCACATATTTTCCTTACTATATGTGTATATTGGTCTTTATTTATAAATTTTGTTTTGCAGTAATAAACCAAAAATCTACTCTAAAGCAATACCAAAATTATTCACTTGTGATCTTGAATCAAACTCAATCTAATCATACTTCAGTCATGTAAACATCTATAAATAATTATAAATAATCACAATCTAATAAAATCATTTTGTAAATCCTTTAAATTTTTTTAAATCTTTAAATATCTTTGTTTCTATTGAATCTGTAAAATTGCTTATGCTCAGTCACAATTTTGATTTCAAGTTGTGATTTTGCCACTCATAGTCACATTTTTTCCCTAAACACTATCAATATGCCTAATTTTGGAATCAAGATGACTGAGAGGTGGGGTGATTCAATATTTAAAACATTTTTTTCAGATCCACTTAATAAATAAAGAACATTCATTCAAGCATGTAGATCAAACAATGACTAATTAAGCATCCATATATGCATGAACTATAAGAACACAAGATAACACACCTTATATGTGGGAAACCCTCAATGGGATGAAAACCCACTGATATTTTAAAATGGAATATATTACTATAAGATAAACACCAACCTTAGTGAAACACCAACTTCACATGGAACACCAACCCCAACTAGCTATGTACCAACTCAGCAAGGCTTTAGCAAACACCCACTTGCAAGTAGGAACCAAATCCTAAATGACTCAACACCAAATCAGCCACATAAAAACCTTCATCACCTTCACAAAAAAAATTCATATAACTAATGATTATCTCCTTATTTATTTCTTCACTCTCTTTTATCCGTCTCAAACTGCCTTCTAGGCTTCTTCACTCAACTAGTCCTCTTCTTGACTTGATTAGGTCATATGACCTTGATTTTTATAATAAAGACCCTTGTAAATTATTCATCATATATCATATACACTCCTATGTTGTTTTAAAATACCTTATTCTACTTTCCAATAAATTAACTTGTTTTTTTATTATCTCCACACTCAAATAGGCCTAAAATTGCCTAGTATTTATACAAGTCACTTGTTCATATCCTTCTTAGTCAGCCAAACATCATCACCCTCTTAGGTTAGACATGAAATGGATCTTTTATAATCTCATAGACATGGATCAAATTTTATTTCATTTTATTTAGGTCTGACCTACCTCAATTAAGCCTTATCTCACCTTTAAGTCTCATGGAGACCTAATCCTATTAGATCTATTTAGGACACATTACACTTTGCCTTATTTACAACACATTAAAACATATCACACAAAAATAACACATCATATTCAAATAAAATATACCTATTATAATATCATATAGTCTCCAAAATACTTTTTAACTCTAACCAGCACTTGAAGCACCCTATTAGCACTGTTCATAATTAGGCATATGCATACCCATAAATTTTGTCTTGAACAACTGAAGAAAAAACACAATTTTTCAAAATAACCATAGAAAAAATCACATAAATAGAAGATAAATTACCTTAGGGTCATCACCATATGTTTTTTAATTCACAAATTAGGGCAAAAGTACTCAAACCCTTCTCTATAAATATCCCACTTGGAACTACCAACTAGGCTCAAAATAGAGTCATGGAAACTTGAACTTATGATAACTAAAGGAAAACAATCAATAAATTAAAATGAATCATTATGATCTTAAAATATTCTCATATAAAACTCCAATAAAAATATCATAAGCTATAATGTCAATTATTGGTCTTGCAAACCAATATATTATCTTCAGTTCACATAGTTAAACCTGAACCAGTCAACCCCTTTTGTCTTCAACATTTTAATCACTTTACCTGAATCTAATTTTTTTTAAAAAGTATGGAAAGAACATAAATTTACAAAAAAACAACATTATTCATATTATAAACTTTAACTCAAGGCATACATCCTCAAACTCATCATTGCAACTTGCTTACCTAGAATTACCAATTTGCCTTGAAGACCAATCATGGTTATTTTGACCTTCCACACTTGTATAGAGACATTTAGAGAGTTTAAATAAATTTTTATTATTTTATTATATCATTTTTAAAATATTATATATAAATATAACATATTCATATGGTAATATTAGTCTTGCATACCAATCTCATAACTTTGTATCACACTATCTCATCTAAACTAGACAGGTCTACTTATGAATAATAATTCCATCATATCCAATGGCATCCAAAACATATGTCAAACATTAAAATGTATTAAAATTATTTAAAAACTTATCAATTCACTTGGATTCATCCCTAATCAACTTATCACTTTTGCTTGGTTTTCTCACTATTTGCACCATTAGACATTTTAGTGATAGGTCAACTTGTATGACTAGTTAAGAACCATTTAGGAATATTACATGATTATAAAACACCATGAAAATCAAATAAAATTTTGAATCTTCAAACTACATCCACTTATTAACTTTGACTTGGTTAACTCTGAATGCTACAATAAATCTCCAATAAATAAGGCTTTTTATATAGGGTCTACTCACTCACATGAAAAATAAATAACACCTAGAGGTGATTGGGAGAGTTGGATACATGATACAATAGTTTTTATAGTAATTTAATACCATTATATACTATTTTGAACAATATCTTTCACATCAGGTCATTGTTGGGGTTTTAGAGAGTGTTAACATTATTTTTTGTATTAATGATTGTTCATAAAGGAATACCCATTATTTCCAAAATTAATGCCTATGTATATTATATGAAACCCTTCTCCATATCTCCTAAATATTTTAGGTTCCCATTCAGAGCTTACATGTTCCAATGAACACTTGAAAGTCCTTTTCCAGTTGAGAACCCTTTATTTTGTGCACATGAGAAACCTTAAAACCACATTTCATGTCTTTTCTTGTAAACTTTGACATTAGAACTAATAAAAACACCTGATAAAATATAAAACATGAAAAAAAAATCTCAAATTATCATTTTTATCGTGAAATCTAAAACGGATACCTCATTTGGCCACAATCTCTCTCTTTACTTGCTTAGACCTTGACCTACAAACCACATTAGGCCTTGAAACTGACCTCTGAGCATCTTTATATGAAATATTCTCATTTAAAAACTCAAAAAACATATTTTATGCTAAAATAATTCTTTACATTCTTCATAGACCTTTAAAACACTTCATGATGCCTCATTAGACCAAGTAGGGTCTAGAGGTGGTCTAATTGCATGTCATGTTTGTAGGTCCTACCCATGTAATCTCATTTTGAGACTTTTATGAGTGATTAAATACCTCATATTCATGCTCAAAAAACTTCATACAACCTCTTATGTCTTTTTGTATCATATCACTAGGTCACCAAGCTCATACCTTCTCATAAGGTCTCTTCATGCAATGACCAGTGTCATGCCTAGGATTTTCAAGTATTTGAAGCTTGACAACTGACCTTGAAACACTCCTTGATGATTACACACCTTGATCACATTCCTTTCATGTTACTTTGATAATATAATACCTATATACATACCTCTTCATGATCATCATGCACATACTCATGATATGACTATGCTTCTCAATACACCTTATACTAAAGGAATAATATGCAAGCATGCTTTATTAGAGATAAACTTTGACATCAACCTCAAAATAATAATTAGGTTGCCTTTAAATTATTTTAATAGAGAGACATTAGGTTACTTTAAAATTATATCTTATCATATTTTTCCTTATCACATCAAGCACACAATCTCATACCTCACAGACCACTCTCCATGCATCTTCACAAGATGCACCTTGACATTACTAAAATCAACCTTGAAATAAAATAAAATTAACCTTGAAATTAATGAAAAAACATCTTAAAAAAATCCCCCTTTATCATTTATGGAAAAACATTCATCAATCTACTTACACCTTCATGTAACACTGGAATATTCTCCTACTTACTCCATGCATACCTATTTCAATTGAACTCTGATTATAAGACCACTTTTAAACATAGATCTTGCTTAAACAACCACCTAAATATATAAGCCTCAAACCAAGAATCCACCATGCTTATTATAACTAAAGAGTGTCTTCATGAAGCCTAATGAAGTCACCCCTTTCCATAAGGCACTAAAATAATACAGTTTAGGAGATTCCTAGACCTCCATGTTCTCATAAGACTTGATTTCCAATATCCTTTTAGGATTGACTATCATTATATTTTTTATATCTTCATCATCCATTTGATCATCAATATGAGATGAAAATAGACATTCCTTACTTTATTTCACAACTAAAATATATTCTATCATAATAAATAGTGCACATGAGGTTGTAGACTAATCATGACTCATCTTCACTATCTTTGGTTTCCATACATTCATTTTCCTTCTTTCTTTCACTCTAAGGGATTAAAACCTCCTATTTTGACTTGATGACCTTCTACCTTTATTAGGATATAATCTTGAAATGTGTCCTACATTATGACAACTATTATAAAAAACCTTATACATACCATTTGATTGATGTGAACTGACTCTTTCCATAGTCCCATGAGTACTCATTCTTGGAGGGTCTTCTACATTATCTTCCACTATGACCAAACTGACTGCATTCAAAACAATAAACTTTGAATGAAATGGCATACCTCATAGAATTAGGCTATTTGATAAGTCTTTTCATGTTGACCTTCTTTTCTTCAATATCCTTCTCCTTGATTTTAGCTACCACCTTTTGTTCTTCTTTGAAACCAAGACTTGCCTTGTCACCTGTAGAATTTTGACTACTCAAGATGTCATCTAGAACCTCAGTTCTCTTTCCAAACTTCACAAAGCTCTTGAACTTGCTAGATGTTTGATTCAACTTATCTTTTTAGGATTCTACTTCAATTTCATACCTGATGCATTCTTCCTCTTTAGCCTTAGGATTGTATTAACTATCTCCATTTATGATTTAATCTGATTGATGTTATCATCATACTCCATGAAAGTGTTACTTAGTATAACCTCAATTAATCCAGTCTTCTCCTCATAGTCCTTAACTAATGATCTTAATTTTTGATTATTTCTCCTTTAGAACTTCAATTCCTCTAGGGCACTTACCAATTTTGCCTCAAGGTTCATTTTAACTTCTTCTTCATTTGATTATATATCAACCATAAGGCCTTTCCCACTTGAGCAACACTCATTTTTTATTCTATGGCCATGAACAAGGTTTAATTATTGTCATGTTCAAGTTCATTACTACCATCATCACCATCAGATGCGATTGAGTGACTTACATCATAAGAGTTATCTTCTTAAGTATAGAAGCATCTCTTTTTCTTGAGAAATCTTTTCCTCTCTTTATAATTCCTAAAATCCTTATTTTTATCAAGATTATAGGACTTATTGTCATCTCCATGATGTTCATCATGTTATTCATTATGCTCAGGTTTATCCTTGTTCAGACACTTGGATGAAAAGTGACCAATCTTTCCATAGTTGAAACATTTGAATGAAAACTTACCCTTGTACTCACCTAAGCCAAAGCTCAATTTCATTTCAAACATGGATATTAGTTGATCATCATCAACATCTAAACATTCCTCATCCTTGACCTTCTTGGTTTTTAACTTCTCAACTTTGAAAGCTTCTTATTATTGACCAATTTTAGTCTACATACCAAGGTTTCTAGATTGAATAACTGGACTTAAACAAGACCATGAAAAGTATAAATCTTTTGTAACACTTTGAGCTCACTCAAAGTGTAAGTTGTTAATGTCATAAGGAGTAATTATATAGGTTGTAGAGGCCCTAAAAAGGTCAAGAATGTTTGAAATAAGTATGGGAAAGCAAAGGATCCATCTGGTTCTCCATTATTTGTTCATCTTGACATTTGGATCCAATAGCAAAAAGTTTAAATAGGCAATTTACAAAGGCCATATGTTTCACGTGTAGATGAATCAAAGAAAATTGGTCATATGGGTTTCTTTTATTTTGTGCCAAAATCATATGCACCAAATATCAAGTCCTCTACCAAAGCATGTCAACATATATTGAGGTACAAAGTTGCCTCCTTAGTCATTTTCTACATGTTTTCCAAACTTAGCCATCTTAAAGAGAGTTTCAGCAAAGCTAAATGAGTATCTTCGCAAAGTTATATCTCACACGTATGATAGTGTTAGAGGAAAGTAATCATGTGGGTTTTTTTATCTTGGTCCCTAGTTGATATACATCAAGTTTCATATCATCCACTAAAATGTAAAGGAAGTTACACACATGCAAAGTTAGGATCCTAGGCATTTTTTCTAGGTTTTCCATGCTTATCCAAATAAATTAGAACATCGTCAAGATGTCATGTAAACTAGATATGGACCAGTCATCTTGATCATTTTATATATTCACTTAGAAGGCTTTTGAGACTAGTGGGTCAATTAGGTTTGTTCCTTTTGACCTCAAAAGAAACTCTAGAAAATTTGTCCCCTTCATGATTCTTGTTCTTCAAGATATAAATTATCAAAGTTGATCAAATAATGAATGATAGTCATGTGAGATTCAAAATATATACACTACATAAATCCATATGAGCCTAAATTTGAGTCTATAGAATGTCAAATACATCCGCACAGATGTCAAATGATGTTAGCATGAATGCCAATTTTAATCAAGGAAATTATTCCTTTAGGTTTAAAAGGTCCTTAAAAGGCTTAAAGTTGGTCGAGATATAATCGTCCATGGGAGCCCTCATGCTGATGCATAACATCTAACAATCCATGCTCGAGTCAACTAAGTCAAAAGGTCCCCAAGTTAAAGCCTTTAAAGATCTAAAAGTTAGACATAATCTAATGGTGTAGGATAATCAATCTAAGAATCCAATGATACGTGTTCACTAAAAAATGATGGATCTAAGATAAATTAGTGATCAACATTCAATCATACCAATGATTTGATGAAGCACAATAACTAATAGGAAAGTGGGACTAGGGAGATATATGGTGCATGTGAACTCATACATCTTGATTGGAAAATGAGTGTGGGTCAAATTGGTCAGTGAATCTAAAGATATAATGAGTCAAGGACAAGTGGCACAAGTGAATTTAATTAGAAGAAAATTAATGGCTCATGGGAATCTATGCATAGATAGATCAATAAAATTAGGTAGAGTCAAACTAGTTATAAAATCTAAAGATCTAATGAGTCAAGGACAAGTGGAATAAGCATGTTTAGTTGGCATAAAATAAATGGATCATAGGCATCCATGTACAAATAGATCAATGGAGTGAGGCATAGTCAATAAGTCAGTGTATCTATGGAGTAAATAAACATAAAGATAGTTGAGCATGATGTAGATAGTCTGAGTTGACAACCGACAACCAATAATCAAGAGCAATCTCAAGACATTTTTTATGAAAGTGGAAGAAGTTTAAATGGACTTAGGCAAAGAAAAAGTCAAAGAGTGGAGCTCAGATTTGAACTAGAGTTGAACTAAAGGTATAGTTAAGAGACCAAGCATTGATATTAATGCTCCATATAATAGATATTTTGGGTCTAATACAAAATACAAGATAAAGCAATGACCATGAATCAAAGTTAGGTAGTTTGTAAACTTTCATAAATATTGTGACTATGTGAAAACTAATGGTCTAAGATTAATTTTCACATATAGTAGACCTATGTCTCGACTATCATCATTGATAATTTGTGATAATTCAAGTATAGTTGTCCACCTAATATAGATTTGGTACATTTTAGCTAGTTCCACGACATGATCCTCATCAAAAAATCAAGAGGAAGTGTTATGGAGTCTCAAGATAATGATTGGGTGGATGAATAAGGATAGTGAGCATTCAATTATTTTTCAAGGCCTTTGAAATTGTGCCTTCTTGATAAGAACTTAACTCATCTTCATCCTTGAATTGGTGATAATCCATCACAAGTAGTTGGTCTTTTACCAATACATAGTTCTCTCTCTCTCTCCTTTTTCTACAAATGTAGGCTTTTAAGCCTTAAAATGGATCCTTTATCTCTCTTTTTGGTATGACCAGACTCTACCAAAATTTATACTGTAACACATTTTGATGTAATAAAGATTGAATTCCATCATTTTCTAAGTTATATTGAAGTGTGTTATATGAATTAATGAACTATTATTGAGTTAATATATGTTTGTCGCTTATGTCTGAGTTTTTGTCACCTTCAAGAAGGGCTTAATAGTCTCATAAGTGATTATAAGTGTAATCTATAGTTTATTGTCTAGATTGAAAGTGGATATTTTCCCTCTCTTGCTAATATGGTAATTGATTAATACCTTGTTATAAAATATTTATGTGAGATTGATGTCCTTTTTTATAAAAAGTGTCTTATAGTATGTTTTGTGTGATTTGGAGTGATCAAATCATTGGTGCATCACCAATTTTTTACATGCCTTTATAAGTTTTATCAATTCTCTCTCCCTTTTCCAAGAAGGTGTTAGTTTAGGTTTAGTGTAAGTGATATATTCATAAGTAATCCAACCTTCTCTAAAGGTTTAATTAACTTTTAGGATACCCATATCCTAGGATCAATCCCATGTTGGACTAGATTTGAGTAGAAAGATCTGAACAATCCCCTCCTTAGCTAGGGTAAAAATCTAGAACCCCAACATTTCCTTCTTGTGAGGTCTTAATTTATATTGTCTCATATTATATATAGTCAAGATTTGATGAATCCTATCTATCTCTATCTTGTTCAAATATTGCATCTTTTCTACTGCAGACACTTTAGAATCAAACTTAAGATTTAGTGAGATAAATACCTTTTGAATAATTGTAGACTCTTTCACATTTTCTCCCAATCCTCCAATGACATTGAAAAATTTTTAAACCTTAAATAGGTAAGATATAATGGTTTCATCTTCATTCATCTTAATATTTTCAAATTATCTCCTATATATCTACAACTTGGCCATCTTTACCTTAGTGTCTCCTTCATATATGGTCTTTAGTTCATCCCATATATTTTTTGATGATATAAAAGGAATCACCTTCATTATATTTTCCTTTGATAGGATACAAATAATGGTATTCATTTCCTTAGAGTTCTTTTCACTAGCATTTTTACCTGTTATATCAATTAGTGGAATACGAGGAGTATTATAGCCATCCAAAACTAACTTCCAAATATCATGACCTTGAGACATCAAATTTATATTCATCCTAACATTATAAAAGGCATAATTAGAACCATTGAATAACAAATACTTACTTGTAGAGAAACCACCTTGAGCTTGTTGACTAGCCATCCTTGCTTTTAGGATCTCCTTTAGGCTTTTAAACTTGATTCAAAGGACTAGGATTTGATACTAATTATTGAAAGCAAGATGAATAAGAGGGAGGTGAATCAATATTTAAAACCTTTATTTCAATTCTAATTAAAATTTCATGAATATTCATTCAATCATGTAGATCAAACAATGATTAAGTAACCATCCACATATGCATGAAACATAAGAACACAAGATAACATAACTTATATGTGGGAGATCCTCAAGGGGCTAAAAACCCACTATAAAAACTAAAAAATTATACTAGATGTTGAAATGCCTCAAGATACCTTAGTGACTCCCTAACACTTATTGATCTAATCACTAACCCATTAGACCTTGAGTCTAGTTACTTACTTAGCTGAATAACCTCATTAACTTACTAACCTAACCTTTTAACCAAACCCTTTTGACTTACCTTGACCTATTATCCTCTAGACACCTAACCATTGATGGTCATACTAACCATTGATGATTATCTTGACCATCGATAGTCAGGTCCCTACCCTCTTAACTCATCACGAGCTATGTGCAAAATAATGAGGCATAATTTAATATGTTCACCTTATGCGGTGCTAAAAAACTCCCAAACATTAAAATCAACATGAAAACTTACTAGGTAACCTTATATCCTCCATCTCTCTTTACCTATAAAAGGAGGGGAGTAGGAGGTGAACCAAGATGATCAACACAAGCATTCTTACACACAGGTATTCAAGCTTCGAACCAACCAACTAGTTTTCTTCCAATAATTAAGCAATAGGAATAGAGACCCAAACATATGCCCAAATTTATCTTGAGGCAAAGTACTATTACTCTAGTAAAATTGATTTAGAAATCCACCATCAACCATTTATTAAGTAGTAGGTATATCTTGTACTTTAGCTTTGTTTGTTTCATTTCTAACCTTCTTACCCTAACTATACCCTTTTTCACCTATCTTCCAACCTCTAATTTCTAACCAAATCCATAACCAAACATATACCTGATCAATTACCTAGTTCATGACTCTTTTTTTAACACTTTCAAAAATCCACAAGTAACTACCAATGGTTAACACAACTACCGATGGTCACTCCAACTGTCGATGGTTACCCAACTGTCGATGGTCAGCTTAACCACTGATGGTCACTATGGTAAGAAATAAAAATAAGTTATTTTTGATCCCTTACCCCCAACCAAACCTAACTTACTATGTCTCTACTTATTTATTGACCCCTTCTTTATTTTATCATCCTAACTTGATCTATTTTAGCACTAGCATTGATCCACTTTTGCTACATTTAGTCATTTTATTTATCAATAATTTATCTACTTTTTGCATTTAATTTTAGTTACTTCCTATTATTTGATGAAAGCACTTTCCTTTAATCTCTTTCAATTTAATTTTTAACAAAGAGTGGATTGACATCCTCCTAGCAAGCTCATGCTTCTTAGATCTAGTTCATGTTAGGTAGTCCATCTAACTCTCTTTCTAACAACCCATTTTATTAGTGCTTTTTTGATCTATAGTTAATCCTTCCAAGACAAAAAATAACTCTCTACATTCATCAAGATCACGCATGCATAATGAACTAGGTATTTCTAACACACCCTTATTACTAATTTTTTATCTTCTTACAAAATTAAGAAATGAGCAAAATTTAAGAGAAACATTTTGGCACACTCGGTGGGACACTAGCATCATTTAGGTGCCTCTTTTCTTCCATTATTCTATGTTCATATAATGAAATATAAAATTTATTTTGGGCTTAAAATAAACCTTGCATTACATGGATTGTTTGCTTGTTTTAGTTCATTGAGTGACTTAAAAATAAAAGTAATTAATCATAGTTTCACTCGTGTTATCACACACTTTACCAAACCACATAATCAATCAACACATAAAAATAAATCTGAGACAAGGCCCAACTAGGATTTCATCACCTAGTGATAAACCTTACCCTTTCTTGATAATCCTATTTGGAGGTCATTACCAAGGGGAATACCAACTTAGCTCTCTGGTTGAGTATAAACTCTAAAATTCAATATATTTTAGCTAAGCACTTGACACCCTTATCATTGCATTATGTGAAGTGAAGGGGTAGGCCCTAAAATCAAACCATGTATTGACATTCAATATAGATTCTTATTGAGATCCTTTAATACCTAAAACCAACCTTAACTTTTCTCTCTAGTCCCTGATCTAAAAACCAAATTTCCTCTTCACACTTTCTAAGCATAAGCCAAAAGTGATCTAAAAAGAACCTTAAGTTGTTAAATGCAATTTAGTGTATGTTTGATTTCCTTGAGATCTTTTCCCTTTGATTGATTTGTGTTTGAGTTGTGATCTTTCATTATTTCTTTTATATTACTCACATGGTCTTTACTAGACAACAGTTGAGGAATCAAACCAACCAAGGACCATCTTCCTCTTCCTCCTCCTTCATGGAGTATACTTCAGATGTTGAGGGCTTTCCTCATCATTCTCCCACTCCTATCATGCCTCAGATAGTTATTAAGTGTAATGCAAATTTTGCTACCTTGATTGATAATAACCACATGACCCTCCAAAATTACCTTAACACCTTATCCCATTATACCCCTATTAAATTTATTCATCATACAGATCCACCTTATGGTATTCCTCCCCCACTTATGGTTAGTGTTACCTTTACCCAACCTTTCATCCCCCAAGCTTCTTCTTCCACCCATAACACATCTTATACCACCATCCAAACCTAATCCAACATTTTGATCACTAGCCAAACCTCTCCTACACCAATCAACACTTTAGACATAGGGGAAACCTCACCTATTATTACACATACCTCATTCACCATGGGGGTATCTTCTACTCCCATCTCTACCATTTCTCTTATCTCTACCAACCAACCCATTTCAACTTCACTTTAGATTTTGGTAATTTCCATACCTAATACCCTTCCACTTATTAGCACAAGGGTTACCACTCAACCCTAACCAATTACCAACTCATTCATACCTCCAAATCAACCCAAATCAATCCCTCAATAATTAATCTTGACATCTTACCAATATGTTCCTAACCCACAAGGACATATACCACCTTCTACCCAACCTTTGTGCCCATTAACCCTTATGTGGCATCACCCTAACCTTCAATGACCACATACTAATATGTGGTATCTTCTCAAACTTATACCACTTATCCATACATTGTTACCACCCAACCTCAACAAAACATACCACCTAATTATGGAGCTTCCCAACCTCAAATAGATTTGGTCAAAATGTTAATGGATAAAATGACCATCCTAGAGTCATTTATTGTAGGGGAGCATAACCTCTTGTCTTATGATCAAATATGAAATGAACCTATCCACCCATCCATTCATCTCCATCCTTATCCTCCTAAATGGGAACTACCCAAGTTTTCCAAATTCAAAGGCGAGGAGGACCCCCAAAAACATTTAAAAGCATTTTCCATTCTTGGTATTTGATTGCATATGACAATACTCTTGTCCTTTGTACCTTCCCCATGTATTTATCTAGACCATCCCTCGACTGTTATATTACACTCACCAAACACTCCATATTATCATTTTCCAAACTTACCCAAACCTTTTTAGATCATTTCTCAATAAATATATCTAAAAAGGTTTCTATTACTGACCTTTACTCAATTACATAATTTGATGATGAATCAATTGTTGATTTCATAGATAGATGGAGAGGTCTTATCAACCAACTCTCTTTCTCCTTACCCCAACCTAAATTGATCAAACATTTATCTCAGGGTTGTGCCAAACATATTTCCCCTACTCTCCAAGTTCAAACTTTGAGGACTTTTGATGAGGCTTTCAACATAGCATGAAAATTAAAAATTTGAACCATTGATGGGGGGAAATTGAAACTTGGGAACAAAAATTCTATCTTTAAATTTCAATGACCCTGATTAACCAAAACCACCAACTAATTCAACTATCCTAATGCTTAACTAAAGGCATCTGTAAACTTAGTCATCCTTAAAAACATTCCATCATCAACTATCAACCAACCCAAACCAACCAATTCTTCCAAATCTTACAACCAACCAAGCTAATATCAAAACCAAGTTGCTCCAAAATAATATACTATGATAGGGGAGTATTATGCTATAGTTTTGGATAAACTACTCAAAGAAAACATCATAAAATTTTCACCTATCAAACCTCCACAATAATTTGAAGATTCTCACCCTGTCCTTGGTTGGTATAATGAGAATGACCTATGTGCCTTAAACTAGATCATTGGACATGATGTTAGTATGTGCAAAACCTTTTAAACCATCATCCAAAACATGATTTATAAGGGGGAACTTATATTTGATAATCCCAATGCACCCCCAAATCAGTCCCTTGACATCTTTTGTAAACCTTTTCTCAACCATGCCCCTTCTACCATTGATGATAATAACCCAGAATCATCTCATGCTCATGAGTTTCATATGGTTAATGTCATTATTAGTAAACCTATCATTGAGGAGACCATTACCTCAACTACATCTTCCTCCATTCCACTCATTGAAGTGATATACTCACCTTTTATTCCTTTGGACACCCAAATGGAAGAATCAACCACCCCTTTTTCTTTACTTGAAGAAACCATGGATTTATCCACCTCTCCTTTGATAAAAATAGCAAAAGAGGAAACAATTGATTTAACTATATCTTCCCCCACTCCACTCACTAAAGTGGTAAAATTTCCCACCATTCCTTTAGACACCCAAAAAAAGGAAGAAACCACCTCTATTTATTCACTTGAGGACATCACACCTTCCTCCACTATCTTGAACCACACATTCTCTCTTTAGAAATAATCCCAAAAGAAGAGGTCACCTTGTCTTTTCCTTCCATGGTGGAATCATCCTCCCAAATCTTAGAACCTTCCATCAAGATCAAAGATGAGGAAACCATTCCCTCACCTCAACCTATGGGCTTAACCTTTGAAACTAATGACCAAGGACTCAAACTAGTTTACAAGCCTTTTTCTAGATTGGTCTAAAGTTTAGAGTTTGTTTCTCAACCCAACCTAGATAGAGCCACCTTTTGGCATCATCTTGGGATACCCTACAAAAACAAACCTGAACCTTCAACCTCTTTTTCATCCACCCTTAAACTTATCATCACCTCAATACCTTCATCAAACACTTCACCCTCAAAAATTGTAGGGGAACCATCCAAACCACCTCCATATAAATTTGTAAAAACACCTTATGCCTCTCTAACCAAACCCATCAAGAATCTAGGAATACTTCCTAAACCTAGTCTTGCTCACCCATACTTGAAGTTGGACATAACCCCATCTAGTCCACTAAAGAAAACCCTAACCAAACCGACTAAGAAGGTAGATCCATCCAAACTCCCACCTGAAACTAGATTCATCCACCCCCTTCACACCTACCTTCTATCTAAGGACCCCATCCTTATACCATCCCAACCACCTATTCCTAATCTAGTAAACCTTATCTTTTTGCTTTACCTACACCTACCTTCACCAAATCTTCAAACCCCCCATCATTTTTATCTAACCTATTAACCTCTACATTCCCACTTATTGTTAGGGTGTGGAGCTAAAAGCTTCACCTTAATGCAAACTGGGAGGTTTTTGACCATGACAGTCGCCAGCGTCGGCAAGCCACAACCGACATTGGTCAGAGGACAGTGTATAGGAAACCGACATCGGCAGGGATCGGCCGGCATTGGTCACCTTTAGGTAGACAGGGACTAACGTCAGTCGCCTGTGGCGGTCAAAACTGTTGTTGACAAACAGTCAGTTAAGTGAACAGAGAGTTTGCATGATAAAGACTAGTTCGAGTCCTTGAGCCGCTTGTCTAAATTAGTGTATGCATGAGATCTATATAATAGACTCATGGGCTGTATTGTTAAGTGGAGAACTTGTAGAACTCAAGTGTGGAACTTGGAGATTTCTTCCCATGGTGGAATCAAGTAGGATTCCTCATGTATGTAAGATCAGGTTTGATATGCAGGGTGTTGCAGGATCATGGTGGAGATCTACATGTGATAAGTAAGATCAGGTTGGTCTATAGGGATGTGTGTATGCGAGGGTCAGAAGAGGATCGGTGGGGGAGCAGGATCCAAGAAGACAACAATACATCAGGAGCAAGATCATGGTGAGATCTACTCAGAGTACCGGTTCATACTCAATTATACAGGCGTACAATGAGGTGAACAACAACTTGTGTTAGCTGTGTGTTGTGACCTATGAGAGAATATTACTCAGGTGGGAAGATTACTGGGAGCCCTTGAGGAGGAAGCCTCACAGAGGTGGAAGAAGAGTGTGATCTCTTTATTGTAATTTCTTTTGTAATGAGTTGAATAAAATTATGTGTTGCCTCTCATATTCTATGTGTTATTTCTCATTGATAGTTATTTGTTCTTCTGGTTATTTCCACATGTTTAAGTTGCTTATACAAAGGTAATCATGTGTGCTCTTAAATCTGACAAGTTGTGTCATAGCTTTGGGGAACTTAGGTCCTATCAAATGGTATCAGAGTGAGGTTGGATGTTCTCAAAGTGAGTTTGACTAACAGATGGCCAGATCTAGTTAGTGGTTTATTGATTACAGGTTACTCATAGGGGTTTCTGATTGAGTGGGAGTATAGCAATGGTAGAAGAAGGTAAGCTGAGAATGAATAAATTCAGACATAGGTGTAGCACCACAAGGAGTGTGGTGGGTTTTCTTCAAGTGGGAGCTTGAAGAGGAATACAAGCTAGGATGCAGATTAGATAGAGTACTAGTTTAGGTACAGGTGCAGCTATTTATCTCCAAGTGGGAGATTGTTAGGGTGTGGAGCTAAAAGCATCACCTTCATGCAAAATAGGAGGTTTCTGAGCATGACAGTCACCGGCGTCGGCAGGCCACAACTGATGTCGGTCAGAGGACAGTGTATAGGAAACTGACATCGACAGGGATCGGCCGGTGTCGGTCACCTCTAGGCAGACAGGGATCAATGTCGGTCACCTGTGGTGGTCAGAACTGCTGTTGACGAATAGTCAATTAAGTGAATAGAGATTTTGCATGATAAATTTTAGTTCGAGTCTTTGAGCCGCTTGTCTAAATTAGTGTATGCATGAGATCTATATAATAGACTCATGGGCTGTATTGTTAAGTGGAGAACTTGTAGAACTCAAGTGTGGAACTTGGAGAGTTCTTCCCATGGTGGAATCAAGTAGGATTCCTCATGTATGTAAGATCAGGTTTGATATGCAGGGTGTTGCAGGATCATGGTGGAGATCTACATGTGATAAGTAAGATCAGGTTGGTCTATAGGGATGTGTGTATGTGAGGGTCAGAAGAGGATCGATGGGGGAGCAGGATCCAAGGTGACAATAATACATCAGGTTCAGGATCATGGTGAGAACTACTTGGAGTACCATTTCGTACTCGATTGTACAGGTGTACAATGAGGTGAACAACAACTTGTGTTAGCTATGTGTTGTGACCTATGAGAGAAGATTACTCAGGTGGGAAGATTACTGGGAGCCCTTGAGGAGGAAGCCTCACAGAGGTGGAAGAAGAGTGTGATCTCTTTATTGTAATTTCCTTTGTAATGAGTTGATTACAATTATGTGTTGCCTCTCATATTCTATGTGCTATTTCTCATTGATAGTTATTTGTTCTTCTGGTTATTTCTGCATGTTTAAGTTACTTATACAAAGGTAATCATGTGTGCTCTTAAATCTAACAAGTTGTGTTAGAGCTTTGGGGAACTTAGGTCCTATCACTTATATCCAAACCTTCCACCTCTAAACCAACCATGACCAAGAAATACCAACCAAAACCACCTACCAAAACCATTCCACCACCCACAACTTTTGCAATGAAGCATACTTCTAAGAATGTTCCCACCCATAAAATTAAAAACCCATCACCTCCAACACCATTGCTTAAATCTTATTTGACTATCTTATAAAGGTTTTTGAAAAACTCTTCCTTAAGCCTACCACCTATCAGACCCTTCGATCCCTGAAAACCCAAACCATCCTAGTTCAATGATAGCTTGATCTATTCATAACATAGACATGAAATAGAGAAATATAAATCTCTCCAAACACTTGTGCATAACTTATAGGATGAGGATTATCTATTATCAGATGATGTTAAGCATGGAATATACTAAGAAGGGGGGGTGAATTAGTATATTATATATATTATAAAACTTTCCCTTTATCGAATTCCACTTAATCAAACATTCAATATATGCAATAAAACTCAAACAATAAACATCACACAGGATAGAGAGAGACACCAGATATAACGTGAAAACCCAATGTGGGAAAAACCACAGAGAATCAATCTCAAATATATTTGTGAGAACAAACCCACAAGAGCACCATACCCCTTTGTCGAGTACAAACCTCAGCTACAATTCATGAGCACCAACCCACATGAGCTTCAAACCCCTTTGCTAAGCACTAACCCAACTACTATTTGTGAGCACCAACCCACAAGAGCACCAACCCCTTTGTCGAGCACCAACCCAGTAATAATTGATGAGCACCAACCCACAAGAGCACCAACCCCTTTATGTATACCACACACCTATCTCTCAATGTTGCAATCTCAACAAATGATAGATCAATACAACATCTCCTTCCTCTCTCTCTCACCTTTGCTCTTCTAGGCTAGATATAACAAATACAAATCATATTCATCTCTCACAATTGCTCTTCTAAGCTATATATTACAATATCAAATCAACCTCTCACTTCCACATTATATATGGCTACTCAAGCCTTTATTTATAGCTTTCCAAATGACCTTTGGCCTTCCTGCTTTGTGACCCTTCAATCCTCATGGAAAATGGTGCCAATCTTGGATGACCCTTCATATCCAAGCATTTGAAAAGTCATGTGGTGACCCTTCATGACCAAAAATTTCCTTCCCACTTTTGTCCTTATCTTTGGTGACTCTTCATATTCCTCAAAGTGTCCCTTCATGAGAAATTGTGCCTTTACTCTTTTGTCTTCACTTGGTGAGTCTTGGTATTCCCCAAGATGACTCTTCATGGGAAAATGCGTCCCATCCTTATTTTGTCTTTATCCTATGTCTCTTCAACTTCTCCATGGGCCCTTCTTTTGTCTCATATACAACTAAAAATATATTTGTTAATATTAAATAAACATTATATCATATTAGCCAAGATATATTTATTACCAACAACATTAAATGCAATGGGGCCTTTATCACCAATAATGCTAAACCTTGGACATCAATGACAATATTTCCAATAATCTCCCCCTTTGTCATTGATGGCAACCTTAATCTTGAAACTACCACTTCCTATCACCTACACATCCTGTCATCTAAAAACATACAATAACTCCCCCTTACTGTAGCAACTTGTACCTATTCCCTGTACCTATTTTATGCACCTGTACCTGTACCTATTATTCTCCCCCTTTGACATCAATGGCAAAGGGCCTACCTAGAGCTAACACTTAGCTCCCCCTCACTTGATGCTGAACATCAATGGCATGACGTAATATAAATTACTCCCAACTCCTCTCACTGATCTTTGTTATATCCTTTGATTGTGCCTTTGAGAAGATATCTGAAAAAACATATACATTGTTCCCTGTCCTTTGAGCATCTACAATCAACTCATTTGAATATTTTATTCTAATCTCATAACCTTCAGCATGAAACCTTAATGTGTATCCTTGATCACATATTTGAATAACACTTAATAGATTATGCTTAAGACCTTTTACATACAAAACATTTTTAGTCTTAGTTCTACCATAATCCAAACTCAAAGTACCTTTTCTAGCTATCTTGGTAGTGGTTTTATCTCTGAACCTCATTGTACCACCATTGATCTTCTTTAGAGTAATGAACTTACTTTTATCACTTGTCATATGCCTCAAACATTTGCTATCAATTAACCATGGCTGGTCTTTACCTCTTACATGCAGTGCTATTTGAACCATCATTGAATCTTCAGATTGTTTCTTCTGCCATGAACATGTCTAACCTTCTTCTTGATGAATGGATATTTGATACTCTAATTCTTCTTCTTGATGAATGGAGATTTGAATCTCTAATCCTCCTTGACTGAATCAAACATGCTTCTACAATACCGAGCTATGTGTCCAAAGTTGTTGCACTTGTAGCATACTATGGTCTCTTCATCAATGCTTGATAGAGGAGTAAAAGAGTTATGGCTTCTACTTGACTCTACTTGAGTTTTCTTCTCCTGATTTATGAAATTGTTAGCTCTCTTTCTACATTCTAATTTCTCGTGACCATATCCATTACAATAAAAACAATAGCCATAAAAATAAGACCTGTCTATATATCTCTAACCTGATTGCTTTTTGTAGCTTTGTTCTTTCCAACCTTCTCTATTTGGAATGTCCTCTATATTATTCACTTCTCCTCTTTTTGTTTCCTCTTGTGTAAGAGATTCAACATATCTCTTTTTCTTTTCAAAACTGATCCCTGTCTTATCTGAATATGCTTTTTTATTTTCCAATATCTTATTCAGCATGTTAGTGCTATCTTCAAATTTTGAATCACTGACTACTTTCTTAATATCTTATTTTAAAGAGGCAATTTCAATAACATACCTTTCACAATATTTTCTTGCTATTTCCAACTGTGCTTTTAGATCTTCTTCATTCTTCTTGGCTTCTTCAAAGTGTGCTTGTAGATCTTCAATCATTTCCTTTGACTCTTGTTCATTTTTCTTGATCTGACACTTTAACCTTCGATTCTTCTTCTGAACAAATTCTAACTCTTCTAGGGCACAATTGAGTTCTCCTTCCATATCTACTTCAACTTCCTCTTCTTCTTCTTCTTCTTCTTGATTATCATGTATGGCCATGAATAGAATCTCTTCTTCTTCTGAATCGCTGACTCTACTATCTTCAACTAAGCTAGGATTCTTAGAATACAGGCTCTTCTTCTCGAATCCCTTCTTGGATTTGCCTTTGAAATTCTTCTTGTATGTAGGCTTTTCTTCTTCATCATTAACCTTATCTGGGCATCTAGCTAAAAAATGTCCAATCTTTCCATAATTAAAACATTAAAAAGGTAATTTTCCTTGATATTTACCTGTTCCTCTTTTTGGCCTGCGAATGAAAAGTGCTTCATTGTCATCTTCATCATCACTGGAACTATCACTTGATTCTTGAATCTTAGCTTTGTCCTTCTTTGATGTCTTGAAAGCTGCTTCTCTCTTTGAGGGTTTATCTTGTTCTATCCGCATTTCATATGCCGTGAGAATACCATGAAGCTCATCCATCTTTAACTTGGCTAAATTCTTCATCTCCTCGATTGCCAAAACCTTTGCATCATATCTCATTGGTAGAGATCTCAAAACCTTTTGCACCACCATTGACTCTTCCAATGTTTCTCCATGACCTTGTATCTAATTTACTATTTGATCAACTCGCAAGAGATAACTTGCTATATCTTCTTCTTCTTCCATCTTCAAACTTTCAAACTACCTTCTAAAAGTTTGCAACTTAGCTTGCTGAACCTTTCCATCACATTTGTAAATATTCTCAAGTTTTACCCAAGTTTCATGAGAAGATTTACATTGCTAACTTTAACAAATTTAGATTCACATAAACCACATAAAATAGCATTTAAAGCTTTAGCATTACATTCACTTGCCTTCTTTTCTGCTAGAGTAATTGTAGATGTCTGTGGCTCTTCATATTCCTCCACCACTAATTTCCATATGTCAAATCCAAGGGCCATCAAATAAACCTTCATTCTCATGCTCCAAAAATCATAATTCATCCCATCAAACAAAGGTGCCTTATTTGTAGAAAATCCTTCTTGTGACCTAGCCATCGTGCTTTCTCGATCTACCTTCAAGCTGTAAAACTTTTCAAAAAAGAACCTGCTTTGATACCAATTGTTAAGCATGGAATATATTGAGAGAGGGGGTGAATCAGTATATTATATATCTTATAAAACTTTCCCTTTATCAAATTCTACTTAATCAAACATTCAAGATATGCAATAAAACTCAAACAATAAACATCACACAAGATAGAGAGACACCAGATATAACGTGGAAACCCAATGCGGGAAAAACCATAGAGAATCAATCTCAAATATATTCATGAGAACAAACCCATAGGAGCACTATACCCCTTTGATGAGTACAAACCTCAGCTACAATTCGTGAGCACCAACCCACAGGAACTTCAAACCCCTTTGCCGAGCACCAACCTAGCTACTATTCATGAGCACCAACCCACAAGAGCACCAACCCCTTTGCCGAGCACCAACCCAACAATAATTTGTGAGCACCTAGACCTTTGTGTATACCACACACCTATCTCTCAATGTTGCTATCTCAATAGATGATAGATCAATAAAACATCATCTCCTTCCTCTCTCTCTCTCACCTTTTCTCTTCTAAGCTAGATATAACAAATACAAATCATATTCATCTCTCACAATTGCTCTTCTAAGCTAGATATTACAATATCAAATCAACCTCTCACTTCCACATTTCAAATGGCTACTCAAGCCTTTATTTATAGCTTTCCAAATGACCTTTGGCCTTCCTGCTTTGTGACCCTTCAATCCTCATGGAAAATGGTGCTAATCTTGGATGACCCTTCATATCCAAGCATTTGAAAAGTCATGTGGTGACCCTTCATGACCAAAAACGTCCCTCCCAATTTTGTCCTTATCTTTGGTGAATCTTGGTATTCCTCAAAGTGTCCCTTCATGATAAATTGTGCCCTTACTCTTTTGCCTTCACTTGGTGACTCTTGGTATTCCCCAAGATGAATCTTCATGGGAAAATGCATCCCATCCTTCTTTTGTCTTTATCCTATGGCTCTTCGACTTCTCCATGGGCCCTTCTTTTGTCTCATATGCAACCAAAAATATATTCATTAATATTAAATAAATATTAACTCTTATTAGCCAAGATATATTTATTACCAACAACATTAAATGCAATGGGGCCTTTATCACCAATAATGCTAAACCTTTGACATCAAAGACAATATTTCCAACAGAAGAACCTTCCTTAATCCCATTACAGACCCAACCTCCAACTCAACCCATCCAACACTTAACTACTCTTCCACTCTCATCTAAAAGTGAGAAGGAACCAAAGCAACCATCTATCCCAACACCTCCCCTAATCCACACTATCCATATGGTTACTCGATCTCAAGCCTAACAAAAGGATAAAGGAAAATTAAAAGTGTCCATACCATAGACATACCCTTCTACCCCTTTACATTTAAAATAATCCCAAATACATTTAACCTCACCTTAACCATCACCAAAACCCAAAATATCCATTTTGGGTACCCCTACCTCCAATCCTTCTGAATCCATCCAGTGAGTGGTGTTAAAACAACTTTAGAAAAAGTTGATAAGATGAGCCTCTATGAAATAATCAACACATCAACCCATCACTAACAAGAATTGATAGATGCCTTACAATCTATAGAGGTTCAACCAGAAGATCCTTAACTTGTTGCATCCTTTGTTTGAGCCCTTCAACTTTCTACCTTTATCATCTTCTAAGATTCATAAATACCTTCTATCAATTATAAGGATCTTGATCCTCCCCTCTTCATCACTACATACATCAATCAAACCCACATAAAAAAGGTTATGATTGATGGAGGATCTAGTAATAACATTATCTCCTCCCATGATTATGACCAACTCCAAATTCTTAAAAATATCATGTTAAGAAGTGCAATGGTCCTTCACTTCTTTAATGACACTATGACCACTACCTTGGGGATAGTAATATTTCACATCTACTTGGGACCTTTCATAACTCCAAAACTCTTTTATGCTATAAAAGGTAAGCTCCAATACAATGTCTTACTTGGATACGATTAGATCCATGCCATGATTTCTTATCCCTCTACCTTACATCAGTGTGTCAAATTTGATTATGAAGGTCAAGTTGTTACCATAAAAGCTGACCCTAGTCCTTTTGCATCTTGTAATATGACATATCGACCTAATGAAATTCTTATTCCTATCTCATCCACCTTGCCACCAACCAATAACACCACCTCAACCACAACTAGTGACACATTCACCTCTAAAATTGATGAATCTTCAACTAATTCATCTATCCCTTCTTCACAAATCCCCATAGAGGATGCTTTGGAACCCATGTTCTAATGTTTCTCACTAAGGGAGTATTGCCTTTTAGCCTTAGATGTTTTCCCTACTCCTCAAGAGTATGGGAAACTAAACCATGTTCCTAGTTATGACCTCAACATCAAGACCATCATCACTTTCAAGCTCCCCAACCATCAAACTAATTTCATCTATGGGGGACTTGATAAACTTCTTCTCACCTCTACTACTACCTCTTCTATATGACCATTTACCTCTAATTTAGCCTATTTAAATAAACTATTATTCACCAAATTATACCTTCACAGGTGCGCCTATAAGTTATTTTGCCTTGGCCTTTATGAACATAAACCTCATGAATTAACTTGCATCAAAACCAAAAAACCTTGTGATCTATTTGGCCTTGGGTTTGTACCACTATAAGAACCTATTGATTCACCTAAACCCATTACCATAATTTAGGAAGACATCTAATCCTCACCAACCCAAACTTATTCAAATTTAAAGGATTTTTACATCATTCCTCCTAATGTTTTTTAGTCAATATTGTTAGATTGGGCCCCCTCACCTATCAAAAGGGTGGTCAAACTAAAATCCTTCCTCTCATCCATATTGAAATGGTAGAAAATGATTATCTTACCATTAACACCATCCAAAATCAGGATGATGATTCAATTCTCACCTACCTCAGTGCAAGGGATTATTCTATCCACAAATCCCTTCCTCTTGAGAACCAAAACATGTTTAATGAATCCACTATCGATGTCAACTTTAGTACTCAAGATAACCCTCACATTGTTAATATTGGTCAATCCTTAGATTCCTTGAAGCAATAGGAGTACCCTTCATTCCTTCATGATTGAAGCATAGCATTTACTTGGTCTTATTAGGATATGCCAAGAATTGACTCCTCTATAGCCCTCAATAACATTATCACCCATCTTGATGTTAATCCCATTTGGGAAAATCTTCATAAGATTTACCCTCACATCACCCTTCTAGTCAAAGAAGAGCTTCAATGTCTCTTATCTATCAACTTCATTCAACCTATTAATTATCATCAATGGGTCTCCAAAAAATTTCTCATTACCAAGCCCATAGGGGGAATTCACCTCTACATTTATTTTCCTGACCTGAACCTTGCTTGTCCAAAGGATGACTTCCCTTTGCCTAGCATAGGCCAACTTATTGATCTTATAGTTGGCCATGAGATGTTGTCTTTTATGGATATTTTTTTATGATATAATCAAATCTTAATTACCCCCAAGGATCAACATTCAAATTCTTTCATCACCCCATGGGGAACCTTCTATTACAGGGGCATGCCATTTGGTCTAAAAAATGCTAGAGCAACCAACCAATGTGCGATGACCTACATCTTCCATGATATCATCCATAAAATTGTTGAGGACTATGTGGATGATCTCCTTAGAAAATCCAAATATCACAAGGATCACCTAGACATTCTCACAATCATTTTTGAATGCCTTATCTATTTTAATATCAGAATCAACCCCAAAAAATATATTTTTGGGGTCCTATCTAGAAAGCTTCTTGGATTTATCATCACTCTTTGAGGAATCAAAGTAGACCCCACCAAATTTAGAGTAATATACATATATTACATCATAAAAATGTTTGATATAGAGCTAGTAAATAAGAGATTCTTTGATGCTATTATTTGGTTTCTATATTTGTAGCCTACCTGAGTAGAAGATTGTTCAAGTCTTTTACTCAAATCTAGTCTAACATGGGACTGACCCTAGGCTATGGGTATCCTAATAATGGGTTAGACCTCTAGAGAAGGTTATCTTCCTTTTGGATCTATCACCTAAACTAAATTTTGACTAGGAAAAGGGAGAGAGAAATGGGTAATAAAACATGAAAACATGTAAAAGAGGTGATGCACTAGTAATGTGATTGTTCATGCACTCTATCTAAACTTCTAACAAACATTAATGAGATTAAATTTGTAACTCCAAATGGTTGTTTATGCATCATTATTTCAATAAAAGGTTTACCAAATGATAAAAACTTAAGGGAAGTAATAGAGAGGCCTAATTCAAGGCACTAACCAATTAATATATCCACTTGATAGCTCTAATCAAATGACATTTAACACTAAACATGACCTACAAAACAATATAATCTAGTAGCTATGTGAGATCAGGATTTGACAAGGGAGATATTTCTACCACATATGTAAATTAATCTAATATTAAAACACTATGCCAAAATCATGAAATCAAAAAAAAGTCTTTTATTTATCTCAAGAGGTTATAAAGATCAAATCTAGGTAGAGTCTAGTCATGCCCAAGAGAGGGATTTTCTAGCTATATTCAAGTCCTAGAATCCTAAATTTATAGAAATGAATGAGAGAGGGAACTATGATAGAGGGATATATGCATTGAAATAGGCCTAACCACTTTTGATAGATTAACACCAATTCGAGTATGCTACTAATTCAGGATCTTATCAAGAAGGCATAATTTCAAAGGCCTTGTAAAATAATTGAATGCTCACTACGTTTATCCAACTGCTAGATCTTTTCTCAAAACTCCATGATATCGTATAATGATTTAATGACAAGGATCACATCTTAGAATTGGCATAAATGTGCAACATCTACATTAGTGGCCATATGAACCTAAAAATGTGAACCACAATGAGGTGAGACATAGGTCTACTATATGCAAAAACTAATCTTAGACTATTGGTTTTTACAAAGTCACTAGTCTATCCTCAAATTTTACATTAGACCCAAATGATATATTTCACCTATATGGATCTTTCTTGATGATGATTAATTTTTTAATTATGTCCTTGGTTTAACTTTAGTTTGCCTTCAAGCTCAGCTCTTCTATATTTATTTTGCCTAGGTCCAAAATAACCTCTTCAACTTTCTTCAAAAATGTCCTAAGCTCACTCTCCCTTATTGGTTGTCAAATATTGACTCTAGCCCTTGAATTTTATAACTCTTATTTTCTTCATTGATCTACCTATGCACAGATGCTCATGAGTCATTGATTTTCTTCTAACTAAATGCACTTGTGCCACTTGTCCTTGACTCATTAGATCATTAGATTCACTGAATAGATTGACTCACATATATCATCTAATCAACATATATGAGTTCATATGTACCATAAATATCCTTGCTCCCACTTTATTATTAGTTATTTTGTTTTATTATATCATCGATATGATTGAGTATGAGCCATTGATTTAGCTTGGACCCATCCTTTTGTTAGTGAATTCACTTCGATGGATCTTAGCTTGATTATCCTGTACCACTGGATTATCTATAATTTGTAAATCTTTGAAGCCTTTAACCTGAGGACCTTTTAAGTTGGTTAACTCATCATAGATCATTATATATTATGTGTCAATATGAGGGCTCCTATGAACTATTAGATATCAACCAACTTCAATCCTTTTAAGGACCTTTTGAACCCAAACAGTTACTTACCTTGACTAAAATTGACATTTGCATTAACATCATTTGAAATTTGTAATGACATATTTTATGTCTTGCAAACCATTAAATTTAAGCACAAATAGATTTTTACTCAAGCTTCATTTTGATAGTAGAGTGAACATCTTATGTTTTAGGTCCAACTTTGAAGGCTTATAACTTGAAGTGTAAAAATTGTGGAGGCGCCAAATTCTCAAGAGATGTTCTTGAGATTGAAAGGGATGAACCCATTTGATTCATTAGTATTGGGATCCTTTTGAGTGAATATATAAAATTCTCAAGTTGACTAATCTATTCATTCCCACATGATGTCTTAACGGTGATCTAGTTAATTTGGCTAAGTATGGGAAACTTAGTGAAATATGATTGAGGATCCAATTTTGAACATGCAAAACATATATCATGATTTGGTGGATGATCTAAAACTTAGTGTGTAGCAACTAGGAACCAAGCTAGACAAACCCATGTGATCACTTTTTCCTGAGAGTACCACATGTGAGATATAGCCTCTATAGACTACCTATTTAGACTTTTCTACTACTTCCACTGAATTCTTAGACTAGGCAAAATTTGGTATGTGGACCAAAATTGGTCAAAATATTTAATGACTTGGATGGGAAGCATGCTTAATATGATCAAACTCAAACCATGTATATGATCATTGAATTATAAAAGATAACACATCTATTCCATGACTGTAAGAAAACCTCTTGATTTGTGAAGATAAAATACTCCACCAAAATAGGGAAGAAAATAAAAAATAGGGAAACTATCGTAACAAAGTAAATGTGAAAAGAAATCACTTATCTAGGATAAAATATAAAAAACTAACCTAATTAACCATGATAAAACATGGTCCACCTGGATCAAAAGGGAAACATATGAATTTACTCATTTTAAGAGAAGGTAGAAGTTGCAAAATAGGGTGTTTATTGAACATGACCTTTAAAGAGAAACTCGTTTTGCCAATTATTACTCTTAACATCTCCTAAAATGAGTCCTTAAAATCAAACTAATCACCAATAAATACAAACTCATCTTACACTTCCATATTTTATTTATGTTGCTTGCCAACTAAAACCTTGTCATGTGATATCTCATCTATGCATCATTTTTGAGTGACCTTGTCCTTGTTATCAACTAATGCAAGTTCATCTAGTTCTTCAAGGAGTTCTGAATAGTCAAATAAAAATGCATAATGATCTTGAATAAGTGATTCTTTATCAAACTTCTAAATATCCTGCTCTCCAATGGGATACATATCTTTACAAAGCTCTTCAATCTCTTGAAGAAATTCAAGATATAGATTCTAATCATCTTTTTTCTCTTCACTTTAATCAATCTGAATAAGATTATCTTGAAAATTATCTTGATCTCCCACTAGTGGAGAGATCTCAACATCATTTGTGACATCATCCTGTACCAATTCCTCATGGATTTCCTCCATGTGAGGATCATTCTTATTTTGCATACCTAAGATAACTTCTTCAATATCAGCTACAATCTTAGTTTCAACTTGGATTTCAAGTGAAGTATAAATGAATAAATATTTATCATACACACTTGAAGCATCTTATTCACATTCTTCAATAACTTGATTTGTAGCTACAACCTCTCTCTATTTCCCATAGAATAAGCTCCTCTTAAAGAAAGCAAATAGTGGGAGGGTGATGAAATTAATTTGTTTAAGAGGGATTATGAAGCATGGAAGGTTGATCATGATCATATTTTGGGATCTTGAGGGAAATGGAATCATTTACAAAATCTTGAAGAGGAGGGAAAGAGAAACTTTTGAGAACTTCCACATTTTGTTCCTTCTACTTGGTCATTATTTCATCAAGGTCTGAAACCATTTTGTCCTCATGGAGAGCTTGATCTTGAGGGGTTAGTGGTGAATAAAGGGAACAATAATAAGGTTTATCTTCTTGATTAGGATCTTGAATAGGCATATGAATAGCTTTTTGAATATATTTTTGACTCTAACTAGGAATCTTTATTGGATCACAGTGAACATGATCAATAACTTTATGAGAATAAGGAATATAAAAAGGATGGTAAGGAATACAAGAGGGTTCCTGATAGAACTAATCCAAATAAATTTTTTACCTTTTAGAATCCTCTTATTTTTATATTATAAAGCTAAAAACTTAAACCTTTCCCATAGATCATTGGAAACATTCTGAAAAGAATTGTTCATTCACTTTCTCATACTAGGAATCTGAACATACTTTTCTTGCATTTTCTAGAAATGTAAACTCTATTTCATCCATTCTCTCTTGGAGATAAGGATTCTCATGTGCCACATCATATCCATATGGGAAAGGTGAAATATGGTCTTAAAACTAACATGGTTCATAATAAAGGTAAGAGTCATGCTCTTGGTAATAAAGATCATGGGAAACTTGATAAGGCTCATCATAATTTGTATAAATCTCCTAGTAAGAATGATTAGGTTCATAACAAGGCTCAGATGGATCATGAAAAGGCTGATATGGTCCATCATAGTTCTGATTAGGAGGTATAACATAGGGATTTTCTTCATATATTGCCACAAAAATAACATCAAGATAGTGCAATGAAAATGAACTTACTTAGAAATTGCTTGGTCTTTAGAAGCAATTGCTTGAGCTTAGAATCATCAAATTCTTCATGAACACTGCTACAACTGAAATTTCAGCAAGACAAGATCTAATGAGTCCCAATAGGTGCGATAAAGTTTTTGGCACTATAATTTCAACAAGACCAAATCTAATGTATCCCTCACAGATGCCAAAACTATTAGGATTTACACCCTAGCTAAGTATAAGATTGTTTAAGTATTTTACTCAAATCTAGTCCAACATGAGACAAAATCTTAGGTTGTGGGTATCCTAATAATAGTTTAGACCTATAGATAAGGATAGATTCCTTTTGGATATATCACATAAACTAAATTTTAATTCAGAAGAGGGAGAGAGAAATGGGTAACAAAGCATGAAAACATGTAAAAGAGGTGATGCACCAGTAATGTGATTGTTTATCCACTCTATCTAAACTTCTAAAAAAATTAATGAGATTGGATCTGTAACTCTAAATGGTTTTTTATGCATCAATATTTTATGTAAAGGTTCACCAAATGATCAAAACTTAAGGAAAGTGATGGAGAGGCCTAATTAAAGGCACTAACTAGTCAATATATCCACTTTTTAGCTCTAATCAAATGACATTTAACACTAAACACAACCTTTAAAATAATATAATCTAGTTGCTAAGTGAGATCAAGATTTGACAAGGGAGGAATTTATACCACATATGCATAAAAATATAACAATAACACACTATACCAAAATCATGAAATTTGAAAAAGAGTCCTTTATTTATCTCAAGAGGTTACAAAGATCAAATCTAGGCAGAGTCTAATCATGCTGAAGAGAGGGATTTTCCAACTATTGTCAAGGCTTAGAATTCTAAGTTTATAGAAAATAATGAGAGGGAATTATGCATTTAAAGAGGCACAACCAATTTCAATGGATTATAACTAATTTTAGGATGCTGCTAAGTCAGAATCTTATCAAGAAGGCATAATTTCAAAGGCCTTACAAAATAATTAAATGTTAACTGCCCTTATCCAACTACCAAATATTTTCTTATAACTCCATGATATCATCTAATGATCTAATAATAAGGATCACATCTAATATTTGGCATAAATGTGCCCCATATACATTAGGTGTCCATCTAAACCTAAAAATGTGAACTATGATGAGGTAAGACATAGGTCCATTATATGCAAAAACTAATCTTAGACTATTAGTTTTCACATAGTCACTAGTCTATCCTTGAATTATATATTAGACACAAAGGATTTATTTAACCTATATAGATCTTTGTTGATGATTTTTGGTTTATGAAGTGTGGCCCTAGTTCAAGTCTAGTTTGCCATCAAGCTCAGCTCTTCTACATTTACTTTGCCTAGGTCTAAAATAAACTATTTAACTTTCTTTTAAAATATCCTAAGCTCACTCTCACTTATTGGTTGTTAAAGGCTAACTCAGACCCTTGAATTTTATAAATCTTATTCCCTCTATTAATCTAACTATATGTAAATTCCCACGATCTATTGATTTTATACCAACTGAATGTGCTTATGCCACTTGTGCTTGACTCATTAGCTCCTTGAATTTGTTGACTAGTTTAACTCACGTGTGTCATTAAATTAAGATGTACAAGTTCACACATACTATAGATCTCCCTAGTCCCACTTTATTTTTAATTATTACACTCTATCATATCATTAGTACGATTAAGTGTGAGCCCTTGATTTAGCTTGGACCCATCCTTTTATCAGTGAATTCACTCCATTAGATCTTGGCTTGATTATCCCACACCATTAGATTATGTCCAACTTATAGATATTTAAAGGCTTTAACTTGAGGAAATTTTGACTTCATTAACTCAACATGTATTTTCAGATATTATGTGTCAGTATGAGGGCTCCCATAGTCTATTACATCTCGACCAACTTCAAGCCTTTTAAAAACTTTTGAACACAAATAATTACTTTCCTTGATTAAAATTGACATTAACACTAATTTCATTTGAAATCTACATAGATATATTTGATGTCTTGAAAACAATCGATTCTAAGCATAGATATATTTTTTCCCAAGCTTCATTTTGATGTTAGCATGAACATCTTATGTTGTAGCTCCAACTTTGAAGGCCTATAACTTGAAGTGTAAAAGTCATGGAGGCACCAAATTTTCAAGAGATGTTCTTGAGACTAAAAAGGATGAACCCATTTTATCCATTGGTCTTGGGAGCCTTCTAAATGTAGATATAAAATTCTCAAGTTGACTGATCTATTCAATCTTTCATGATGTCCTAACAATGGTCTAGTTCATTTAGCTAACTATAGGAAACTTAGCAAAATCTAACTGAGGAGCCAACATTGGAAATGCACAACTTCTACCATGAATTGGTATATGATCTAAAACTTAATGAATATAAACAAGGGATCAATATGGACAAACCAATGTGATCACATTTTCCTAAGACTACCACACGTGTAAGATATGGCCTCTACAAATTTCCTATTTAGACTTTTTTACTACTTCTACTAAATTCTTGGACTAGGAAAAATTTGGTATGTAGACCAAAATTGGTCAGTGATTACTACTTCAGAGATCAAAAATTGGGGTTTTTATTTCATTAAATTCTCCACATAATCATACATCAGAGTAAGAAGGTGCAGTTATTATCCTTACACCCTTATGAGATATGTAAGTGACAAATGGGATTTAATGGAACTTGTGAGGTAACATGTAGAGACTCACAAATTATTTTAAAGTAAACACAAGGAAAGAATACATTTCCCCATTAGGATAGGGAGGTATACATGACCTTCCTTATCCAAATCCAAGTGTGTAGACACTGATATTACCTAGATGACTTTGAGAGATCTCGAGGCAAAGCCTTTTTATGATGTAAATGGTAGCATTACTAGTATATTGGGGATCACAACATATTCCAATGTTTATTATTATGAAGACTAATTAAAATACCTATAAGATGAATAAGTGAAATTGAAATATTATTCCAGAATGACCCTAGATTAGATGAAGGATTTTAACATGGCACAAGTCTTTAAGTACTTTAAAGATGATAAATCTCTAATAGACAGGGTCTAGTATGATAAAAATATCTTTACTCAACCCCTTACATCA